>VXBB01007747.1:0-67461 GCA_013399915.1 Illadopsis cleaveri | reverse complement strand
GGCTCCCGCCAAACGAGAGGAGGCTGCACACACAGCACAGCGCGGCACCTGAGCAGAGCTTCAGGCACAAACTCCTGCAGGGGTACGGGATCCACCCTCTGTGTGTGCTGTGATGGAAACACCGGTGTCGTGTTTGGCTTTGAGAGAGCAGGGAGACTGACTACAGGCTCCCATCACTGTTGTCGTCCTCCTGTATTATGTGGGGAATTTGCATTGGTAAAATACAACAGGTGAGAATTAAGCTGTCAGTGTTAAAAACTGAGCCAGAAGGCTCTGTTAGGAAAGCTGCTAAGGAGAGGAAAATATGTATGGAGGAGGGCAGGCCTGCCCTGCACTCACTGGTAAAACTGTCAGGAATCATTCAGTTTGAGGTCCAGCTCTGCAAGAATTTCCCCACCAGACAGACACAGTCTATACCCAGCAAGCACTATCACACACTCCACAGCCAACTCATAAAAACAATTTAAACTTTTAAGAAAATCTCTGTTTTATTGTGTAATGTAGCATTGAAACATTTGACAAATCAGGAACTGGGCTGTACAGGCTGCTGTTCTTTCATTTCTTTGGGTTATAGAGCATCTTGTCAGTACATAAACAACAACCTTTTGCATTATAAATTCTTTCCGAGGCATGCTGGTACAACAGAAATTTCTCTTATCAAATGCAGCTAAGTCTAACTTCCAAACATCATGCACAAGAAACTCATCTAGTGACAATGTAAACTCAGCAGAAGGGCAGGTCACAAGTCTTGCTTGCTCACGCTCTGCAGTGCTGCAGGTTTGTGTATGATATTTGGAATGTTCCGTGAGTGTGAGTAATACCAGTTAAAAGGAGAGGAAGAAAATGGGGGGAAAAAAAAGAAAAAAAAAAAAAAAAGAAAAAAAACACCTGGGTGCCTCGGGATGGGCAGCTCAGCCAAAGTTGTGCAGTGCTAGCCTGAACATGTCATTGGTGCAAACCCAGGCATCATTGATGTTCTTTAATAGAAATATCTGGTGGAATCCCATGATTGGATCTTCATCAGCCTGTAGAAAGACAGAGGGAGGCAAAAGGTTCAAAACACTCATTTTTTGAGAAACTTATTCCAAAAGTCATGATGAGACAACTTCAAGCTAACGTTAACAGTGACATTACATGCTGTAAGATGTGTAATACTCCAGGAGACACCAGTACCACCACGGGGTCTGTTCTGAGGGGCTTTGCAGACAAACACCCAGAGACACAGAAATCCTGCAAAGGCATCTGAAGTTGGGGGTTTGTGGAAGGTTTGCTGACATGTCATTCACCACTGACGGAACATGCCTGTCTCAGTGCTGAGGCAGGCATTCCCTCACACAGGAATCAAGCTCAAGACAAAGTGGTTCAATTTTTAACTTCTGAACTTTGGGTCGATGGCAGAATGGAGTTTCTGTAGAGGTTGGTATGAACACGTTGCCTGGATGATCCAGGTGATCTGGGCTTTGAAAGCCTTGCCAGAGCAGGTGCAGCTGGCTAGAAACACAGTACTTCCCACTTGCACTGTCCAGCAATGGCTGGAAGGGAGCAGAGCATTCACTACAGCTGTGACAATGTGTTCTAAGCACAGGGAATGGCTGCAGCAGTGCCTCCAGCCCTGCCTCAGACAATATGTCTGGGTATTTACAATATTACTACAAAAGTAGAAAATAGAGGGAGACTAGTACTCCCAACTAATGTTTATTTACCCATCTTCTCAGAGACATCATGCAGAAATTAAATTGTCAAAATAACATAAATTATTCCCAAATCAATCAGCTGGAAATCACACAACAGGATTTAATCTGAACAGCACACAGGACCAACTACAAAACAATCTTCTGATGGTGGCTGTAGTGTGTTCAATTCAGCATTTTTGGAGGATTTTAAGCTTTATTTTTTCAATACATGACTATTCAGCTTCAGAAAAGGGGGAAATTTATAAAAAATAACCTTCAAAAGCAGCAGCCAGAGCAGCTCACAAAAGAGGTTGTCAAAGCACTGAATGTTCATTGCCAATGCTCTGCTGCTGTTCACTGAGAACAAGTGAGAAGTCTGAAGAGCAAAGCAGACAAATGAAAAAGAAACTTTACTTTAAAAAAGTAATATTCATGGACTGCGAAACCAGTCAGCTTTGAGGACCAACTTGCAAAGGACATCAGTTGTATCACAGAATAGCAATTCTGCCACAACACTGGTGGCATCTGGTGCATGGAAAGAAAGCATTCAGATCCAAAAACCACTGCAAGGATTTCACAGTGATAACCACCTAGGAAGTTAAGTGGTGTACATGAAGTGCAGTTTCAGTAAATGTATGCTAATTCACAGAGGTAAACCAAAGTTTACCAAAACCAAAACCTAGACTGGCCCCTCATGAAAGTGATACTGAAATAATGATAGATATTTATTTATTAAACCAGCTGAGAGCTCTAAAGCTACCAAGGCAAGCACAGGGTTAGCAGTTGTTAAGGGAAGAACAAAGAACCAAGCCCCAGAAGAAAGCAAATGCATAAATAGGCAAAGAACACCCACATATCAAATTCTGCATGCATTTCTTATAAGTTAAAAAACTAAAATGCTACAATAAGGTCATAAAAGGACAAGAAAAATGATCCAGCTACAGGACAGTTTCCTACTGAAGAAAGTAAACTGAGTACAACTCTTCAGCCTCCAAAAACATAATGACAATAGGGAGAACAGGCAAGACAAATTACTATAAAACCATGAAGAACAAAGTGAATGAGGAAACTACTACAGCCAGAAATTAAGAAGGCAACAAGTAAGGCCGGGAATACAAGCAAGTCAATGTTCAATATATGACTGAAAGAGAGAAAAATCCTCAAAGTGCCAGCAGTGACTGTCCAGCAGACCAACAGGGCAGCTTGTCCCTCAATACACACCTGCTTTGCATGAGGCAGAGGCTCCCTAGGAAGGAGCCCAGTGTGAACACAAGCAATTCTGCTGGGTTAGCCCAGCTGTCCATTTTGTGCATTAGCACATATGACAGCAGTCATGGCAATTATTTCAAAGGAAGTATTACCCCTACTACACGTGCCCAGAAGAGAGGCTCACATATCTGTGCTGTAGGGGTGGCCTTTGCACTGAAGCCTGTGGGTTTGTGCCTTTTCCAGCTTCTCTGAGGTATCCCATACAACCCATCCCAGGAGAGCCTCACCACTGCTGGGAGTTGGCAGGTTCTCAACTCTCAGTTGCCCTCCTTATTGCAGATCACTGAGGCATCTACTGCAAGTTGCATAAGTACTTTTCACACCAAATTTAAGCTTGTCATTACTGACATGAGTATGCTTTAAAATATACCTCTGGAAAAAAACATACCATTGCCAGACAAGCTTTAGTGTAGGTCTCCTTGATTTCTGATAAGCCTAGGTAGGCCCTGATAAGAGCACTGCAGCTCTTGATGCTTTGGCTTAAGGAAAATTTCCTCCTTTCTCAAGAAATTCAGGGCTGGGCACATGAAGAAAGACTAAAAGGGAATTCTCCCCCAAAACACTTGGTGTGGTACAGACAGCAGATTCCCACAATGAAGTCATACATTATTATTTTCTTTATTCCTTTCATGTTATCCCTTCATCAGATAGAGGAGCAGTATACTTAAAAACAGAAAATCCTAGACTATATTCAAGGTGAAGTATATCCTTTATAGTCCATTCCCAATTTTTGACTATGTAATATTAACACAAAGCAAAGGCTCACAGTTCAGTGACTCAAGATGCCCCAGAAAACACAGACTAATCCTATCCCATTTAAGTTTAGATCTTCATCACAGCTCAGATAACACCATTGAAACTCTCTATCCTTACTTTTCACACCAAATTCAGGCATGTCCAACTCAGGATTTACCTTCCTGATGGGAGGCCAGGCTTCAAAACACAAAGAGCTTTGGTCTTCCTATAAAACCTTCCTTTGTGCAGTTCAAATTCTTCCATGACATCATTAAATTAAAACAAAAATTAAAGAAGTCCCAGAATCAGACTGTAAGAATCCTCTGACTTCCAGGCCAGCCATTTGCTCAGCATAAGCACAGACTACAGCAGCTCTGCATCACAGAACCACAGAACAGGCTGGGTTGGTCCACAGATGGTAAAGGTCCACAGAAGCAACCTTTAGAGATCTAATCCAATCCTCCTGCCTGGGCAGGGACATCTTTCACTGCATCAGCCACAGCTTTGTCTAGCAGAGTCTTCAAATTCTCACGGAACAGATGTTTCACAAGGTGTCCAGGCACCACTTCCCAGGGTTTCAGTCTTCCCATGAAAATCTTCCCTTTGTCCCATCTGTACCTTCCAAGTTATGGTTTCTAACCACTGTCCCTTGTTACACTGTTTGGCACCAATGAGAAGAGTTTGTTTTCAGGTTGTTGGAAGTACTCAATTTCTTTTCACTGACATTTCAAGCAATTGCCCTTAGCCACCTCCTCTCCCAGTTCCACAAGCTCTTCATCGCCCACAATCTTGGCAGCTCTTTGACCTTTCAGTTTTTCTACATCCTTTCTGACCTGGAGGCTCAAAAAGAAGTCCTCAGCTCACAAAGCAGTGAGTCATGTCAGAGTTTGATACAACACTGCTTTGCATTTCAGGTTTAGCTACACAACTTTCCTCCTCTTGCCTGGTCAGGTTTCTTCACCAGCACCCCCAGCAATTATTGATTGAACTGCAGGTTGCAACAACCCTTACCTCAAAGGAAAGGCTAATTACTTGAGACTGCAGGTTCTTTCAGATGTTAAGCCTTATTTAACAGGCTTTAAGCAATGCTTTAAGCGTTCAGCATGCATTACAAAAATATCCAGTGATTTTAATTGCAAATTTCCTTTTCCTTTTAAGACTAGGAAACACCGCATAACAATTAGTTATTCACAATTAATTCTGCATCAATCACTTCAAAAACCACACTCTGGGGAGAGCCACAGATCTGCCACATGGCTCTGAGAACACACAAGCCACAGCCATGCTTCTCAGCCGAGCTCAGGGGACAGAAAGGCGAGAAGAGAGCACTCCTTACTCAACCAGGACAGCGAGGACTGGAAGACAGGTAAGGCAGAGGGTTAAACGTTGTGGAGGGCTAGCCTGAAGACTTCGTTGGTGCACACCCAGGCACCTTGAAAATTTTTCAACAAAAAGGTTTGGTGGAAGCCTAGAACTTGGTCATCATCTGCCTGAGCATGACAGGAGAAACACATTACTAGGTGAAGCACACTGAAGATATTGGGTGACATTCTGGATGAACATTGGCAAAGCAGGGTCACACCAAAAGGAATTCACTCCTAAAGGCTTAAACTGATGCTTACTCTTCCTAGCTGAAGCAAGCAAGCAGCACTCAGACAATGAACAGCAATAAAAACCAACAGGATTAGAATACATGGATGTATATTTATTATACCTCTGCAAAAGGATAACCCCATCCAAACATTAATACCTATCAGCATCCATTAAAGAGGATCTTTGAAAGCAATTACTGCACTGCTTTAGCCATTGAGTTAGATCCCTGCTAGTGACATTCACCTACTTAAGATGCTCTGTTACTCTGCAGCATCATCTCAAAGAAGCTGTTGTGCCCAGGCCCCTCAGTGCAGGTGATTATTCTGCTGCAAAAGGTGGGGGGTTTTTTGGTTTTGTTTTGTTGTTGTTTTTAATTTATTTATAGTTCATACTGATATATTAGCATGCTACTGGTGGTCTTGGAAGTGCCCTTCCTTGTGCAAAATTCTCTTACAGTTCTCCTTGAGAGCAACATATGCAGGCTGAGCAGCCACACCACTAAGAAGGCAGCTTTAAATAACAGTGAGTATGCAGCTCCACGTTTGCCTGTTAGTGTTCCCTGCTCAATGAGCTGCATGTGAGCCACTTATTAAAATGCACCACCTGCACCCAGTTGTTCTCAGTTACTGTATTGTACACAGAGCAGCACTGAGATGCAGTAAAATAGCTGTCAACATGTGTGAATTGGCATGAGAAAAAAGCATTCACTACATATGACAGCCAGGTTCATTCATGCCACAGACTGTTCCTGATTTCTCATTTGTCCACCTCCATAAATATCACACAGGGCAGAAGCGTGAAGTTAAAAGTTTTAAGTTGACTTTGACCTTCTGGACACTTGTTCTGTGAGAAGCAGTGTTCCCAGGGATTAAGATGTGATTTTTAAAGCTACGGTTTGAGACACATAAATGTGAAGAGCGGAAAAACATTTTCTCTCCTACTAAATTTCACAAGCAAGTTGGATTTGATCATGATAGTAGGCATACTTTAACCCAGTATGTTCTCTCCAAATACCTGGATGCTCTAACACATGATCCCTAAATTATACTGAGTAATTTCAGCAAGCAGAAATTACTCAGAGGTTAAAAAAAATACATCAAAAATTACTACTCAGTCATTGTATTTATGGAAAGCTCCCAGACTGCATTTACAATCTCTCCATATTAATGGATTATGATTTGAGAAAACCCAATAGCTTTACAGAACCTTTTAGAGCTTGGTATCTTGCCACAGGATCCAACACAATCACTGTTGCAAGCTGCAATCTGCTTGATAATTACATAATAACCTTAAAAACATGACTGTGTAAAACTAGGTCCGATGTGACTGGCCCAAGACACTGAATCAAAAGGTCTTGATCACATCACAGAATTTTGTGCACACTCAGGGCAAGGCTGAGGAGATCAGCACATCTGTCCTGTGCTTTCCATGGTCACATGTGGCTGCTTTTCCACAGAATGTGTGCAGGTGGGACTGAACAACAAAAAAGTCAGAATCCAACTTGCAGCTAGGAAGCAGGAGCAACTTTAGTGAGAGCCAAAGCTGTCTTAGGTTTAGCAGTGAATGCGTTATACTGGGCACTGCTCTTCTCAGCTGCCCAGCCCAAAACAGAAAACAGCTTAGCAGGCAGATTCAAACATTCAGTCCTATGTCTGCTTAGTAAACAGTAGTGTCAGTGGAAGCTTGAATGCTTTGATACTAGAGGTCTAATCGAGTTAACAGGAAAAGGAAATCTAAGCAGCTATTTTAAAACAAACTGGGTGCAGGTAACTCTAAAGACTGGATGGCATTAGAGGCCTGACTTCACAGCATGGCTGGACCAAACCAACCCTGATAACTTTAACTACTGCTATGTAATTTCACATTTTTTAAACTAATACCACCCACTGTGAGCGAGCTCTGCCTGCAGCTTTCTTTACATAGAGTATTTTTTGCAAATTCCAGAACAATGTCCTTCATTTAAGCAGCTTCATTAATTTACAAGTATGTGGCCCTGGTATATTGGGTAAGTTTACACAGTTCAGTAGTATCACTCACACAGCAATATGGTCATACTAAGCCTGAAAATAATCTGATTCTTCACAAGGAGCAGCTGTTTCAACAATAAGTGTTTGATCTCAGAGGCAACATTCCCACTGCTGAATCAGTTTTGATTACAGGGGTGCTGGACTGTACTAACACCAGGATTGTATTCGTGTGTCCTGTGACAGTAAAGAAAAAGTGTGGACTCACTGAAGGGTGGTCAGTTAACAAAATGAAGTTTGCTAAATCAGAGCTCAATGCAAACATTACATCAAGGAGGATGTTAAACTAGATGTGCTTAAATTGTCCAAGAACACTGTGACAATGCTTTTAAATGCAACAGAGGACACTAAAACCTTACTGCACCAGGGTAAGGGAAAATACTGATGCCTCTAAAACCCACATATTTGTCAGCACAGTAAAATCCACAATAATTTGCTTGGCAGGACATGACTGTCAAATTACAGGTGGTGTACCTAGAACTAGGTATCTGAAGGAAGGGGCATTTCTTGACAGTCTTGAACAGCAGAGGAACAATATTCCAATGCAAGCTTACCCCTGTTCCTTCCCCACCCATGAGAATATTTAAATGTATTCAGAAATCAGATGATTTAGAATCCTGCAAAAATCTCAGACATAAGCAGTCATTAACCTGTAATGGAAAGAGTTTACCTTAAGCTGTCCCACTACCATACTGAGTATACAGCTATCAGGTGTAGGTTGGTGGTCTTGTGCTGTGATGCTGTGTTGTATTTTTTGGAAAGGGAGGCTCTGCAATGAAAATAAATAAAAATAAGGAAATGCACAGTAATGTAATTATTTAACTTACAAAACAAAGATTGAGCAAATCCAACATTATGAAGTGTTAGACTATTGTGGCAGTACTGCACAGAAAACTGTTGCAAATGAGGGCATTACTCATGCAGGGAAAATTTTAACAGGTGTGTTTTTCAAGCACCAAAAGAGGAAATAATGTCACTGTACACAGTAAATGGTACCTTTTCCTACTCTAATTGCACTGCCTGAAGGGCTTCAGGTCATCTGTAAGCTCCAAGTTCTTATGATGAAGGAACAAACCTCTGCTCTGAACTGTGTTAAAAGATTTTATCATCCATTATTTGAGGTTTACCAGAAAACTCCAAATTTGCTTCTTTGTTAAAGTGGCCATGAATGGAAAGGAAAAGTGGATGAAATCTTCAAGACTTGAAATCCACATATCCACCCCTCCCCTTGTTAATTCCCTTGACACTCAGGTAGCCAATGGAGGTACGTGTGCAAGGAACACACCTGGAGAAACACCAGGCATTGGAGAGTAATTCCCGTCTTTCAACTTAAACCACATGCACGTTCCAACATGGACAATGCCAAGCAGTGAACACAAAATATCTGGGAGATTTCAGAGTCCTGTCACACAAATGCAATGTAGGGACTGTTCTCCCAAAAGCTGCATTACTGCTAGATGCTTTAGTGGCAGTTCAGCATGGATGGAGCTCTGGGTGACCACGTGGCACTCCAGTTGCAGTCCAGGAATTGCACAGGATGGCAGCACATGGACATTCAAACCTCAGGCGCCACTTGGATGCCTTTGCTGCATTTCCCTGATTTGGAAGCAGGTTGAAACAGATCCAAATGCATACTTCAACAAGTTCTGCATTTCCCTCTAGATGAAGGAGCCTCAAAGACTTCCTAGAAGGCCTAGGTAGAGACACGAGTCCTGCTGTAACAGATATGAAGTACAGTCTTGGCTTTACAAGCCTAAGGCTCTAGGAAGAATTCCAGGAAGCTAAATCCTTGGATAACAGAGAACACAGAACCTGTGGAAGGATCAGGACCTGAGGAAGCAAATGAAGTGTAGGGAGCAGTTCTCTAATTAGAGGGACACTATTCAAGAACACCCTTTAATAAAGCCTGCGGTGTTTCCTCTTGGCTGGGAGTGCAACCCCAACCAATTCGGAAGTGCAAAGTGATCCAACTGCTTTGTAGTATGGAATAGACATTTAGTAACACAAATCCAGAGCCTTCTCTTCTGAATGACCAGCAGACTGTTTTCCAGGGTCACCATCCTGAACTTGAATGTGCAAAATGCCCACACAGCCTGCACAAACATAGACTAGGAGTTCCTTTGACAAAAGGGTACTCCAAAGCCTAGTCCCACCTCAGCACAAGAGCTTCTTGTTGAACAAGCCCTGCAAAAAGATTCTCTTGGAAAGGCAGAGGGATGAATGCAATTGTGTCCAGGGAGGAAGGAAAGGCTTTGGAATCAAGAGCTCTGCAAAACGGTGACAAGGAACCAAAGACAAGGCTGGGTAAGATGTGGGCTGTTTCAAGTACGTGACTCCACAGGATAAGAGGAAATGGCCTCAAGCTGCATCAGAGGAGGTTCAGATTGGACATTAGGAAGAATTTCTTGACTGAAAAGGCTAAGCATTGGAATGGCCTGCCCAGGGAAGCAGTGGAGTCAGCATCCTTGGAAGTGTTCAAGAAACAAGTGGACATGGCACTTAGTGCTAAGGTTTAGTTAACAAGGTGGTGTTCAGCCAAAGGTTGGACTCAATCTTGGACATCTTTTTCAACCTTAAAGATTCTGTGATTGTCCTCTTCAGAGGAAAGGACCCCACATGGCTGGGCAGCCTAGTGAGTTACTCATGTGATGCACTGGGAGAAATCCCACTGGAAAGAGTAGGAGTGTGACAGGAAAGATCACTGATTTTTAGCATAGGCAGAGGCTACCTCAAAAGGATAGCTGTTTATAGACATCCACTGTACTGAAGCAAAGGATTTTGTGGTATGAAAAGTACAATAAAAGTGTCTAAAAAGCATGGAGCCACACAACAAGCAAGGCTTTTACCATCCTCTCACATTAGAAATTGAATGGTTTTTCACTATGAAAACTATGGAATCTCCTTGAAATCAGGTAAGAGAAATTAGGCAAGAATAAAGTTGAGTAGCAAACTCACTGCTGGCAGCAAGAATACCTGTCTCAGCTTCCTCCTTGGTCCAGTATGTTCACAGAGCTACGTAATTATTATCTCAAATGCTCAATGTAAATCAGGCTGCCCCTAATTAGCACAGGCACTCTATGTGAAACAAGTCCAGCACCAATTAGGACAGAAGGAACTAGTGTCAACTCCCACGCTGTAACAAGGTACAGATGTGCCAGGCCTGCAGAGCAATGCCCATACAACCTTGCCCTACTATATTAGCAGATTGAAAAGGTGCCACACCATTGCTGTCACACAGCAAAGAATTTGATCTAAAAGAAACTGCCACCTCTTTGTGCTTACATCAGTTCACCAGCAGGCACTGAAGGACACAAGACCGCAGAAACATGAAAGAACTTCAGTGTCAAACTTTCAGGGATGTGCTGAACTGACTAAGCAGCTCCAGAAGCAGAGTAGGTGAGCACATGAAGCTGACACAGCAAAGGGAGCCCAGGCAGCTCAGTGCTGACAGAGGAATGCTGAACAACATTAGAGTCACTGTAAGCTGATACAGCCCATAGCGAGCCACGGCGGTGGAAGGGCACAGAGTAACTTCAGTGCATTTCCTCCTGACTTTAAGCAGATGGATACAAGACAGAAAAAAATTCCCTACAGCGGAGTAGTGTGTCTTCACTCACCAATACAACTGCAGCAGGCACAAAAATCCAAGAAGTCCACCTTGCACCAGAGATAGGAAGGTAAAGACGAGCTATATCACAGTGGGAAAGGGGCTGGATCTGCACTGGGCTGCATCCAAGGCAGCAATCAGACACTGTGGCCAAGCAAATGCTTGGCTGGTTGGGTATCTAAGTGGCTGCAAGCCCAAAAGTCTAAAGAACACTGAGTGCACAAACAAGCAACCCTGCAGCTTGGGTATCTCCTCACCTACAAGCAAGTAGTTGCTGCTGTTTCTGAGATGTGCAGCCTTCTCAAAGGCAACACAAGTACCTAAAGCACAGACCTGAGGGCAAACCTCAGTCTTTACAGTTAAAAATGCCTTAGGTGAAAGAAGAAATTCCAAAACACAGGAGCAGTAGCTGTGCAATAAGCCAAGTGTCAAGTTACAATTATTTTTCTTCTCAATGTGTAATAAAAATGTCTGAAATACCATAGTCAGAGCAGACTGTCTGGCGACCTAAAAAGCATGTCCTCTGCATATCTTGCAAGAGAAACAATCTTTCTGGTCTCCTGACAGCTTGCAAGTACCCCCAGTTTCATAACAGAAGTATGGATTAACCTAAGAAGATAAAAATTCTTTTAGTTTAACTAAATGAACATGGAATTCCAGTGTCCTCTCACTTGCTGAAGAGGAAACACATGTTTAAAAGTCCTGAACCATACCTGCTCATATCTGAACTGCTGACAAATCTGCACTGAGGATAAGTCAGCTTCTCCACTATAGAACTTATTTGCAGTGTACATATCAGAAAACAAGTTGTTCCTTGCTGTAATGTGTCTAGCCTTTATCACAGACAGATCCAAGTAACAGGTTTGTTATTGCTTCTTCCTTGGCATGCCTTAAAAGAGCAAAGGCACCTTTCACTCCTCTAGATCAGAGGCAGCTTATGCATTAGACCTTTTAAAAAAAATAAATCAATAATGTCAAATACAGTTGCAGTCACAAAATAACCTTGCAAACTATGGAGTCAATTAACATTCCACCATTAGAGCCATCAGTGGAATAACCCACTACACAGCAGTAATTCATAACACTTCTTGAAGACCTAAGCTGGAAGCACAAGTTCAAGATTTTTTGAACTGCTTAAGTCTAACTCAAATTTTCAGGGGCAATTATCTTCTAGTCTTCATAACTGTTTCCCAAAAGATTCAGTAAGGATTACAGACTTACAGTGAGTTTTTCAACAATGGCTGCTTTGCCCTGGAACTGCTGTCCTTCCCAAGTAAGGCATGATGCATCAATCTGGGGGAAAAAGAAAAATGTCATCAACTTAGGTAACCCTTAAGCAATCCTAATAATAGACTTTATTTATTTAGCATAAATCCTCAGAATCCAGCTATTTGAAAACTACCTGAAAGGGACATAGAAAGAAACCAGCAAAATCAATTGAAGAAGTTTGGAACAATCAACTAAAAAATGAAGTAAACTACATTTCATTATCCTAAGTCTACCAGCAAAAAGATTTCCTGCCTTTGGATAAAAGTCAGCTTTCAGAAGAAAATCTAAGGAATAAAAAGAAAATAAAAATTCTACGGACACAAAGTCAAGCATGTGGAAAGAGAAAAATACATGAAGAAAACTGACAACATAGGTTACACCACCAGAGTAGTGCTCCAACTCACCTAACTCAAGCAATTCAAAAGTGACTGGTCAGATCCCTACCTGGAATAAGTGACCAATAAGACTTAATTGACTTGGATTACACCACTAAAGATAAACTGAATCTTGTGGTGGAAGTACAAACCAAATCTAAGAGTTTCCCGCTGCATTCCTGCGTGCTATAAAATTTGTTTGCTCCTCCAAGGTCTCTGAGGGGAAAAAGCTCATCATTAAAAGCCCATTTCTACACAATCTCCCCAAATTTAGACAAATTGTGACCTTGGTGCATTTCAGCCACACAAAACAGGGTGGTTCCATTCTGCACAGTTCAGGAACTCCACAAAACAACATACATCAGTGACCTGCATAATAGCAACCAATTACACGTGCACAGGACTCTTCATTGAATGATGGAAGGCAGAAAGACCCTAAGGGTGAAAAAAAGCCAGAAGTTCACTGTGTGGAAGGCCCTATCTCCAGGAATTTAAATAAGTTTGTACTTACCACCATTTTGAGGACTGAGTGTATTTTGGTAATAAAATACAAACTACTAACAGCCTCCATATTTAGAGCTGTGGTTAGAACACAAACTGCTTGGTTTTCTTCCTCTCTAGGCTCTGTACACAGCTTCTTGGGCAAAGTAAATCAACAATCTGGCAGGTAGCAAGTACACAACAATCCCAAGAGCAAATGGTATCAGTGCTGCTGGATACTGCTGAGGTATAAGAAGGGGTGTCAGAGGGTGTTGAACCATTTTAATCCTCAAGGGCTTGCTGAAATTTCACACAGCTCATCCAGCAGATGAAAAACCAGCCAGAAAAACAGGATATGCTGCTAGAAGACTTGTCAGCCTTGAACGTCTTGCTGAAACTCCTCAGCCAGCAGCATTCCTCACCATCAGCAACCAACTCCACACACAGAGCACTTTGCAAGCTCTGGAGCAATCTTCCCCCAAAACTAAAAGCTGATGTTCCTTGGGTTTGTTAGTTATAGTTTTTAATTCTGGTATCCAAGTCTACTTCACCCCAAATAAGAAGCAAGAATAAAAACCTAATGTTTGAGGAAATTTAAACTAAATTGACGTTTATTTAACATGTTATTCTACATGTTTAAACTAAATTTAAATCTGTAAATCTATTTTAATGTTCAGAGGATTAATATAGCATGAGGTCCAATAAATACCTGCAAAAATTGCTAAACACAAGGTAGGACTTAAATTACATCCCACTTCAAGAAGGATCTAAGCAAATCCATGCCTGTAAATAAATGGCAAACTGAGACTAGAATGCTTGCCTTTACAGATCACCTCAAAGGATTATCATCAAACCCCTCCAAAACAAATCACTGCCTACAGCTAAACAGGGCTTTTGTGAGCCTGACTGCCTATAAGGCAAACAAAGCTCAAAACAGAAGTGAAACACAAAAGAGAAGCAATAAATAAAAGTGAGTGTGATTGCACTGACTGGCATTATGGAGTCAGCACAAAGCCCACTATCCCATCCTGTGTATTCTCACACATCAAAACAGGGAATCCCAGACAGACAATGGGATGGAGCCCCAGCTCCCTTTCTGTGGATACTTACATATATTGCTCCTAACTGAGTCCTGTCTGCATCAAAAAGCTGGTAGTAATGTTGTACAAAGCTGGATCCAATCTGCTCCCAGATAGGCTTGTCTCCCATTCTGAATCCTCAACCAGAGCCAGTGACTATAAAACAAATGAACAAAATCATCAGAAAGATCACAGGAATAAGTGCAACACTTGGCTTGAGTATTACCATCAAGAAACACAGAACCTCTCAACTGCCTGAATTTTTCTTTGGGATAAGTAGGACAAACTCACCTCCATAGCCCAGACTTGTAAATAAAAGTCTTGGATATTGAATGGTTTAACTTCTAATTATAGATTCGGTTTGTAGTGCTATTTCAGTGTGAGGTCACATCTCATGTACAAAAGTGAAGAGCAAGAACAAAAGCGAGTGTTACCACCTTGTCCTCACACATTTTGGAAGTTACACCATCTGAACAAGCTGGCAAGTGCTCACTGTTTCAACTTGGTCTCATTTACTGCAAACAACTGACCTGTTAACATGGATTGTCTGCAAGTGGCTTACACCAACTGACTCATGTATTTAGCTCCTCAGGTATTTCACCATCCACAGGCCATTCTAAGAGCGTCCTGTCAATGGCATGTAAGAAGAATTAATTCACTAGCTCGCTGTTTAACACAAGCTGACTGCCCATCCTCTTCTATCCTGTCAATGAGGCTGAAGTAGACTCGATGTTTATCTCTGAACCAGTAATAACTTCAAGATACAAATCATGATTTTTCATTGTGGTGAAAACCTGCAGTTCCTAGTGAAGGTGCTGAAGGCATCCCACACTTCTGAACACAAGTCCCTCTGTTTCAGAGGGATTCAGCATAAAGCATGCACAGCAATCTGGACAGGCCCAAGCTGATGGCTTTATCACAACATTACATTTTTCAAGAAAGTAAATTCATTTTTACTTATCCTGATCTCTCTCTGAAAGTCTGAAGAATCGTGCTAAAATTCAAAACACAAAAATGCTGCACTCAAACCCCACTTAAGACCTGAGTTCACTTCAAGCAAACTATACATTCCCAAGAGATCCACAGAGGGTACTCCCAGGCCCAGCTTTCTGTGCACAGCTGGACAAGAAAGCTCCTTTCATATTTTAGGCCTTTGGCTGTCTGAGCTTTACTCATACAAATGGGAACTGAAATGGGTTCAGACTCTAGGTTGGAAATTTTAAGGTCATACAAATTTGGCCAGACTTACTGAAGAGCAAATCCCTTATCAGATCAATAGGCTAACTGCAGGTAGCATCTGTGTTTTCAGAGTGGTAAATTCGACTACCAAGAACAACTGCTACCACAGCTTTAAACATCCTTATTTCACAATCAGATACCTAGGCAGTGTAATCAATGTTAAACTCACCAAGCCTGCACATTAACATAAAAATTTAAAAATGCAAAGTCTTGTTGCCACACCGCTATTGTTTCAACTGCTCCAAAGAGATCTACAATCTGGAGTTAGTCACCATCATGAGCACTCCACTGATACTTGCATTACATACCTCAGTCTGGAGGAGTTTACCCAGTGTGGTCACTCCTCTGGGAAAACACATTACACTTTAAAAAAACACCAAGTACAGCAGATTTTAAAAAAACCAAAACCAACCCCATATTCACCTCCCAAACAACTTAAACCTAGTCCTTTATAAGTGAAAAGGTTGTATTGATTGCACATCCATAATTGCTGCATACCACCCTAACTTGGAGTTGATCCAGAAATCAAATAACTTCAGCCTGTATTAGGGGATTTTATCTTGAAGAAAAACTACCCTAAAACCATAGCACCAGCTCCCTGGAAACTCTACTGAGTGATGCTCACCCTGCTGAGAGGTAGGACTCATGTCATATTTCAAGCTAGAAGTAGTAGGATTTAAGTTTGATGCCTGCAGTTTCCATTCCAGACATGTGGGTACCTAGAAGTGTGTAGTTTGGGATGGCTGCAGAGGAGCCAACAATCAGCACAGGTGAAAATCATGTTGATTCACTTTTTATGGATCATCACAGCTTCAACTTCCAACACATGAAGTTACATCACTATCAGATATTCCTAAACATTCAAGGGCAAATCTAGCTGACAGTATTGATACTCAGCAGTCACACAACCAACACTGAACTGAAGTCAAGGACAACAAAATAACCACCAGCTTATTCTTCTGAAGCTAAAGCAAGTTAGCTATTGCCATATAATCTTCCCCACACACAAGATGTGCATTCACCCTTAACATCTCCCTGTACCATCATAAAAACCCAAGATCAAGCTGTATGCCAGCACTGCACCTCATTTAGTCCCTCAAGGCACAACAGCCTCACCCAAGCACCAGATGCCTTCTGTTCAATCCTGAAACTGTGAGAAAGCCTTAGAGACTGCAAGGAATGAAGGAATTCTTATTTTAAATATAGAAAGTAGAATTGCAGTTTCTAGATGTAAAAATTAGTACGTTGGCTTGCTATCTCCTCCTAAAAAAAGTATTTGTATTTTGATCAGTAAAATACTATTAAATACATAAAATAAAAAACAGCATAAATTTTACCAGTTATAATGTTGATTTTGTCAGAAATGAGAACAAAAAAAAAAGTGGTTGAAATTAATGATCCTTGACTAATTTTTTTTGTTTGCTACAACCTTACTTTCTTTCCTCTGCCATTCATATATGGTTTTGCTGAACACTCATTCTTCCTGGAAAGGTTTATTTTCCTTTTCTGATTTGTCACCTTTTCCTCCATGCTGGCTTGTGTTTTCTGCCTGTCATTACAGATGTAAGAAGCTTAGAGATGTACCTAAAGAAAGAACAAGATGGGAATGATCTGTGTCATCAAGCCCAGTTCTTTTCAGTGAGACACAACTCATGTACGACTGTATTGATACACTTATCAGTACAGTATTTTAATGAGATAAATATAAAAGGCTTTAAGATCTATTGCAAACCTATGAGGAAAGCACAGGTTCTGATGTTGTCAAACACTAGGGCAACACAGAGGTGCTTCAGAGCCATCCCCAAATCATTCAATGCTTCAAATCCGTCCATGGTTACAGAAACAAGAATATTCACTTAATATAATGCCAGATAAAAGAAGTTTCAATAAACTACAAAGCTCCCAAGATGTGGCACACCTGTCCTTTTAAAGGCACCTGGTGCAAGTTACTATTGTGTAAGTGCATCACTGGATATTCCACCTTAATTCCCCATGGAGAAGGAGATAATTTCCTTAAACTAATTAATTTCCTTGCCTTTGTCACTTCAAACCAAACCTACCTCCTCAGATCCACTAAAGAACATCACAGTCTATTTGATTAACAGCTTCTTCACAAAAGCACAGTGGTAAAGCTGAGCTACCAGCACATAGTGTAATACTTAATTCACATTATTCACTCTATTTCTTGGAATCTGCTCGTACTAGAGAATTTATCCCCACCCCAAATACCACCCAGCAGTCAGTGCTGAAGCAGAAACCCAGTACAGTGCACAAAAGCTGCAGCTCCCAGCAACTGTCTGCAACAGGTATATGGTGACACTGCTGAACTGAAGTGCTTCTCCGCAGGGGCCTTTTGCAGTGATATCAAATAAAATTCTCCAATGCCTTTGCCAGGCTGCACACTGACATTATCAAGAGTAAATTCCATCCCTCTACACATCTCTCACCACTATCCTCATACATCTCATCCTACAAGGTACCAGGGCATCCCATGCTTTGGCATGTGGCAGACTGCACCAAGAGCAGGACAAGCTGCAGGACCCAGTGAGCAGTAGCACCAAAGAGAAAGCTGCACCCAAAAGACAGAGAAGAGAACAGAGCCTCCACATGGGCCATGAGTGACCTTGAGTAAAACTAGGGTTACATGGCCTCAGGGAGACTTTTTTATCCACAAAATCCAAAAATAGAGAATCTTTTCCATTGCTTGTCCCAGTGTTGGTGTCTCTGTCTACACTCACCCCTCTTCCATCCCTCCTGCCTTAGCTCTGGGTGTGAGATTAGCACAGCACACCAACACTGCCCATAACTCCTAAGGGGGACTCATACCTTAAGAGATTCATTTCTGCCACCAGTCTCGATGAAACCTCCTCCTACTGCTTCCTTCACAAGCTACAAAACACATGATTCTCTGTCAGTTTGCTGCAGCACAAAGTCCATCTTTCTGCTCATGCGGCACCACCAGAGCTACTCAGCTTGAGGAAAAGTCAATTTTTAATTTGAAAAAACAAGACTAATAAAGAGATTGCCTTCTCTGAAACACATAAGCACCAGTGACATTTGGAGCAGGTGAGCTACTGTCACAGCTCTGCAGTATGGAGAAAGAACAAGAAGTTGCTTCAACCAGCAGTTATACTTTCCCACATTATCAGACCTGGGCACATGTAAGCTTGCTGCTATCAATTAAAAAAATCAAGTTATTCTGAAATGGAGCAAGGTTGGCCTGTGATTCTAAAAGGATACTACATTTTCTGAAAAAGTCAACAAAAACTAGCACGAGAAATAGTAAAGTATAAATTGCTGAAGAAAAACAGGTGGTCTGCCAGGAATTGCCACATTCAAAAAGCAAGCTGTATGCAAAGAATCAATAAACACCACCACAAGCAAAGAAGGTCTGTAAAGTCTCTCTGGTCTGCAAAAAACTAAGAAAAAAACCCACTGAATTTAAAGAGGAAAAACCTCAAACCAACACATTCTAATGCTAGTGGAGAAAATTGCCTTCTGTTATGCAGTTATGACTATTTTTATTCCACAAGTAATCTCAGCATAAATAAAGCACACTCCCAGGCTGGTAAAGCCAGCCCAACACACCACCACAGTTAAACTCTCTTAAGATTGAATTCAAGCTTGTTTTCTGGAAGATTTGAGAATCAGTGCAACAAAATAGCACCAACACCGCCCTTAAATCCGTGCTGCTGGTCCAGTGACACATGTGAATCCACAGCAAACATGGTTGTGACTATCACTTGCTGCACCCTTCACTACTGATTAACAGGAGAAAATAAGGACAATGAAAGCACTCTCAGCTTTTTCAGTTCCTAATACTCTTGCAATTTCTACCAGCAGGTATTCTAGATCACTCAGATTAAAGAGTCAGCAGTCTTTAGACTGGTGAGTGAAGTAAAGCAGCAAACAGTTTTTGACTATTTTTCCTTCAATTCCTTTTCTTTTGCCACTAAAACTTGCAAAGGTAGGAGTGTCTCCAGTGTGCACTTTCTAGGAACACAATGAAAGCAGCACCACAGGACCAGTTGTCTTCTTTCAAACAGGTCATCTATTCAACTCCACCAACAACCACTTGGTAACAGATCATCCTCCTTTAGCAAAGGATACACTCCCAACAGAGAAACTATGCAAATTGTCACAGAATACTGCAGGTTTGCAAGGGGCCTCCTCCAGCTCAAAGGAGGACAACAAACCTGTTCCACCGCCTGAGTGCCCTCATACAGAGGGCAGCTGTCCCGTGTCCTGCCCGAATCCCATCTGTTCCAGTCATGCCCCCTGTGTGCTGCCTGCCATGAGGCACCCTGAGAAAAGCCTGGCTCCATTCTCCTGATCATGGCCTGACAGACACTGCAGGCTGTGATAAGCCCTGCTCAAGCCTTTTCTAGAGTGAACAAGCCCAGGCCAGGCAGAATGCACAGTAACACAGGGATGCAGAAATACTGGAACTTACTGAGGGGCATCATGCCTCACCAGCCATTTATCCTCACCACACTGCATCTCTGTCTGGTAAATGCCAACTCAGCAATCTTTCTCCATTTGAAAACCTATAAAATTGCCAGTTGAGGAACAAATTTATGCATTCAGAGGCTGAAGGAATAAAGTGTTTCTCTGATGTGTTTTCACAATTATCTCCACAGCAGTTGACTGATCCATAGAGAAAAACCCTCTGTGAACTACAGCTCCAGGCCAGTCAGAAACCATTGACTACAGAGACCTCCACCAAGTAATTGCCATGGACAGCTCTGTGCAAGAAATCACATTATCCAAAATATGCTTTTAGAGCTAAAAATAATTAAGTCTAGATATGTGAACAGTGAAAGGATGGAAAGGGAGAAAGGGGAAGATGACAAGGTCCAGACTATTTCCTTCTGGGACATACATTTACTTTCCCCTTCTTAGCCTTTTTATTCCTCTACTCCAACTTCGTTAAAACAAATTAATGAGGGAATTATGCCAACCTGAAGTACATCTTTTGTAGTTAGAAATGTCAGCAAGTGTAAGGCCACTAGTACACACAGCACCTGAGGAAGACTCTGGGAAAGCTTTCACTGTGCCTGCAGCTTGATGCTCATTCCAACTGCAACCTGACAACCCAAGGGAGCCACACAGAGTCAGTCAGGATGATTTTCAAATATACAGACATATATAACATGTAACTGCAGAGGAGGACATAAGGTTTTGTTGTTAAGCAAAAGCCACAGTGCTACACAACTCTCGTTTTTTCCAGAGTATTCTTCATACAAGCCAAAAACTGAATTCAAGTTTGCAAGGCTGAAGCCACATTTCCTTTCCCCAAACTGAATGCAGGACTGCTCAGCCTGAAAAAACAGGGGAGGGACTGGGGAGCAGGAGCGGAGAACTGCTACACCTTGGGTTTCTTTACCTTAATAGACACAGTAACAAAACATTTAATGGCCAAACTTGCCACAATATCTATGAGTTTCAAAACAAACTAAAAGAGTTATACTTGCAATGTTACCAGCTAGCAGTATAGATCCCAGTCCTAAACTTAACCATACTCTACACTTTCACTAACCAAATGAGCCTCTTACTAACAGGGACAAAAGAAATCCCAGCAGAGAGAACTGTGCAAAGTTGTTACCATTTGCATTTTTTCTAAATACCTGAACAAACACAGACGTTAAGCAAATACATTTCAAACCATCTAACAAATAACTTGCAACCTTTTAAACAAATAATAATTAGGGGCCCAGTGGGAAAATAGTCCATTAAATAATCCCAAAGTGAGCCAAAATATCACCTTACTTTAAATGAGATGAGGCATTTCAGTGTATACAGTAACTTTGCTACTTCTAGGTGAAGGTCTGTGAAATGCCTTTTTTTTGTTGCTGCTAAAAGAAAACTTAAAGTCACTACACACAAATACAGAAATCACTGCTTGAACACAACTTCTCAAGAAGGCAAAAGAGTATTAACTTGAGATGGCAGCTGACTAAGGAATCAGAATTCACTTTCAAGTAATGTTTCTGCAACCAATTCCTACTCAAGCATTTACCTGGGGTTTTTTTTTTTTTTTTTTTTTTTTTTTTTTTTCTCAGTTCAACTGCAATACAGTACATCCAGCTCTAAGATATATTTACACTGGAAATTATGGACTCCAAATGAGCTAATTATTATTTCAGCCTGCCTCAGGAAGTTCAATTTGAATTGCAAGAACAGACTTCTGGGGATTTAAATGTCTTCAGAAAGCTATCTCGCATTAAGTGAATGTAACACACACTCTTTGCTATTGCACACCTTTGCAGGTTTTGATTGTTTTCAAAGCTGAAAAGTGATAACAGCCAGAGTAGGGAAGAAAAAATTCTCTCTTACAGATCATACTGGAAAATGGCAACTCAAAATAAAAAACTACATGGCAGCAGCAGATCACTGAGCATATGCACTTGGCTAGTTTCACTCCAAGAAAAGCATGAACCTTTCACGTCCAATGTGACAAAGTGATTCAACAATGTCAGGTAACTTCAGTCCTCTCACAACCTTCTGGCAAGACAGAAAACAGCAAGAACATTAAAACCGAGTACATCTTCTGCCCTGCACAAACCATCTCCTCGCATCTCCCGGCTCCCCCTCTTTACTCTCCTCCCTGCCATACCGAGCTGTGGCAAAGCAAGACAGAAGCACCGACGGGCACCAGGCCGAGGAGAAGCCTCGGTGCCTCTGAGGGTCGCGGCGGCAGTGCCGGGGCCCGCCGGGGCTGGCGGGGACAACACGCCTGGGGAGTGCCGGAGGCTGCCGGCGGGGCGAGGCGAGGCACAGCCCACACCTCCCCNCCCGCGCTCCTGCCCCGCCCCGCTCCGCCCGGCCCAGCGGCATGCCGGGACGGCGAGTCACACCAGCCGCCGGATGCGCACTGGGAGGGGCGAGTAGAACTACAACTCCCGACAAGCCGCGCGCCGCACCCCGCGGTGGCTTATTTGAATGAAGGAAGGGGCCCGCGCGCTGCTGGCCCCGCGGCAGTGCCCCGGAGCATTGTGGGATCGTGGGGGAGCGGAGGTGGGGGGGAGGTGCGCCTGGGGAGTAACGGGGCCGGAGTTGGTCCATTTTGGGATGGGGTTATCCCCCTCTGGGACAGGTTTGTACCCTTTGGGACGGGGTTGTACCCCTTTGCGGTAGGATTGTCCCGCTTTGGGACAGAGTTGCACCCCTCTGGAACAGGGTTGTACCCTCTGGTTGTAACCCTGTTCCTGAGTATCAAAGGCCTTCCACTGGAAGCGGGCTGTGATCTCACTCTGGTTGTGGATGTGCACAGTTGTGCGGTTTGGCAGTGTGATGTCGGTCTTCCCAAATGTCACACTATTCCTGTTCAGCCTGATGTGGATATCCACAGCTGTTCCATGAAGGCTTGTGTGGGTGTCTTCACCTGGCACAAAGGAAAGGGGAGTCTTGTCTCAGCTCCGTGGCTGATCGAAGCACTAGGAACAGAGCAAACCACAGGTGTAGTGGTTTGAAAGCAAAACAAGTGAGAGGCTCCAAGTCAGAAAAATACAATTTAATAAGAAGAAGGAAAAAAAAAAAGTAAATAAAATAAGATAAATGCAATAATACANCAGGCTCAAACTTCAGTACCAAGCTCACCTTTCTTGTTGCAGGTGAGTGTTTCCCAGGCAAAATGGAAACAACAAATATCAGACATGCTCTCTAGAAATGGCATTAATATGGAGCTCTACAATGATCAAGATGACAAACCACTACAAAATGAACACCTTGAAAGTGATCATCATCTCCCTCTTTAAAGCCATGGCCACATGAGTCTTTCTGCTCAGAAAGGGCTCTGCTCTGAGGGATGCAGAGAGTGCCCTGTGCAGTGCCCAGCACTCACTGTGTCACAATACACTATAAGGGATGCAGAATTGTCACCAGTGTTCAGGGGATGAAATCCCACTGTCACCTGCATGGTGTCACCAATGCCCAGAGTTTCCATGGCTG
Organism: Illadopsis cleaveri; assembly: GCA_013399915.1. Lineage (NCBI taxonomy): Eukaryota > Metazoa > Chordata > Aves > Passeriformes > Timaliidae > Illadopsis > Illadopsis cleaveri. The sequence continues at coordinate 44,169 of VXBB01007747.1, read as the reverse complement.
GAATGACAGAGAAAGGGCTGCAACACAGAGACAGCAGGACTCTTGGGGGAGATTTGGGGGTGTTATCCCTTTCACAGTCCAGTTCACTTCTGCTCATTTGTGCAAGCAAGGAGCAAACCAACCACAGTCAGCAAAAGATAAACTGAACAGACAGGATCACAAACAGCTACTGACTCTAGTGTGAGGAGATCCAGCCCTCACAAGATCCTGTGGATAAAATGACCTCATCTCCCCCATACTTTGCATCCAGCTCTCTGCAATGAGGCTCAAGGGTCATTTGCATCTTGTTTACTTTCATCAGGCATCAGCTCCCCTTATTGACAGAGCTGGGCGAAAGTTATGGCCACGAGGATACCAGGGACCAAGAACTCCTAACACAATTTAGAAACAGAGCTGACAAGTGAATAAAGCTGGTGATTCTGTGACCAAGGCTCTCAATGCACCATGCACCTGCACTTTTGGTAAATTCCAAATGTGCAAGGAGGCTGCAGTCAACCTCAAATCCTCTGGTATAGTTAGTTACCTTCTACAGCCAAACTTTCTTTTGTCCACTGGTGCCTTAACTGCCATTGTTAAATCCTTAGATTTTGGGAGAATTATCTCATTAAAAGCTACCTCTCACCCCAAGGAAGATAGAAAAAAACATTGCTAATTGAATTGCTTCATGTGTTCACTAAAACCTAAGAAACCTAAATATAATTTAATCTTAATTCTCTTTATATAATTGTATATATCTTTATATATTACTTTTTAGTGATGATGTAATAGCTGACATCAAATAGCATAACTATTCCAATAAACCCTAGTCTGTTAGGTTAAAGCATCCATTATTCCATCTCAGTGCTGAAAAATTCTGTACAGAACCAGCAGCTCACAAGCTCCGTCTTTCCTCTGTCACTGCACCCAGGCTCTATTTCATCTATTTCAATATTTAATTCCTGAAGTTCAGAAAGTCTTTAAAACCCTATCAAGCAGGATCCAACATGCTCTGTAGAACTCAATAGAACAGCTGGCAAGTCCATTGGAAAAAGGTGCCAGAATTTATTGGGTATTTATTTTGGCAGTGACAAAAAAAAGATCTGGAAACCCCAGAAAAGATCCTTTGGGTTAGATATCACCAACATAAGGCCAAAATCAGGGGAGAATCTCCTGGGAAGATTTCCACCATCTTGCAGAACAAAGGCGCTGAGACATTTTATTCTGGATGTGGTGCAGCAGGTAACTTGCTGTGCAGTACCACCCTGGAATTACATCACTCTCCTCTTCCAGCAGTGTTAAACCTCCACATCCCAGCACTTACCTTGTCCCTGTTCCTCAGAACCAGTGTCATTTCACAGACCTCACCAGGAATGCAGTTCTGAAACACAAGCTCCAGTGGGCAAGGCTGAAGTGAGCTCTGATCCAGGCCAGCTGTGAGAACTGGAGAGGCAAGAGAGAGCAGGGAGAGGTTCAGGTGCTGGGAGGAGGATTCTGCACTGATCCCCAGTGAAGATTCTGGGTGAGTACATCTGCCCAGCCCACACTGGTTAAACAGTGGCTCTCCCACCTCTGCCCTGGGCTGATCAAAAGCTGCTGGACCACACTGAGCAGGCTCAAGGCAAGCAGCTGTTTTGGCACCCTCCTCAAATATCACATCAAACAGTAAGGAGAAGGGCAGGGAAATGCTACCTTGTGATGGGACGTCTCATGGTTGTGTTGAGGCTGGACAATCTGGGGCAGATTCATCTCCTGAGTGCTGGCCAGCCTCTGCTTAATAGCAAGAGATATCTTCTGGAAGGCAGAGGGAGTCAGCTGAAAGGTAAAAAAAAAACACCAAGAGCCTCAGAAATGCACTTGTTCATAGAGGTTTTTCTTGTTCACTTTCTACTGATGAATAATTTGTGATCACAGCCACTAGGACAGTTCTGGAAGCCCTGGAAGTTACCTGCTGAAATATTTAACATCAGTAAAAATTATATAGAGCAGAATGCACATGTTGTAACCACGTGGCTCTGTCCCATTAGCTTCTCTGTGATTTGATGTGACATGTTTGGGGATTCATTTCCTCTTCAGTTTCACTGGATTGAGCTGGTGACCTTTGCAGAGAGTGGGGAGGAGTTATCAGAACTCCCCTAACTCCATCCTTGCACAACACTCACAACCCACAGCGTGGAGATGTCACTGCTGGGTGAGTCTGAGGGAGGCAGGAAAGCAGCGCTGTGCCAAGACTGAAGTGCACAGGAATGGCTCCAAGTTTCAGTGCTCTCTTTTTAATTAGCACTTGTTTTCTCTGTCTGGCCTCACAGACCCCTCCACAGAAGAACACAGAGATGCCCTTGACAGAGTCCCAGCACCAGGGCATCTCCAGTCAAGTGAGCTCCAGTCAGCAAAGGGACGTTTGTGGGTGGGAAGGAGGAATTGCCCTGACTCCACTGCTGGGCTGGATCTGTGCTCCACACAGGAGATGAGACAGAGCAGCTGGTTTAGAACCTGCTCTAGCTGGGACCAGCCCTGTCTCTCAAGGCTCCAGGCAGAGTTTGAGCTGCCCTCCACATGCCAGGTGTCCAAGGGCAGGATGGTGGGAGCAGCACGGGTGAGTGTCCAATCTGACAGAAGGAATTACACAAAGGGGATGGAAAGCAGCACACACTCATGGCTTCAGCTTTGCATTGGTTTAACTTGGCTCTGGTGCCAGGCAAGACACTAGACTGTCCCCGAAGCAACACACAGTGTTCCCTACTGCACCAGGACAGCTCTCACCAACAGGATCACCCATACCAGCTCCTAGTCTCCTAGTTAGCAGCATCCTGCTAAGGAGTCTCTTTATGCTATGGAAGCACTTCAGCAGGACAGAGTGGTCTGCTTATTAACTCCGGGATGGAAGCAGCAATTTTTAGCCTGGATGCGTCAGTCAGCCGAGAGAGCAGTAGCTGCCGCACGATGGCATTGTCTGCTGCAGAGAGAGGCAGAGGCTCCTCCAGCTCGGGAAACTCCGCAGGAGCCTTCCCCGGGGGCAGAGCGTGGTGTGAGCTTCTTGGGGGCCGCGGGACTCTTTCAAGAGCAGAAAAGGACAAAGGACGTGTGTCCCCTTTCTCACAGCCTGTCACATTAGGGCTGGGGGGCCAGTGCAGGGCCCTGACCGAGGGCCAGGCATGGGTGGGTTTGTTCCTTATCAGCCATCCGGTGAGTGCCCAGGGGAAGCGGCGCATCCTTTGCTGATGGGGGTTTTTCTTCCCGGCGGATGCCGGCCAGCGATGGCCAGGGGGCTCACGGGGGCAGCTGCACCACTGCCTTGCACCTCTCCCAGAGAGAGCCTTTACTCCAGCACTTGTGACTGCTGCCCCATCCCTTCTGTCACAGATCAGAGGAGCCCTCAGGGGGTCCTGCTCCTTGCAGTTGGCTTGGTCCTGAAATTTCATCCCACTGGCCTAGAGTGAGTGAACCTGCAGTTCTCTGGAGTCATGGGCTGGGGTTGGACAGGGAGGATGCCCGCACGCAGGGAGGACTCTGGGCTGTGGTCCAGGTCAGTGAGAAAGGACTCAGGCACGTCCGCTCTTTGTGCAGACAGCTCATTTCGGTTTGGTGCACAGTTATGTACAGCGCTGCTTTTGCTTATAGCCCTGGTTTGACTTCAGCACTGTCCTGGTGTGGGGTGGTGGGGGAGAATTGCTCACCAAATAACACTTTGAATCCCAGACATACTTCATCTCTGCTTTCTTCAGTTCTTCCCTGCTGTCTCGTTGGGTTGATATGAGGAATCACAGCCCGGGGCAGGAATCTCTTTTACCCTTATCCACAGCACCCTCTATTTTAACTATCCCCAGCCAACAATGAAGTGCTAATGTCTGGCAATTATTGCTCTTTTAGGCGACAAGACAGCTGCATTGACTCTAAGAACACACCCACAGCCAGGACAGCAGGTCAGGAGCCCAGGAATCTCATGCATCAGGCAGTGAGACAGGCATGACGCTGTCATGGTTCCAGAAAGAAAGCTTGGCTAAGGCAAAAGCATGCTGCCCTGGAAACAGGCTGACTCTGTACATCTAAATGCACTGTTGAGGGAGCAGCTCTCCAGTGGGGTTACAGCGGAAACCCACAGGAGTGTGGAGGCTCTGGGCAGAGGTGGAAGGGGAGGATACACTGCTCTTACAACGTGGGGTGCAGAAAAGCTGGGGTTGGGGAGGGAAGGGGTCCGGTGACTCCTTGGTCTCTCAGCTGAGCCAGCAAGGCTTGAAAAGGGTTAAGCACTTGGGCAAGGAAATGCTTGCCTGGACTTGTTTTTCTGCCCAGCCCGTGTGGGTGTTTATTGTGCTGGGCCATGGCAAGGCTTGTTGGCTGTTGGAAGCCGTGCAGGTTCCTGGGGCTGTTTGCTGCTGCCTGTGGGTAACCCTGGGCATCGGCAGGAGCTCGGTGCATGCCTGTGGCAGAGAGAGCCACTGGAATGAGTGGGGTGACAGCTCCAGGCTGAAAGGCTGTGATATCCCATTCTATAGGAAGCATGCTGGGATGGAAGGGCTCAGCTCACCCCAGGGGCTGCCAGTGCCCCAGCACAGCCACATCTATCAGGTCATAGCACTGCATGTGGCAGCCCCCCTTATTTTTGGGACTGGCCCACAGGTCCCACCAGCCCTCATGGAGACACTGCTGGAGATCAGCCCCATGGCTCCACTGGAGAGAGATTTGGGGGTCCCTCCTTCACCCACCATCATGGCTTAATGATAACCTCATGTCAAACCGTTTCCACAGCCTTTGTTGGAAGGCTCATAGACATCTCCTGCCCAGAGGAAACAGGAAGATGTGAGCCTTTCTGAGAACAGAGCTGTTTCTGGTAAGCTCCTTTCTTTGAGACTGTCAGCATGTGCAGACATGCTGAATGGAGAAGTGGGAAGAGGGCATGTGGAGAGGTGCTGATTGTGCTGGCCCGTGCATGCCGTGGGATGGGGCCCGAGGGCTGGCTCTGTGGCAGATGTGGACTCACAACACCCTAGGCAAAGGGCTGGGGCCAGGACCTGGCTGTTCCTGCCAGAACACCCTTCCAGGACACAAGGATGCCTTGCACAGGCACTGGCTGCTCCTGCTGACATGGGAGGGAGAAATAGGGGGGGTAAGTGGGGCTGCTGTAAATAGGCATGTGCCTTATCCTCTCCCACAGCCAAGGCAGCAGGCACTAGCCTGGCCTCAGGCTCTGGCAGAGGTGAAATAGAAGAGCCATGGCACTTTGCTGCTCCTCGTCTTCTGTCCAATCCACAGGGGCTCCGGAAGAATCCTTTTCCAGGAAGCAAAGGAGGGGAGAGCCCCCTTTATCACCCTGGGACAAAGCACAGCACACCCCTGTGCCAAGGGAGAGCCTGGCAGCAGCTCCAACAGCAGCCATGTCTCCTGTGGCACATGGGGATTTCTGTCCTGCCCTCCTGACCACTGTTGCTGCCACTCTCACCTCTCTTCCCTGCAGGGCAGTGGCAAGAAAGCACCTCTCCATGGATCATGGAATCACAGAACAGTTTGGGTTGGAAGGGATCTTTAAATGCCATCTAGTCCAACACCCCCTGCCATGGGTAGAGACATCTTCCACTAGACCAGGTTGCTCAGAGCCCCATCCCACCTGGCATTGAACAATTCCAGGGATGGGCCAGGCACAGCTTCTCTGGATAATCTGTGCCAGGGCCTCACCACGCTTACAGGGAAGAATTTTTTCCAGATATCCAATCTAACCCTGCTTTCTGTCAGTTTGAAGCCATCTTGCCTTGTCCTGTCATTCTATGCCCTTGTCCAAAGTCCCTCTCCAACTCTCTTGTAGTCCTGTTAGTACTGGAAAGGCTCTAAAGTCTCCCTGGAAACTTCTCCAGGTTGAACAACCCCAGTTCTCTCAGCCTGTGTTCATAGCAGAGGTGCTCCAGCCCTCGGAGCATCTTGGTGGTGTCTGGACATGCTCCAGCAGCTCCACATTCCTCCTGGGGCCCCAGAGCTGGGGGGACAGATCCTCTGGCCCTCCTCCATCATGCCAGCTTTGTGGAACTGTTCCCTTCAGGGCTTGCAGCTACACAGAAGGATTGTGACATCAGGATGTCTCCCCAGCTCTGTAGGGACTTGGGCAGGAGCCAAGGGCTTGATGTGTTCAGGGAGCCCTGCTCTGGTAGGGTCCCTTCATGCTCCTTCCCCTCAGCTGAAAAGCTGCCCAGGTTTCACCTCTGCTATACGGACACCTTTCCCAAGAGTTCCCCATCCCCTGTCCTAGGAAAGAGCTTGCTTCCAGTGGCTGCATTGCCCTGTGGGAGGCAAGTGACTCATGTTTAGAAAGAGCATAACTGTGTTGTGTACTGAAGAGCTCCGTGTTTGTTTCTTTGGACACAATATTTTCAAACAACTTCAGTCTTGTTAGTTGCAGCAGACTTAGTACAGCCCTTGGCAGCCTCCATGGGACAGGCACAGGATGAGTTTTCCTCAGTCTGGGCTGCTCCAACTGCCAAGGAGAGGCACCAATTCCCACTGCAGGTGTGCACCTTTCCCTGCAATGTCCCACTGGGATCAGCCAACAGTTTGCAGCTCTGGTGTGATGCTGCCAGGGGAAAAGCTGCATTCCCCAGCCAAGCTGCCTTGGGATGCTGACTGGTAGCTGTGGAAAATACAGAGTATCAGCACTTTGCACTATGTGCTGGACCTCAAATTGGTTCTCATTTACAGAGAAGAAGGAAGCCATTGTGTTCAGAGAAGTGAAAGCCAGTGTGATGTTCTCTATTACTTTTGAAAACATTTTCTACATAAAGTAGTTTCCTTAAAACACAAGCCCCAGAGTGGTCGGTACTTCCAAAATTGGGGTTTTCCCGTCCCCTGTGGAGACACTGGCTGCAGACAGGTCCAGACATCTGCTTCTCATTTCCTGCTTTATTCTTAAATGTGAGAAAATACAAAATCATGTGGTGCCAAGCAGATTCTCTTGATCCCCTGCCATTCAATTCTCTCCCTTATTACAGTAATAGCTCAAGAGCTCTACGTGAAGCACAGTCTTCTCCAAAGGGCATCTCCAAAGTAAGAGGTCACATTTGGCTCTAAGGAGCCTTCTCCTAGCTTTGGCACTGGTGTCCTTGGCCAGGAGAGAAGGGGCTGGTGGGTTGGTTTGGGTCAGAGCAGTGGCTGAGCTGCCAATGCCACTGAGGAGAGGTGAGTTAGTGTGAGGATGAGCTGCCACAAAGCAGCTGGGAGCTTTGTCAGGGGAAAGAGAATCCCATCATATGTCCAGAGCTGGAGTCATGTGTCAATGTGTCTCCCTTGCAGTGCCAACACTGGCTGGGTCATCCCAAAAGCTAAATGTTCTGCTGCCTCTTTCCAGCAAGCCTCTGGAATGGAGAACAATACTGTGGGCAGACAAGACTGCTGCCAGTGCCTGTTTTCAGGCCCTGCTGTAGTGTCACCAGCTCCTGAGGCCTTGGGAGCTCCTGAACCTGCTTCCCATGAAGTGGAAATCATCAACATTCTCATCTGATCCACTCTGGTATCTTTCTTTCAGGTCAGATACAGGCTCCTAGCTCTCACTGACTTTCTCTTTTAATTCTCAGTCTTGACCTTATTTCAAGGAATACAAATCAAACAACTGTTTGTTGTAACAAACAGTTCTTCTTTCACAAAGAACCAAATAGCAAAAATTCCCAGCATGGAAACTCCCTGAAGGAGATGGGAGGTGTTCCGGAGCCATTGCCTGTTTGTTTAGGACACAGCCCACATTATCTTTCTATATTGTTTTACATATAAAGCTTTGCAGGTTCAAGTTGCTTTTTTCCTTCAAGAACAATTCCTCAGGCATTGGTCATATATTCCCTCCACCTGTGAGGATCTTGACCCTGTGCACAGCTCAGGTTGGTTCTGAACAACCCTGGCAAAGCTGTGGTGGCTGGGAAATGTTGGAGCTGCTTTCACATCTCTCCTGGGTAAGATGGGATCTGGAACTTTGACCTGTGGTATCTGTGATTTGGAGCAATAAATGAGTTCCTGGATAAGGGATGCCAGTCTGCAAACAAAGGTTAGGAGATGACATCAGATCAGGCTTCTGAGTGTGCCTGGTGCCTGTCACCAGTGTCCCCAGCAGACCTTGTTCTCCTATTGTGTGTATCAACACCGGTGTTTAGGTAGCAGAACATCTGTCCTGATACAAAAATGTCTTCAGAGCAGAGCAGGAGCTGGAGGCAGAGAGCCCAGACTCCAGCATGGACACTGAACCATCTGGTGTGACATCCTTTTGTGGATGCTGAGGGTCACACCTGGGGCAGTGCTGGAAGGCCCAGAGCTTGCAGGAGCCCCTGTTGCTGCCCAGTGTCCAGTGTGTGCTCCCTCTGCCCACAGTTCATGGCAGGAGCACAGGTGAATGTTTGTGAATGTTTTTCCTTTGTCCATGTTTCCAAGCCTTCCTCAGCCATACTGTACTTCCATACAGAGGGGAAAATCCAACTCTCTGTTATCTACTGTTTTTCTTTGATGTTGTAACACCCTTCAGAGAGCCTTTGGGTTAAAGCGTAACCTCAAGAAATCTCCCAAGGAGGAATGGGAACAGGCTGGGATGAGGTGGCCCTGGTTCCCAGTTACTGAGTTTTTCTGTTCTTTGTTTCCCTGAAGGCTTGGATGTCCCTGACTCACAGGGCTGCACACCCCCTCACTTGGATGCTGTGATTGTGGAATTGCTCGTGTAGGAGGTCACCTGACTGCTCATCCATATCACAATTGTAGAATATACAGGTCCAGATCTACCCTGAAAAACAACCTGCTATTCCTGGAAACTAAAGAGTTATATCAGGAAAATCTCCTGAAACACATCAGATCCTCTGACTTTAGGTTCTTCAATGCTGGAAGACCTCAAAGAAGGGCAGTAAGGGTCTGCCACTGGTGTGGAGGAGAAGATGTGGGGTAGGATGGGAGGGTGGCATAGGAAGTGGGTTGGGAGTGATGGTGCCAGTTTTCTGCCAGCTGCAGCCCACCAGATTTGTCACTACTCATTGGAGCTGCCTGCTCCCATTGGAGGCAGTTGCTGTGCCTCCGTGTCCTGCTTTTGGTGGGAAATACAGGGCTTGGTGGTGGCTTAGGCCCTCACTGCTGCTGGCACTTGATGGCTCGTGGTGTCCCACAAAGCCAAGCTGAGGCTGCAGCTGCCTCAGCTTCCTGCCACATTCCTGGTGTGGATTTTCCTTGTGTAGATGCCACCTCCAAATCCAGCTGCTGAGCTCACAGGGAGCAAATGGAGACGTACAAAAGTGACCTAGAGGAGTCCTCTGCCAGGTAAAACACCTCCAGCCCCATCTGCAGAGGAACAGCAGCTGCATTATCTGCCAGGGAGCAGTTTGTGCCTTTAAAACAACAACATCTATGGCAAGTCATGCCTTTGGCAAACAAAACACTCCCCCTCCCATTTACCTGAATGTCAGAGCCCTTCCTCAGTTTTACCTATCTCTGGTAGCAAACCCTTTGCAGAAGAAGCAGAACCTGTTTCTTCAGGGGAGATGTGAGCATGTGTGGGCTGTGTCATCACTGCCAGCAGCCACGGTGCCTGATGGCTTCAGACAATGCCATTTCCTGGGACAAAAGTTTCCTATAAGGCTCTGTGGAGCCTGAGAAAACACCATTTGAGGGAGAGCCAGAAAACATCAAACAGACTCAGCATGTTCTGTTCTTGCTGGATCAAACAGACTATTTCAAGCCTTAATTTTTATTTTATTTCCTTGAAATGGGCTTTTTCTTCTAATACAATATAAGCAAAAGCTGAAGTTGCAGGCTGGGATTTTCCCCAGATGCATTATATGGAAACCTGGGGATTTTCTCTTTTGAAAACTAAAATCCCAGCTGGAACCGTTGGAATTTCCCACAGCACAGAGATTTCAGATTTCCACCACCCCTAAGAAAACATTGGCCAAATGGATTTCTGAAGCAGTCATAGACTCAGTCTTGGGCTTATCTTCATCTTCCAGTTGAGGGAGTTTGCAGGGGAAAATTGTTCTGTCTCCTGGGATCTGAGATGAAAGAGAAAGTAAAGGTGCAGGATGTGACTGCAGTGTTGGTATGTCCATTTCTGACCTGGCTTGGGGCTGGTGCCAGAAAGCCCTGAGACAGCCTGGTTCTTGCAGAGCTGGGGGTCTCCTGCTCTCAGCACCAGCAAGACCCTGATGTCTGAGCCCCTGTGTGTATGGAAAATCAGGCTGTCATAGCAAGCACATGCTGCAGACAGCACGGCCAGGGCACAGGAGCTGCCTGCAGAGTCACTGGGTCCTTGCTCACCCCTCTCTTTGGTGATGCTCCTCAGAGGCAGCTGGCCTGAGGTCAAAATGTAGCTGATGAACTCATAATCCTGATTAGCAAATTTCATCTCTTTTGGCCCAATGACTGCTGTTATAAGATGGCTGCCAAAAAGGAAAGGAATAACTGCTTTGGCATTTTGGTTAATTAATGAGCTTACTGAGCAGCAGGGAGCTATAGCTGGAGGTGGGGAGAGCTTTACAAGCTTAAGGACAGTGATGCCTTGGCACAGGCCAAGAGACACATTGGTGGGAGAGGAGGAGGGAGCAGCCGACCACTGAAAGTCCGTGCCTGAATAATTTGCCAAGTAGTCTGGGGCTGCTCTGTGTGTGTTAGGAAAAGCCGGTGTGAGTACATCTGGGGAATTCCAGCTGCCATCCCGTTCCATAGCGATCGCTATTCCCTCCCCTCCCTCTTTCCCTCCGCCTCCTGTCGTCACCCTGGACACGTGTGAGGGAGCCGACGAACAACTAAAGCTCTGTCTCGGGGCTTCATAATCCTGGAATGAGCGGCAGCATCTGTGTTGCTCCGGAGGATGCAATAAGCAGCCGGGAGTGGCAAATACTGCCGGTAATCCCTCCCTGCCTGCCTTTCCTTCTGGCCACCGCGGGAACATGAAGGCTGCCTGTCTCCAGACGCTGCTGCCGCCGCTGTGGGCCCTGTGCCTGGTGACCCTGGCTGGAGGTGAGCCTCAGCTCCGCTTGCCCACCCCCCGCCCCAGGGAGCAGCCAGCTTCACGAGGGGATGGTGATGGGGCCGGGGAAGGGGAAAGGTGGCTCTGGATCAGGCTGTCGAGACTTCTGTGGGATGCAGGGGATCCTCACAGCAGGATCAGGCCGGGTTTGGGAAGCGGTAGGGGAAATTCAATGGCCGCAATGCCGGCAGCAGGGACATCCGAGCCTCCCCGTGAGGGCTTTTGTCATGCCTGAGGGCAGATCGAGAGAGTGTCGGAGAGATTTCCTGATAACCTGTGTTAGGAAAAAAGCATAATGTACTTCTTCTCCCCCTTTTTTCACGTCTCTGGGGACGTGACAGAAGACTGCAGCCTGGCCAAGGGTGCGTGTCTGAGGAGACTACACCCTGTCCTGAGGGTGCCGGTGCTGCCATCACTGCGAGGCGGGGGTTTGTCCCCTGCAGAGTGTGTGTGTGCGTGTGTGCAAGTGGGAAACGCTCTCCTGTTCTCTGGATAAAGATCTCTGCGAGCTCCAGGTGGTGCTGAGCGGAGTCAGAGCTCTGGGCCGTGGTGGGCTCACTCTGCCGGGGCTGGGCTTGCTGCCGGTGGCGCAGGTCAGTGATCGCTGCCCAAGGCAGCCTTCAGCAGGGTGGTGCTGGGCTGTCACAGGCTCCCGGCACCGCAGGCAAGGCTGGACTTTGCCCAGAACCAAGGGGTGATCTATTCCCACGGTGGGAAGGGAGAGGGGCAAAGAGCCGCTGAGATCTGTGTCCTGCTGCCACCAGACGGGAAGAGCGAGGACAGCACGGGCAGCTGGGGATGGAGCTCCTCCCTCCTCACACCTCCGGGCAGGTTCTCCAGGGCTGGCTCGAGAAAAGTGGACAGCAGAGACACAAGGCAGCTCACCCTGCACTGGGAAGCCGCTGCTGCTTGGCGCTGCCTGACTCTGCTCACCCATGGCCAAGCATCCATTTCCCTCACGAGGAAATAGGGCTGGCTCTGCTAAAAGGCTGGTGGAGCTCCCTGGGTCTTTTGAGGAACTGTGCTGAAAAGCAGCTGCCAGTGGCTCCTGAGTGATCCTGGGTGGAGAAACTCCCAGATCCCTTTGGCAAAGGCTCAGCTGCAGCTCAGAGAGGCGGAGCTGTGTGCCCCAGGAGGAGGGCTCCATGCTCCCTGTGGCACTCCTCTGTCCTTGGAAGGTGCTTCCCAAGCTCCTCCACTCTGGGAAAAACCTACCAAGAGTTCAGCCAAATGGCAACCATTTGCATTGGTGCCTACAATTGTAAAATCAGTTCAGGGTTCTCGAAGGAACAGGGCCTTTGGGAGCAGTCAGGGACTGCTCCCCACCATGTATGGCCCTGGCTACCCACAGGGACGGTGTGGCCCTCTTGTCACTGTGCCTGCTTTGTTGAACTGTGCTCTCGAAAGTGGAGGACACCAGCAGAATATCCTCTGGCTAATGGGAATTAATTGGCAAGTCAGCTGCCCCTGAGCAGGGAATTCTTGACCCTAAAGTGCCACAGAAGACATTATTGTGTGAAAAAAGAGTTTTGCTCTAACTTGACTTGACCTAGAGGTGGAAATGGGCTTCTGTAGAGGGACCAGTGTTTTTCTTGGGATTTCTTTGCAACTAGGGTTTTTCCCAGTAAATTATTCAAATCATTTAGAGTATTCCTGTATTGATGCTCATTCTTGTACCTGGCACCTGGATCATTCCTAACTGAACTGCATAAAATTTGCCACATTCACTTGGGAATCAGAGGCAATGTTTTGTAAGAGACAGCCTGATTGAAACCAGATGCCAGTTCCTTTCTTCACAGAGGCCCCACATAAATCAGGGCATGTTTTTGTAAATCTTGTCCCCAGAGATGTCAGGAACAAGTTGGCAGGATGTGTTGTGCAAGTGCCTGTTGTGGGAGGCGGGAGGTAGATGCAGGCATGAATGGTCCCCAGTGGTGTGGCTGGCCATGCCCCTTGAAGGGGTCAAGGAGGGTTTTATTTTCACACTTTGCAAACTGAAAACTGTGTTTTCTGGTGGAGGTCAAAAAGATGTGTTTAGGAAGCTGGGCTGCTCAGATACCTGTGGGAGTGAAGCATCATTCACCAAAAGGTTCTTTCTCTGCACCCTTTCTCTGAGCCCAGGTGGCGTTCAGAGACCGTGTACCAGCAAGCAGAGAGGCAGGATGCTCACCTGGAGGGGAAGTCCCACAGGAGGAAGAGATAAGATTGATAAGGAGAGAGCAGAGCAACCTCCCCACTGGTCTGCATCTCCTGCACCAAGAGCACTCTGATGAGGGTTGCAGCAGGTCTTTGGGGGATGAAGAAATGTATTTTCTAGGCATTGTGCTGAGACCAGTCCTCCTGGTGCCCAAAGGGGAAAGCACCTGGAGGTCCAGGGACTTGCACATCCTACAGGACAAGTTGAAAGGCTGTCCCAAAAGCCCACAATTTTCACTGTGCTTTTTTTCCCCCTAAGTTCTCTGGGTATCTTATTACATGTGTGGGTGCTACAAGCAAATTTGGCTTTGTCTTTACCAGGATCTGTCTTCATCTCAGTTCAGCAGGGATTGGAAACTTTTGTAGCAAGCTTTGGACTCTTCCCTGGAGAAGAGGGAAAAGGAATAGTGCTGGTTTTGAGAGGCCCAGATAAAAGGCGACACTTAATGAGGTGAAATTTTTATTTCAGGGCAACCCAAAGCGCCTGTGAAGTGTTCAATAGAGTGCAGAGGTTTTACAAGGCAGTTATTGGAGAAGCAGATCAGGAGCTACCGCTTGACTGAACCCGGCTGCAAAAAACAAGCCACCATGTAAGTGCTGCCCCACTTCCCAGTGGGATCAGGGTTAAATGGTTGGGGAAAGGGACTGAGGGGACGTACTTGGCGGGGCAGGGCAGAGGAACGACGGGGGGAGAGAGCTCATGTGTTTCTATGAAAGCAGATATTTTGTCTGAAGACAGATTCAGACTTGTGAGCTTGTCTGGAAATGAGAAAAGCTCTATTTCTTTTCTTTGGGAGAATTGTTGTTTTCTGCTTACGCTGAAGTTAATGCACCATTGACACCATTTTATTGCAGCCCAGGGGGTGGCTCCAAAGTGAAACTGCTGGGTTGACCTTGGAAAGTCTCACATCACCCAGTAAATCAGAGGGTTTTGCCTTCACGAATGTGTGCCCAGGGGCAGCTGGTGCCTGTGGAGCTTTCTGCCCTGAGTGCAAGAGCGAAATGCTGTGTCCAAGCAGAACAATGCTTTTGAAAGTGAAAAACTTCTTAGGGGAAAACCCTTCACCCATGAGTCATGTTCAGCTGCTAATCATTCATTCAGATATCAGGGGCACTGGCCCTTCCTGAAATGAATCATGCAGACAACACCTGCTATCTACCACCTTCCCCATAACTCTGATCACCTGAACCAGCATTTTCTTTATCCAGTGAGTGATCCCTTTTTATTTTCAGATTTATTACTCTGAAGTCCAAGGAGATTTGTGCAGATTCAAGGCAAGACTGGGTGAAGAAGATCAAAGACAGACTGGATGGGAAAAAGGCCACAGTGGTGCCACCACGTGATGTCACCTCAGCAGAAGAGCCCGGTAGTCTTGAGAGACGTGTTGGTCATCCAGAAGTGGCTCCACCTCAAGCCACTGCTCCAGCTAGTTTCTTCCAAGGGGCTGGAACAACAGTTAGAGAGAGAATACATGCTCCTGCTGCCAGGACAGAGGTGTCCAGCAAGTCCCCACTGGGCAGGCAGGACCTTACCCAGCTCCCTGCAGGATCCACCCCTGTGATACAGGAAGAGGCTGTGCACTCTGAGGTCACTCCAGAAGCAAGGAGAGAGTCCTCAAATTCTTCTGTGTCTTCAACAACTGTTGCAGCAGGTGTGGGCTTCAGCCAGCCCACCCCACACCCCACTGTTCAAGATACAGCTTCTCCTAACTCAAATTCAGACGTGATGGCTGCTGCTAAAGGATCAAACCAATCTGCACTTTCTACAAATGGATCCCTGGACACTACAAGTGCCAGAGTCAACACACCAGACACTGCTTCCAGCAGCTCTAGATCACATCTCCCCTCCATCTGGGACAGTATGAAGACCACAACAGTCACAGAGACAGCACCACAGAGTACTTCCATTTCTACTCTAAGCTCCACCACTGCCATGGACAAAGCTGCCTCTGTCCATACCAACAGGGTTGTAGGTCCCCCTGCAGATGTGTTTGGCACTACAGCATTTGATTATTCATCACCTGTAGGGAAGCAAGAGCCTTCAGACACAGTAGTTTTTACTCACCAGGCATTCTCAGGCCAAGCCAGAGTGCAGATGATCACAGTCAGACCAAAAAATCTGCCCAGCTTCTTGTCAAAGTCTCAAATGCACTTTGTCATCCCAGTTTCTGTGGTATGTGGACTGACAGTTAGCAGTGTTGTTCTTGTGTGGTTGTATCTGAAATTTGGAGTCAAACCAGAAGAAACATCAAGAGAAATGGTACAGGGCTTGCTCTACCAGCAGGCAGGACATCAAGACAATGCCTATCCAATGGAAGTAATATGAATGCTTCATAGCATGGACATTTCTGGCCCAACTGTGTGTATGTTGCTGCAGAAAAGCTGTTCATGCCTAACTGATGACCAGTAGGAAGCAAGCCTGGGAATAAAAATCACAGAGGAAACTGATTTTTTTGTAGAGCAGAATGCCCAACAATATGTCTACTTCCTCGTTGACCAATCACAGTGTTTTGGAAATAAGGGAGACACTTCTTTTCTACTGGCACTGTTGTGGCTCTTCTATTGCTGTTGGTGGCTCTTTGCCAGGTGATGTGATTTTCCAAGTTGCTGTTGGGAAGTTTTCTGTGGTTCACCATGGGCCAGGCAAGAAGCCACTCACCCACCCACACTGCTGGACTTGGGCTCAGCCACCTTGAGCAATCCTTAACACCAAACCCACACAATTTGCACTTAAACTCTCTGCTGCTTCTTTCTTTGCACTTCAGGTCTCTGCTCTGTCAGACCAAGACTGAAGCTGGTGGTCAGCTGGATGCTGGCTCTCCTTGGGCTGATTGAATTTGCTCTCATCATTTTTTCTTGCTGGAGACACGAAGGATAGCCCAGCTTTTCAGAAATAGTTGACCAACACTGCATCTGATCAGGGGACTGAAGGTCAGTGCTACAGATCTTATATTCAGTTTCCCTCACAACTCACAGTCTATCTCCTCCTTGAAATCAGACCCTTCCTTTTGGCAGCTATGGGTGTTTCTTCTTGCAGATGAATTCTGAGAGCTGGTTCTTGGCAAATCAATGCAATAAACTCCTGCCAGCTGATGCACCCTGGCTGCATCCAACACCAGGGCAGGATAACACTGATGAATCTTCACAAACGGGAGAAAACAAGAAATCACACAATAATTTTGCTATTCCTGTGTTATTATTGGAACGCTTTTGCTGTTCTCTGCAACCACAAAACCCAGGAAATGTGGAGCTAAAGGCAATTCTGGATGTAGTCATGCAGGAATTACTCCACCACAGCAGGCATAACATCCTTTTGATCCCGTTTTCTCTCTAGAAATAAGCACATTTGCTGATCCACACAAAAAAAAAAGCACAGAATGCCTGTTCATGGTCCTATACTTCAGCCACATTTTAGTTTTTCCATTTTGGATAGCACTGATCACCAGGCTGTGAAAGCTCTGTAACAGAACCAGGCTTTTTTAACCCCAGATTGATTTTGCATTTTACACATCCTGACATTGGTGTACATAAGTCTTATGTTTTATCTGTGGTCAAGTCCTGAAAGCCCGAATTAAACTTTGACTCCAGGATGGATCCTGCTCGAGCATGCAAAGGTCTTCATGATATGATGCTTTGTAAGTAGATATATATCAAGGGTCAGATCCTAACCAACCTCAATGGATCAGATCCCTAAGTACAAATATGCATGCAGAAAATGAAAGGAAGAACATAATGAGCAAGATCATCAGGAATGATGAACCATCCCTAAAGCAGAGCTTGAGGAATGTGGCCTGTTAGATCTGTCAGATTGCACTGTCAGGGCATCCATCCAGCCCTGCAGGGGGAGAGGACAGGCTACAACTGTGTTTGCTTTCTGCCATCACACATCCCTTACTTCTGCATTTTATTGACTTGAGAGATTCATCTCGGCCTTTGCAAGTATAGGATGCAATCAGATTAATTGCAATGATTAATTTGGAATTAAATGCTTCCTTGAGCAGCAGCTCAGCTGTGGAACTCTGGCTGGGGTTGATTTCCTAGAGGGTAAATCTGGCTTTGCCAGTGCCATCTCCCCATGCACCCACTTGTGCACAGCTGGAACTCGTGAGGTGATGTACTGTGCATTATTTTTATATGAAACACTAGATACGTTATTTTTGTAGAAAAGTTTTATAGCTTTTTGAATGTATGTAATGTTCTGTCTGAGCTGCCTGGTGTCAAAACTTTTTTGGCAGCACTGGAAAACACTGTGCCTTGTGTATTTTGTTGCTGTAGCTTNGTATTGTTTTGTTATTAATGCTGTACGGGGTTTTTTTGTTTGTTTGTTTGTTGGTTTGTTTTGTTATACATACTAGTAAAGAACTGCTATTTCTATCCCCAAAATCTTTGCCTGAAAGCCTCTAACCGCGAATTTATAATTGGAAAGGGGATATGAGCTGTACATTTTTATAGAAGTAAAAGTAATAAAGTCGTTATGTTAAAAACTTTCATCCTCAGGGGACTGAGCCTTGAGCTGAGTTACCAAGCCTGGTCCCTGCAGAGATGAACATCTGTGATAGAGCACTCATGTGGAAAGCATCCCAACATCACCAAGAGATGGCAAAATGGATGTGGCCAGGCTATTGCTCCATCTCCTTTAAGGGTTTTGATCTTGCAGATGTTTGCAGGAAATATATTTCCTCACAGAGATTTGTGTTTCCCATCTTACTAAGGCAATAGAGAAAACAAACAACTGGGGTTTTGCTTTAAGCACAGCTAAGGCCTAACAGCAGGTCAGAGACAGCAAATGTTACGCTCCAAGTCTGTTCTGCAAGGAGGCAAGAGGGCAAGGGCTGAGGTAGGACTTCTCCCACCCCAGCCAGGGCTTGGACTGCCCTTGTGTGCTGCTCTCTGGTGCTGGAGAGGTGGGAAAAGCAACTCAATGAAAGAGTCAGTTCTCAGGAGTTTGCCTGGAGTGGGGAGCTGGCAGGAGCAAGAGGGTCAGGGATGAGCATCTTCCCTACATTTCAGGAGGTCTCATCCCAACCATCTCTCAGCCCTGTACCCTTCTAGACAGATGCAGGAGTCAATGAAATTTTCTGCATCTGAGTCACCAGGTCACAAAGGTCATTTGGGGGATAACGAAACTCTAAGGAAATGAAAGCACTTTTTTTGTTTTTTTAATTTCGTTTCTCTGCTTTTGTGGAGAGGCAGGCGAGGAAGGAGGAGGGGGAGCAAACAAGCCCGGCCTGACAGGATGAATCATTTCCGACAGGCAGAGCTGGCGCCAGCGGGGCTGTTCAGAGGCTGCTCCTCTGGAGGTGGGTGCTCAGTCCCTGGGCTGTGGGTGCCACACGCTCCCTGGCTTTTCTGGTGTTGGCGTCTGGCAGTGCAGGGAAGGACCTTGTGCCAAGGGTGTCCGTCCACACACCTTTCCCTGCTTCTCCTGGAGCTCCATGGGCTGCCTCAGGGGTAGAGTTTGGTCTACGCAAGAAAAGATTCGAAGTGACTGAGTAGAACAGAAGAAAACAGGAAAAACTTATTCCAAACCCTCCCACCTCCTCCTTGGGGTCAAGTTTCAGGCACTGGGTGATGCCCCCTTTCTCCTGCCTTGGCAGCCCAGCTGCCCTTGCAGTGCCTTCCCAGGTGCCCCATGTCTGTGGTTGTGTTTTCCAGCACAGCTGGGAGTGCTCAGTCGCCCACTGAGACCCCAAACCCAGCACGGGGCTCTTCTGCCCAACTCCTTTGTTCCTCACTGGCACTATTGCTGGCAAAGGCTGCATCTGATGTGTCCCCTCAGCTTCCCTCCTCCTCCTCTTGCAGAATAACAAAAATGCTGCTGCTTTTTTATGTAAACAAGCACATTCTTCAAAGTCCATTTGAAATGAAAGGAAAACTTGGGCCTGCAGAGGGGCTTTCCAGCACTTAACAAGGGATGTGTGCAGATCAGCCTTTCCCTTTCCGAAGTGTAAAAGAAGAAACATCAAAAGTCTCCAGGGAGTCGTGAGTCATCTGGCTTCCACAGACATGGCTTCAAATCCTGCAAAAAAGGGAAGCAGAACATCCTAGGCTAGATCTTCTGCCAGGAAAAGAAACACAGCTCTGCAGAAGCTTCTTGAGGTCCATCCAGAGCAATGGATCTTGAGCCTCCATCAGCAGGAAATGTGTCTGATGAAGCTGGGCTTGGGGAGAACTGAGCATGACCAGAGCAGTTCTCAGCATTGGCTGGTTTTCTCCCAAGTATTTTAAAATACATCCAGGGATGACAGTCCCAGGCACAATATCCTGCTCCAGAGAGTGGCTGGGGAGTGCCAGTGTGAAGAAGGGCTTCAGGTGGACCCTCGGGTAGTTCACAGGGAGTGAGAGGGGACTGTGGTGCCAGGGGATCTGCATGGGACCCCACTGCTCCATGCATCCACTTGGAGTCTGGTTAAAAAGAGGTTAAAAAGAGGGAAAGGTGAAAAAAGTGTCCAAGCTGAGAATGACTGACAAGGACCTACTGAGGGGCTCCTTGGACCTTCAGAAGGTCTGAAGAAGGGAGAGCCCAGCACAATGGGAGAACTGTCCCCAGGTTAACACAGAGAGGCTGGCCTCTTTCAGCAGGTCCCTGCAGGATCTGAGATGCCTCAAGGCTGTGGAGGGAGGAAGATGATGGAAAGACACCCCAAAACTTTGAACAGTAAGTTTTCCATCCATTCCCCTCAGCCTGATGCTGACTCCTGCCCTGCCCTGAAGCCAGGGCTAAGCCAACCCTGTCCATGAGGAAAGGCTCAACTACACCCCCTTCTATTTTCCCCCTCACTGCCCAGTTATAAGCAGGGATTTTTGGTGGAAAGCTTGTGTTCCTCTCCATAGTACCAACAAGGAATGTGATACAATTTCTGCCAGTATTTGCCAACTTGCCACTTTCAAGCCACAGAGGGCTGGTGGCAGCAGCAGTCACTGTCCTTCTGTTTAAAGCTTTCCAGGATTCACAAGCCATTCAGACATCTCCAGCACATTTGTGTTGGCTCTGGGCTGAGTGACCTTGTATGGAACACCAAGCTTTGCCTTTCCCATGGCTATGAATCCCCTCTCTGAAGGCCCAGGAGCTCTTGAGTTTCCATCTGCAGAGAGGAGGATTTCACTTCCCTCATGGTTTTCCGTGTGTGGGTGAACACAGATGCTGACATTATTTATTTAGTTCTTTCCAGGTATTGTCTGTCTGTAATCCTGATAATCCCATGTGACAGAGAAATCCCCATGGGCAATGAAGCAATA
Organism: Illadopsis cleaveri; assembly: GCA_013399915.1. Taxonomy (NCBI): domain Eukaryota; kingdom Metazoa; phylum Chordata; class Aves; order Passeriformes; family Timaliidae; genus Illadopsis; species Illadopsis cleaveri. The sequence goes on along the minus strand of VXBB01007747.1, from coordinate 23,789 downwards.
GCTTTTCCTTGAATTTGGTTCCAATTCTTTGAAAAAGGGATAACTGGGGAGAAGTGGAGAGGATAAATTGCAGCACCTCCTTGCCTGAGCTCAGAGTTGAGCTCCCTCAAAGAGGCAGAACAGCAAGGAAGAGCCCTCCCAGAGCCACCATGCTCACTGCAAGGACAGTCCTGCTGCTCGTGGTGCTCCTCACCCTCTCCCCATGCTCTGATGCAGGTAAAGCACCCCATGGGCCACTGCTGCTGGCTGGGACTTGGGGCTGTCCCATTGGGGTGGTCAGGAAGGAAACCCCAGTGTGGAGCAGAGGTGGTGCTGCTGGCAGGAGAAGCAACTCCTGGCCAGGGCAGAGCAGCACATCCTGGGGTGCAGGGAAGGATGGAGACTGCTCCTGGGGCTGGGTGGCTTTGGCAGAGCTGCTGCAGGGCTGGGTGATAACCTGGAGCATCCTTCTGCCCTGGGAAGGAAGGAGGAGGGCCACTGGGGCTCCTCATGGCAGCATTTGCTTGGGGGATGCTGTGCTCATCAGCCTTGTCATGGGGGAAGGTCCTGCAGACAGGCTGCCTTTCAGAGCCAGCATTCACCATCCCTCTGTTTTCTCCAGCTCCTTACACTCCATGTGAGTGCTGCTTCGGCTACGTGAAGCGCCCTCTTCGGCTGCACAACCTCGTGGGTTTCTACTCAACTCCCAGAGAATGTTTTTCCCCAGCAACTGTGTAAGTCCTGGCAACTTCCCTGCTGCTGTGCTGTCTCCTGGGCTGCCACGGGTTTGGTTTATCTGTTCCATCTGGGGACAGGACAGGGACAGGTCTGCATAACCTCCATGATCTTCCAGCATGAAGAGGGGAGGATGTGACTGTCTGGGCACTTCTGCAGGGCCATCGCAGCTCCTGAAGGCTCTGCACAGGCTCTAGAGGTGCTGGGCTGCAGGGTGAGCTGCTTGTAGGACACCAGGGACCCAGGGGCAGCACACAGGGACAGAGGGAAAGGAGAAAGGGTGCAGGAGAGGGAGGATGGTGTGGGCACAAGTGGAATCACAGCTGTCATTCCTCACAAAGCTTCACCTTTAACCTTGGCAGGTTTGAGACCAAGAGTGGAGACAAGGTCTGTGCAAACCCAGAGGACAAGTGGGTGAAGAGAGCAGTTAAAGTGCTTCAAAAAAGGGACAGAGTTCAAGCCCCGTGATGTAGACTGGGTGCCCTGGTTCAGGCTACCCAACATCCTGGTGGGAAGGAAGGTTTACAGCCACCCTCTCAGAAGGAGTTATGGATGTTCAGGCTGCTGGGAGAGGGCACCAACTCCCCAGAGCCCTGCACTGCATCCACAGCTGGGCACCAGCTCCTGGAATGCTGCTGGCCCTGCCAGCACCTGCCTGCTGTACAAAATAAAATAAATAAATATTTATTTACTTATTAAATAAACAAAATAAAGTTTACTTCATGTGATATTGGAGAGTGGTGTCCTTTCTTGTCCCAGCCCCACAACTGTGCTGCTGCCAGCAACAGGGGCTGGGATGGTGGCTCTTCCCACTGGGCCTCACTAGGGCAGGAAGGGAGGGGGATGGGTGGGACTTCAAGGGGACCCTAAATGGGCTGAAAACTCCTCTGAGGGTTTTTAGGTGCAGAACTGCTATCAGTTTCAGGCTTAGAGGTTTCAGCCTGTCCCATTTGCTGTCCCATGAAGGAGCACAGCCTGTCTGGCATGTGTGCCCAGGCCTGTGGTGTCTCTGAGCAGAGGAACAGTTTCTCTTTAGAGCTCCCCGGGCAGGTAGGACAGACAGGGGATGCTGAATCAGGCAAGAGATTCCTGCACATACAGCCCTGGAAATTTTGCCCCTGCCAGGGGCCATGGAGAGCTCAGCAGTGATCCCTGCCAGGGCTTTGGGAGAGGGGGCAGAACTGGAAGGGCAAGGGTGGGAGGAAAGTCATGAGTTAAAGACAGTTTAATAAATAATAAAGACAGGTTAATAAATAAAGCAGAACTGGTGCACAAGCAAAGCAAAATAAGGGATTCATTCTCTCCTTCCCATCTGTGGGCAGTTGTTCAGCCACGGGGAGCAGAGGAGGGCTCCCTCACGTGTAACAGTGACCTGGGAAGACAAATGCTGCAACTCTGAATGCCCCCTACTTCCTCCTTCTTTCCCTGTGGCAGTTCAATAAGGGGAAAAAAAAAGGAGAACCAACCAGAAAGAGAAACCTACCAAAAATCCCCACCAAGTGATAAAAAATCCATCAATTGTCACCAGCCCAGCTGATGCTTAGCCAGTCCCTGAGCAACAGCCACCCAGAGAGCCTTGCTGCCAGCACTCACAGCTCCTGGGGAAGGGGATTTTGGCTGCAGCAGCTCCAGGGATGCCTTCACAGCAGAGGCAAAACCCATCCAGAGCTGAGGGATGACCCGGACACACTGCAGGTCTGGAACCTGATGTGTCACAGGCACCACGAAGGTGGAGATCTCTGGGTGCACCAGGAGAGGCTTCAGCCTGCAGGAGCCCCTTAAACTGTTGCCTTTCCGCTTCTGGAGTCCTCAGGCCATGAATTATCCTGTTTGCTTGGACTTAGTGCCCTCTCCTGACCGCTGTGGCTCAGATGCAGCACAGACCTCGGGGCTTTGGGCAGGGCAGGTCCAGCCTGACACCGGCATTTATTATGGGCAAACAGTTCATGTTCTCTGTTAAAATATTAACTTCTGTGATTATCCATTCAAAACCCAAAGAATTTTATGAATCAGAGAATACATCCCACCTCTACATAGTTGGGTTTTTTTTGTTTGTTTGTTTGTTTGTTTTGTTTGTTTGTTTTCCCCCATTGTATCCATTTTAATTTCTAAATTAAGGGGGTTTCCTCAGTCAGAAAATACTTGTATTCAATCATTAATTATAGTGAGGTTGCAGGTGGTTTGGGCACCCATAAAATCCTCTGCAGAGTCTGTACCTCCCTCTTCTCTCCACTTGCCTTTGCGTTTGCCTGACCAGGAGCTCCACACCTGGGGAAGAGGCTGTGCCACTGGTGGGGATGGCTCCAGAGGGTGCTGGGAACACCCCAGGCACTGCAGAGGAGGCTGAAGAAGACTAAAACCAAACCCAAAGGTCCACTGCTGGGGCAGGGGCACAGAGGGAAGCTCAATCCTACAGAGAGAGCCTTTTGGGGCCTTTCCAGGCCTTCAAACATCCAACATGCACTGATTTGCTCTATAAGGAACAGATAGTGGAGGCATCTATTAATGCTTCTGGTGAGAGGAATAAATAACTAAGGGAAAGAGGAGCAACTGTGTGCCTCAGACAAGCCTGAAAAGGGAGCTCAGGGTTGGCACACAAGGTTTTCTGTGCCAGGAGATGCTGGTTGGGAAAAGTCATTAGCTCAGTTCACCCTTGATTTCAGTTGTGTGCTTTAAGCAGTGCCTAGGAGCTGGTGTGACCCTGGTGGCTGCTGGCCCCAAGGGTCTGTGCACTGGGGACATGGACAGGGAGGGCAGGAAAACCTGGGGCTGATGCAAAGTCCACAGAAGAGGACTTGGGCTGCTGTGTGTCAGGCATTTTCTCCCTGCAGAGCCCTGCCTGGGGACAGTGACACTAGAGCCCAGCGTGGCCACCCTGCCCCATGCAAGGCCACCAGACCCCATGTCCTACAGACCATTTCTTGTAAACCAGCATTTTCACCACATCTGATCTATTTGCTTCTCCTTTCTCCTTTCAGAGAAGTCGTGCAGACATGACATAATCTTCAAAGAAGCCCATTTCCACCTTTCTTCCCTTCTGAGAAGCTTTTGATTGCTTCACCCCTCAAGCCACAGCCAGGTCCTCTCCTGTGCTCCAACTCAGCATTATCCTATGTGGATTCCCACCAGGACCTCACACGTTCCTCACACACAGCTGCATCTGCCTTCCCAGGGAGCAGATCCCTGCATGGAAGCCGGACTGAGGTCCAACAGTGCTCCCTGGTGCTGCTCTGGGACCTGTGCCACCTGCCCCTGCTCCCTGGCATCTGGGATGCCTCTCCTGGGGCTGTGGCAGGATCTGTCCCATCTCCCTGCAGGAATGCCCTGTCTGTGCATGATGGCCACAAGGCTCCATCCCCCTGACTCTCATTTCAATCCCAGTGCTGGTGTGGGAGGCAGAGGCAACACATGGGCTCAGACCTGTGTTCAGACCCAGGCTCTCCTCAGACACCCCACTGCCCCTGCCCCATTTCTTCCCCTTCTTTGAAATCTGCTGAACCCACCAAAAGCACCTCTGACACCCCCTGCTCTGGGGTCCCTTCTGGATTGGTCCAGTGTGGNCTCTCTGTGTGGCCAAGGTGTCTGGGAAGGTCACTTTGGATGGGACTCTATCACTGGCCTTTGACACTGGGCAAACCAATTCAACCCACCCGAGCCCTGACCCTGCTCAGGGACTGTGGGTTGTCTCTCCTGTTAGAAACAAACAGAGGAGCCCTGGACTTGATGTCCTCCCTGAATGGGAAGATGGTTTGAATCTACTTTCAGTTCCTCGAAGCTCCCTTGCCACGTCACAGCTCTTCCATAGAATGCAGAACTGCTCCTCGAACTTTTCCACCCATCGCTGGATGTGTCCCAAAAATAAACGACAGAAACCCCCTCGATCCTGGCTTCTTAGTACCCGTCTGAAATTTGTGGAAATGCAGCCTGAGTGGGCGGCAGGCAGAGGATAAATGACGGTGTGGAGAGAGCCACAGCCACAGGCACTGGGCAGGGCGGCACAGAGGACAGAGGAAGAGCCACCACACAGCCACCATGCTCTCTGCAAGGACTGTCCTGCTGCTCACCCTCCTCCTCACCCTCTTCCTGCACCACACCACAGGTAAGGAACCTCGGGGGCCACTGCTGCAGGTCAGGGCTCTGAGCCCCCACTGGGGACATCCCACTGGGGGCGTCAGGCAGCAAACGCCAGCGGGGACTGGGAATGGCACAACTCCCTGGTCAGGGCAGGGCAGCACATCCCAGGATGCAGGGATGGATAGATGGATGGAGGTGCTGGGTGGCCTCAGCAAAGCCATACCTGGGGAGAGGCTGCAGGAGCTTGGAGGAGGCTCTGGCAATTGTTCTCCAGGTCTCAGCTGGATGAGCAAAGGGTTGGAGGGAGGGAGAACATGCAGCTGTTTGGAGCCTTCCAAAACACCCTCCAAGTTGTGCCCCTGCCTTGGAAAGCCCCAAAACCTCATCCCCAGACTGAGCACCCCGACCTTACCCTGTGCTCTGGGGGCTGCAGCAATTTGGGCTGTGAGGTGCCAGGTCCCAGGCTGTCCCCTGCCTCACTGCTGTCCACGTCCCAGTCCTGTGCTTGCTGTGTGAAGGGTGACAACCCCTTGTCATAAGGTGCCATGGGAGCTGCTGAGATGTTCCAGAGCCTCCATGCTGTGCTCCAAATCCAGTGGTGCTATTGTGATGCAATTCACAACATCCCCCTTCCCTCCACAGCCCATTTTGCACCAGTGGAATGCTGCTTTGAGTATGCACAGAAACGTATCCGACAGCCTCAAAGCTTCTATGTGACATCCAACGACTGCCCCAAGCCTGCAGTTGTGTGAGTATCCCAGGGTTTGCTTCCCATCCCAGATCTGGGATCCCAGATCTTTTGCTCCACCACCCCATCTTGCACCAGTCCCAGCCAGGGGAGGCTGTGGTAGGAAAGCAGCTCTGGGGGGTGGGCAAAGAGGGGAAAAAAAATGGCTTTCTGCTAATGCCAGTCTGGGAAGACTCAGACACTCTCCATCAGCCCAAGGAGGCCACAGGCTGCTGGAGATGGCTCCAAGCCTCGATCCAGGATGGGGCTGCAAAAAGGGAGGGCAGAAATAGTGCACAGGAAGGGAATGGCTCATGGTTCGTGTTTTCACTCTTTTTCCTCACTTTCTTATTGCAGGATTGTGGCTGCCAATGGTGATGAGATTTGTGTTGACCCCAAGAAGGACTGGGTGAATAAAATCATAAAACGGCTTCAAAAGAAAAGACTAAATCCATCCACCATCTGACTTGCCCATCCAGCCTTCCTGTCTCTTGAGGGAGCCAACAGTGCTGGCAGCTCTTCTCCAACGGGTGCTGTGGCTGTGGGCACTGTCACTGTCACTGTCACTGCAGGAGGAGCCATTCTGTGCCCGGGCAGGATCAGGTGTCACAGTGCCATGGACCAGCCAGCTACCGAGCTCCTCCTGCTGTCACTGCCCGGCCAAGATGTGCCTGTGGAGCAAATATTTACAATAAAGACTCATTGCCACAAGTTGCTGTTTGAATTTCTCCTGATTCTCCAGACCAAGCAGCAGATCCTAACAAACCCAGGGCATGCTGCAAGCAAAAAAACCCTGTGCCACAAGCTTGTTATTTCTCCAGGAGCAAACTGTGCCTGGTCACAGTGTGCTTCACTGGGAATGTGATAGTGGAGCCAGGCCTTGACCCACAGCTCCAGGACCCATAGGTGAGGTTACCCTCACCCCTAGGTAAAGCTTTACATCCTCAGGGCATGCTTGCAGCCCCATGAGCTTTGCAGGTGCTCCAGAATTAAGGGGAGGTTCTGGGACAAGATACTGATCTACCAAACCCTTAACACCTTGACAGCTTCCAAACGTGCTGGTGGCCACTATGAAGTATCTGAGGGAGATAAGGAAAAATGTCCACAGTGTCAGGAGGGTGAGGATACAACCCCTTCAGCTGGACAGAGGTGTCCTGGCTGCCTGTCCCTCTGCAGGGCCGGGAAGGGTGGGAGCAGCGTGGGATCCCAGAGACTAAAACCAGGCTGCTGGCCCATCTTCTCATGGGAGAGGTGCAAACATACAAGGGAAAATCTCAAAAAGGCCAAAGCAAGGAATTTAGCAAATGATCCTCAGCCTAAAGCTTCATCAGTGTTTTATGCCTGTGGCTGGAAAACGCGTCAGGGCTGTATTTCCTAGGACACCGAATGGCACAGGAAAAACATCCCCAATGGAATTTTTGCCTGTGAACTGTAGGCACCATGGGAGGAAGCAATGGTGGAAAGGGAAGCTGAAGCAGAGTCAGATACTGGGGGACAAACACCTCGAGGACTGTGCACCCCCTGTCAGAGGGGACATGAGTGGCCTTCCACAGTGAGCAGAGACTGACAAAGCACACGGCTCCACACTGGCTCTTGCACATGGATGTGTATTTTAATAAAAATAATTCTGTCAATATACAGCAGAATGTCGATTTCTTTACCATATTTCCAGTATATTTTCATAGGCTTTTGCTCAGTTAAAATCCACCCCCTGAGCCCCTTTTTTGAAGTTTTCATGCGAAGCATCAGATAACTTAATTCACAAATACTAGGCATAGGCTGAACCAATGTGCACAGTTTGTGTAATGTCCACGTAGCCAATGTTGTACCAAAGAGGTGAAACTCCCTTCCAAAGGCAATGAGAAGCCTGGAGTGGCACAGGCAGCTGTGCCCAGCCGCTCCTCCAGGGTTGCCGGGAAACCTGCGGAGACCTCACACCCCATGCTCCAGCTGAGCATTTCATACCTGAGTTTTCAGCAACCAGCAGGAGAGAAGAGTTCACTGCGTGCTGGGCAGGTCCTGGGGCTTGCACTGCTGTGTGTGAGAGCTTCAGGGGCTGCAGCCTCCTCCTGCCTCCCTGGCTGCACAGGCGAGACCCAGAGACACGATCACGATCCCAATCCAATGCCGGTGCAGTCCTTGGGCTGGAAGTCACCATACTTGTGGTTTTCAAATTTTCTTTAAAATCTGGATTATCCCCAGAGCTGCTGCTGCTTCTCCTTTCTCCAAGTCAAAGCCTGTGAGAAGCCCAGCATATAAAAATCCCTCTGTGCTCCCTTCTGGAGGAAGAATGCAGCTAAAGTCCTCCTGGGCAAAAACATCCAAGCACATGCCTGGACACAAGTGGAGTGACCAGAGAAAAGGTGTCTGCCTGGCCATGGGACTTTCAGCAAGGAGCAGAGGTTTGCATGGCCTCCAGGAATGTTTCTGTGGTGACATGACTGTAAATTCCACACAGGACTTGTGGGTTTCCTGCAAGCAGGAGAGAGTTAAGCTTCCTTCCCGGAAATAAGAGCTGGCAGGACATGTGCTCCTCAAGCCTGGATGATGCCCTGGCTTGCTGGGCATTGCTCCAGCTCAAGCTGCAGGCTCTGAGCTCTGGTTTGGGACATGGGGAGAGGGACAGACATGCCAGGCTCATTCATCCATCACCTGTCATCTCTTGTTGCAGGGAAGGACAGTGGAGAGCAGCTATTGGTGTCAATAGAAGAGGCCTCCAGGCTCTCAATTTCTCCCTTTTCCTCTCAAATCTGCTGTAGCTCACCACAGCCCCAGCAACATTTCCTCCAGCTCTCTGCCCCTACACAGCAGGCGGGACAAGGCTCACAGCCAGCTCTGGCTCTGACCAAGAACTGCTGGACTGCAGTTCCCTCCATCATTCAACCCTCTGGGGCAGAAGGGTCCCAGCAGCACTCAGCATGTCCCCACCAAATCCTTCCATAGAAACACCTTGGTACCCCTGGAGACCCAACACTCACTCTCTACAAGAGACCTGCTCTCCCTGCCCCCCCACTGAGGCTGCTCTCACACTGGCAGGACTGGAAGGAAGATGCTCATTCTGCAAAGGGGACTCCTGGGTAGAGTCCAGGACTCCAGGGCCCTTGTTCCTTCTCCCAGGCTGTGAGAGGACTGGAGTGTGAGGGACCTCTCTCTCCACCTGCTGCCACAGGACAGTTCAAGTCTGCACTGCTTCTTTATGGGAATAACTTCCTGATCCCATGTTGTGCACCACACAGCTTCATGGCACTTACACACTGCTCTACAGCCTGGCTGCCATGGGTCACCTTCTCTATCAACCCCACCACAGCAGAACTCTGAAAGGTGGGTCCAAGCAACATGTGCTACATATTAACACAGACAGGTAACAAAGCACAGCTGCAATCCAGCCTGGCTTGCTTTGCTGAAGGAGGAGATGGTTCATAATCCCTGACACCCCAGGGGGAAAATGATACATTCAATCAATCCCCAGAACTAGTTCCAGCAGCTTTGGTTGCTCCAGTTTTTCAAGGCAGCCTCAAGAACAAAGCTATTTAAAGAATGGTAAAGATGCCTTAATAAAATGTGAAAAACAAGGACACACTCTGAGGACAGAATGAGATGTCACTGTGAAAAAAGAGAAGGAAGGATATGGGAAGATCCTAGGTGTAGGGAACCATGAGGAATGATACTCCCAGAGGGGCCTATTCTTCATGCCAGCCACAGCTGCACCTCCCAGTGTCCAGATCCAGTGGGCAGCAGCACAGTGAGGACCACCAGTATGCTGGAAATAGAAACAGGCTGTAGCACCCATCTTTCACCACATATCTTTCACAAATCCCAAGGCAAGAAGCTCCAGCTTTGGTTCACATGGGGCTGAGGGACAGCATCCACTGGACAACCCCCTGAAGGGCTGGATGCTGTGTATTGTCCAGTGCTTCACTGGGAGTCCCTCTCTGTTCTGCTGGCCACACACAAGGGCTCAGCTCCTAACAGACTCCAAAAGAACTGCAGAAGTGCTGCAGCCAGCCCAGCTGCAGGCTGACAGGATGCTGTATGGTGGCAAGAAGGGACTGTCACATGTGGACTTGGCCCTTTATGCCAGCAGGGGAGAACAAGCCAGGAAGGGCAGTTGGAGTTGCCACATCTATGCTTGGCACAGACATGGGCCACAGAGCTGGCCCTGATCTTGGAGCAGCTCTCACAGCACCCAGCACTGCAGATACCACTGTGGTCATGCATTTGAGAGAATACTGGGATTGTGGGAGGCAGAGACGCAAGAAAGGATTGCTGGTAACAGTAAGAAGTTTTCCTAAAACCAGCTGGCTCTGGGAGCACACTGAAGGATGCACAGGAAATAGACTGCTGCCCTCCTTGCTCACAGGAGAGCCTGAATGAGAGCTCTCTCAACCCTCTAAGTCTTGAAATAGCTTTGGTTAAATACTTGCTAGGGTGGGCTCATGGAGCAGCAAGAGGAATCATCTGGAACAAGATGGTTCCAAGAAGAACAAGACTTGGCTCCCCTGGTACAGGAGAGATATCCACAAACTGGGATGCACCCAGCAGAGCCACTAAGATGGTCACAGGATGGAGTACCAGGTGTATGGGTGGATACTCCTCCAGGAAACACCTATCCCAGCTACTCCAGTGCATCTCACTCCAAAGTTCTCTCAATGTATTCTTGATGCTCTCACTCTCAGCTTGTGGGGGCAGCATGAACCCTTGTCCATGGGGAGAGAAGCCTGGTGATGTCATTCAGCCCCATGAAGCTCTTTCCACAGAACCCCTCAGAAGGACACTTTAACCAAGGCTCCAGGTCTGGAGTTCCCAAAATGCTCCTCTCAAAAGGCCACTTAACAGGCAGGGCATTGGACTCAAACCTAAAGCCTAGGACGTGCAGGCCTGAAATCAGGTTCCACCAGGTCCCTGGGAAATGTTTTCCTTCTGCAAGGCCTTTGCTGCAGTGCCAAGTGTCAGGAAGGTGGGTGGGGTGTCCAGAGCAAAGAGCTGGAGTGTGTTTGCTGCTCTCTAGATCACAGCTCTTTGGTGGTGCATCTGGACTGATCAGGAGACCCTCTGAGTGTGCAGCCACAGTAGAGCTGGAAAAGGTTCAGTTGTCCCAGGAATGGCATTTCCCAGCTCCTGGGAAGGACACACAGCTGGAGAGTCTCTCCTGGGGCTGAGGAATGCTGCTTGTGCAGGGTCCAGCTGAGCTCTGGAAACCTTCTCCCAGCATCTGAAGCCAGCCCAGCAGAGAGCAATGTGTGAGTCAACCATACATGATGGAAGTCCTACAGCCAGTGCCATCAGCACTACAACACAGGGCTGTAGCTGAGTCCTTGTCCCCTCACCCAGAAATGGGAAACCAGCAGTTTCTCCTAAAGGCTCCACAGTCATTTACATGGTTTTACTGAAGGACTCTTGGGAGCAGTGACCAGGTTGCTTGAGGCACCTGGAATAACAAAACGCAAATCATTTTTATAAATGTAATTTTTTTGAATGGCCATGTAGCCTCTGGTTAGGTGTACAGCCACATTCAGTGTTATAGACCCCATTTCACTTTAGCTCTGTTTTTAAAAACTACTGCAATAATCCAAATTTCAGCTAACATGAACCATCAAAGAGCAGCCAGGGAGATTCAAAGGCAAGAGGCTTTGAAATACAACCTGAGAAAATCACATCAGAAATCCCACCTAGGAATGAGGGGTAGGCTGGAGCCCACATCCCACCACACACCACAAACATGCTTATCTTCCCATACTGAGTCATGGCCACATTAGTCAGAATATGAGTACAAAAAGCAGAAGCCACTGGTGAAACCACCAGAACACTTGAAGTAAATTAAAAAAACCTCAAATAACATCCATCACACACTTCTTGGCACCAAAATAACCAGATATCTAGGAACACCTCTTGGTTTTTTGGTTTTTTTTTTGTAGCAAAACCAAAATAAAAAAAGGCGCTCTAGGATCTAGGACAGTCAGCAAAGTTTTGCTGAGAGACCAAATGGGGCATTAATATGACACATGATGAAGAGACTTGGCTTAAAGAAACCACGAAGAGAAGGAACCAAAAAAACCTCAGAAAGAGATAAAGATGGTGTTGCTACAAAGATGAGGGACGTCTGACTGCAGCCAGACTGCTGCAAAGTGGTGACCAAAGGCAGAGGAAGTTGCCAAATGGGGAAGGCAAAGCAAAGTCCTGGAGTATTTCAACCTCAGTGCCCAGAATCAGCACAGCAGTGTGCTGTCAGCCTGAGTCTAAGGAATGGAAAGCCTGCAGGAGAATCCCAGCAGGCAGAGTTCACATGCTGCCTTGGCACGTCTGGGACCAGAGGCTTTGGGAAGGAAACCTGCCCACTGAGTGACCTCTGCACTTGCAGCAAGGCAAGGAGGGCAGGCTGGGCTAAGATCTGTCAGCAGCTGAAAATCAACACATGAGCTTTCAGGCACATGAGCTGCTGCCCAGAGCTGGAAGAGAAGCCCTAGACTGACAAGTTAAATTCTGCTTGGTGCAGCTCTGCCTCCCTGGAAGAAAGGCTGTGGTAGAGCTCCCTCTGCTTTTTGCAGCTGTACCAGTGATCTGATAAAGGTATCTCCAGCTCTAAACCTCCTGTTTTCTTAGACCACCATGGCTCTAGCACTGTCCCTACACACTGCACACCTTCCCCAAAAGGCAGGGATAATGTTCCCAACCACCTCCAACACCATCTGCACATTCACTGCCACAGTCTGCCCTGGCACCTGCCCCCCTGCTCTGCCTTTATTTCAGACCTCATGTGCCAGCTGCAAATCCATCCTGCAAACTCAGAAAATCCTTAAAGCTTTGGGCTGCTGCTACGTTCCTTTACAGTGGCACACCAACTGTCTTAGTGTTTGAAGCTCTGGCCCAGGCTAACCTCCATTTTAAGGATAAACCTCAACAAAACCTGTTCATCTTTCACTGACCTTCCAAAAAAAAAAAGAAAATTCTGAACAGCAGTAAAAGTCATGTTTGGTTTGAGCTCCCTTGGGTTCTCCCCAGAGCTACTGACCTAAAATTAATTTGGTGCAGAATTCCAACTCCTCCCATGCAGCCAGGCTGAACCTGCTATCTCCTAATGGTACAGCAGAGGATGCAAAGCACACAGTGCTGCCAAGCAGCCTGGCCAAGTAACAGAACATGCTCAGAAACACTCAAAGGTGGTCTGAATGCTTGGTAGCATTCAAGTTCCTGGGCCTGGCACACAGCATGGACACATCAGTCCATTTTACTCAGAGTTTACTCACCCACACATCCTTGCTGGTCTCTTTTGGGCCTGAAACTTCCATATTTATCTTAATAATCCCTAAAGAAACACTGCTGCTCCTTTCTGAATGGCTCAGGCCTGACAGAGATGGTACTGAGCCCAACCTGCAACCTGACCTCAGCTTGTCCCACCTGCATGGACAAGCACAGCTCAGCCCAGGTTTCTCCAGACACTTCCAAAATTTAGAAGTGCTCATTTAGATCAGTGTTGCAGGGATGGGAGAGGGCAGGAAATACTGTTATTACTGAGTTAATGGCAGAGCCCACCTCCATGGAGAAAAGGGGGGATTTGTTATTTTGTCAATTGTCAGCCCACCAGGGCATCACCCACCGATGTCTCTGGCCAACTCACATAACCTGGTTCTACCCATACAGTGGCAGATGACTTCATATTCATCAGTCCTGTCCCTCCAGCTGTTCAGAGAGCTGGATTTAACTCTTTCTCACGGCTGTGAGATGCTTCTACAGCACAATCACCAACACAGGCAATATCAGTCTTCTACTCTTCCCACTCACAAAGCCAAGATTGAGAGCCTTGGGCTCCAAAGAGAGGCACCATGAAGGACCAGGCTCCTCTAATTCTCATCATTAGCGTGTGACAGGACCCACCTCACCTGGCCTCTGAGGGGTTGTATGGTGTGTGTGGCTGGGACCGAGTCTGTGGGCAATAAATACATCAATGACTTTGTGGAGGTGGAAGAGACCTTTTTAATAAACATGATTCAAATAAAATTAAAAAAAAAAAATCCCTCTGAACTGCCACTGTGAGAAGAGTTCGGATTACTAGCACAGATGATGCTGTATGTGCACGATGGAGGGAGAAGGGAAGAAAAGAACAAGCTGTCACCAACTTGATGAGCTTCCTCAGTAAATCAGCATAAACCAGCTCAGCAAAACTCTCCAGATAAAATATTGGTGGAACCATGAGAAACAACTCAAATCAAAACAAAAGAGAAAAAATCCCTACATCAGAAGGCGCTACATTAGAATAACCAGCGAAATACCGAGTGCCGCTGGAGCCGCAGCAATGGCAGGGAGACAGGTCAGGTCTGCCAGTCTTCCTGGGGTCAGGAACAGCCACACAGTGAGGGACTCACTCAGTCCTTGCACAGGCAGTGTGTGTGTGCTACAGGGGTGTCGGTGGCAGGGAGGTCAGGCTATCCAACGAGGTGGTGGTGCAGAGTGGCAGCAACAGAGGGTGAAGGGCAGCACTCCACGACGGCAGCTCCGTCCCGCTCGGTGTCAGTGCAAATAATCGTCGACTCTGGCGAAGGAGCAGGAGCCCAGCCCCACACGGGCCATCAGCCGCAGACACTCCGAGGCCTGGCCCAGCGCCAGCATCAGTGGGGGCTGCTTTGGCAGGTTCTGAGATTCTGTGGGGACAAACAAAGAGCTGTTTAGAAGGGGTGTTCTGGCTGGTGCTGGCTCACCTGCACTCAGGCCTCTCTCCGGCCCCGCTGGGCACCAAGCCCAGATCCCTGGCAGAAGGGGCTGGCTCTGAAAGGAAGCTGCTGTCAAATACTGCCAGCATTGTGCTGCTGCTGCTCCACACACCCCACTGCCCATGACACATCCCACAGCTCAGCAGGGCCTTTGAGAGAGTGCTGCTGTGGTGGCCAGAGCAACGAAAAGGCAACGAAGCTCCTGCTGATGCTGTTTGCCAGAAAACCCTTAAAACATGAGATATCAAAGCACAGAGGAATAAGGAAAGGCAGAAGAATCTGGTCCCACGTGGAAGGCCATCTCTCCATTTCTCCCACTGGTGCAAGGCTGCACAGCAGCCCAAGCCCTGGATGAACTCACTCATGTCTTCACAGTGGCATGTTTTCTGAGGGAACCCGCAGCTGAGCTAGACAAGGTGTCTGGTAACCTGTGTGAAGCATGCCCAGACACCACATCTCCCTGGTGACAGCCCTCAGCAACTTGTCCATGCTCCTCAAGCACTGGACAAACAGCTGCTGACTGTCAGGGGAAGGGACTGTCCCTCCCAAAACATGCAATTTTTGTCCCTCTATTCAGTCGGAACAGGAGCCCTCATGGGTCTGTCCATCAAGTAGTTCCTTTCCCCAGAAGGTAAGCTCTAAAACTCCTTTTGGAACATTCAGTGTGAGATGCACAGACTCCACAGGAAATCTGCCTGGGCACAGTGAGCCAGATTGTGCAGAGGATGCAACTGCATTCCCTCCTAGAAAACAGGATGATACCAGGGCTGAACTCTGCTAATCCATACAGATGGGAAAGAACCCTGGTAAAGTCCACAAAATGATTCAGGTGGGCTCAGAGCATGAAGGGGGAGGGGCAGGAAATGCATCAGAGATTTCCATTTCTCAGTAAGCAAGGGAGGAATATCTTGAGGAGCATCCTTGGAAGCAGCATTAAAGAAGATGCAAGGAAGGGAGTCAAAATGGGAGTGTATCAAGGGATCTGCTCTCTGCAGGCTTCCCTCCTACTCCCCTTCCTGCATTGCTGCCCTGACAGTCCCTAACAACAGAAAGAAAGGCTAAAGCTAAACAAAACTATTTCTGAACTTTCCCTAAGTTCTTGCATGCCACAGGACAGCCCTTGAGAGCAGGTGTATCTAGGGAAACACTTCCACAGGAAGCAGATCTTACCCAAAATAGCACTATTGAGAGCAGCACACACGGGTTCCCTCTGGATCGGGTCCAGCTGTTGGCCGACGGGGCAGTTCCAAGGGTCTGAGTAAGCTAACAAGCTAAAGGCATCCTGTGAGAGAACAGAGAGGCACAGGGAGGTCAGGCAGGGCTGCAAACACCCAGGGAAACCACCAAGTCCAGCTGGGGCACCTCCTGCAATCACCATGGTGACAGGTGCCTAACTCCTGAAAAGAAATGGTCCTTTTCTTCTTAGAAGTAAGGGACCACAGTGGGCCATCAAGACAGTAGGTTAAAGAGGGTGCCCCTTCCACCTGGCGGAGGGGCCAGCACTGGAATGCAGGTAGGGTGTCATCTGCAGAGAAGAAGAACATGCAGTTGCTCCAAGGAGCCTCCTTTCTTCTCTCTTGTGCTGAGAATTTGGTGTAGATGCTCTACACTCATGTTTTGATCTCTGATCCCCACATAGGTCCCTTCTTGCTCAGCAGGTGCAGAAGTGGGGGCTAGTCAGGTGTCTGCAAGGGAACCCACAACCCCAGACCTGACCCAGAGAACTGCTGCAATGCAGCACAAGGCCCAGGCTTACCTGAAGCATCTTTTTGTGCATGGTGTTCTTCCCATACTCTCTGCAAAGCTGCTCGCTCAGGATCTGCAGCTCCCGTCCAAACTGGATCATTCTCTCTGTGGCAGCGTGGTTCCCTCCACAGAGCTGCCTCTGGGGGCAGCTGTCTTCTAAGCAGAAGCAGTGGAGAAAGAAATCATTTTGCATTCCCCACCAATGCCCACTGTGTGTCAGGATACCCACAAACTCCTTCTCCTTCTGGAGCAGGCAGCTGCTTTCTGCCCTAAGTTTATCCCAGTGGAAGCTTTCTGCGATCCCTGCCCTACAACTGCCAGCAGTGGGTTTGTCATAGTGCCTGGTAGATACAGGGAAGATTTGAGCTCTGTTTAATGCCTGAAGACTACCCAGAAATCCTGATAAAATCCTGGGAGCTTGCAACTCCAATCTGTAACACAGTGTATATAACCCAAAATCCCCTGGTCTAACAAATCCTGGACTCAGAAAACTTTCAGTCAGAGACGCCAACACCACAGCTTCCCAGTATCAGTAGCCACAAGAGCCATTATAACTGGATGAATCCATTTCAGAGGTAGTGTAGCTGATTCATCTGCTCCCTCCTGGCCACAGCACCCACAAAAAAGACAGTCATGGCTGACAGCTGTGCTGAGGCCACTCTGCAGCTGCACATCACCAGCCTGGCACAGCCCAGCTCAGCTCCCCAGCAGGAACCTCTGCCAGGTCTGCTCTGAGCTCAATTTCATGACCAGCACAGAACAAACCTTTGACTCCTATTGCTTTCCTTGCTCCAAAATATCACCAGCACTGCTGTGAGTCCATGAAAAGCCAAACCTGGTTTTAGGTCCAGGACAGATTAATTTTCCCCATGAAACAGGCATTTCATTCACTGGGTGGGGAAAGCAGCCCAAAGTACATGCTTTTTCCCCACAATCCAATCACAGTTTTAACTCTTGACACCAGCTCCTATTTTCCTTTACCCCTCCTGCCTCTGAGAACCTACCCATGCTGGACTCATCTGTCTGCAGGATCTCCTCGTGTTTGTAGGTGCCATTCATTATCCTGGTGGATGAATTTTCCAGGACTCCGTTGGGGTAATGCTCAGCCTCCATTTCCATCTCGCTGTCACTGAGGTCAAGGGAGGGAAGAAAGGTCAGATGGCTAAATTAAAAAGGGAAGAAATGAAGAGCTGATGTGCCAAACAGTGCCCAGCAATGGCCAGCACACCAGAAAAGGTGCCAGTTGGACTACAGGGAGCCAGATGGTCCAAGTCAGTGCAGCAAAAATTGTTGCAGGCTTCTGAAGACAATTTATGAAACAGATTTCTGTCCCGTAAGTGGCTGTCATAATTCCAGGTGCAGAACATTTTGCATTTTCCCTTCAGAGACTGCACAGGAGGGAAATCTTGGGAAATACATCTCCAGTCCTTGCAAAGAGTGCACTACTGAACACTTAAATGTCCAAGACAGCAGGCTGACTGAGACTGCTGATTAACTACTGATTAACTGAAATTACGAGAAGATCTTATTGGAACTTGGGCTCTACATTAAAAAAAAAAAAAAANCTCATGAACAAAAAAAAAAAAAAAAAAAAAAAAGGACAAATCCAGCATCATTAAATGATTCTGGTAAATTTAGTCTGAACAAGTGTTTCTCACTCAGTTACATGCTAGGTGGCTCTCCAGAGGTCACAACTGAGCCTACAAACTGCCCTGCAAGCCGTGCTCAGCACAACACTTGAAGAATGAGTGCCAGCTGCAATTAGCAAGAGATTCTTTTAATCACAATGACAACAATGACACCCTCTGCTCCACTGAGGCCTCAGACAGCTCTGCAACAGCAGTGTGGAGAGTGAGCCCAAAGGAAGCTCAGTTTTCACCACAGTTCACTCTGCTCCACACTCCAGAAAAGGCAGCAGTGACTGCACTGAACTGCTGGATCACCTGTGGCTTCTTGGAGAAGGGAGGCTCAGTCTGACCTGCTGCCACAGCATGGAACAAATTACTGCTGGCTCAGAGGCTCACTTGGAAGGAATAGGGCAACAGGTAGCCCAAGGAAATTACACAAGAGGGCAATGCACCAAGCCAGTAATGTCCTGAGCTGCTGCCTCTCCCAGTACAGGGCAGGAAAGCTGCTCAGCAGGAACAAGGGCCTGGCTGAGGCAGCAGAAACACCACCAGGCTGACTGGGAAAACTTCTGGGCAAACTATCACACTGGGATCCAAAGGCATCAGTGTAATGGGACAGCCTGGTGCCTGAAACAAGATCATCATAATATTCCTTATGAGATGAACCTCCAAGCCTGAGCCACAGCAGGGGAGCCAGAACAGGTTTGTGTCTGCTGGGCATAGTAGTGACCTTGTAGGTAACCAATATTGTTCCAAAGGGCAGGACAGATGCCCTTCTGGTTCCTTAGGAAGCAGACAGACTTTTCCCACCATCCCACCCCCCTCAGATGTCTCCAGAGGAAAAACAATACCTGGTTTCTTGATTACTTGTACTACTGTGCTGCTGAGATTTGGTAGAATCTGTAGAATTGGACTCAGAGTAGTTCACAGATGAAGGGGAAGAGGAGGAGGAAGATGAAGATGATGAACTCAGTGTTGGGTATTTACTGTGACTCTGTTTGCTTTTTGTGGACATGACTCCATTGCTACAGGTTGGACTATCTGCTCCTGAAAGCCAAGAAGAAAGAAAAATGAGACCAGACTGACAATGTCACTCTGTTGTGAAGCCAACAATTTGACAAGACAGCAGACCTCAAAGGAAGAAAGCAAAATAAGACTGCAAAATAAGATCTTCATTCTTAAATTCAATGGGGTTTATAGAAGACACAAATGAATATGAAAGGAATCCTATTGTTCACCAGCAACATCTGAGCTTCATGAAATTCTAAAAATGGGCAGTAAATTAGAGATTGGCAGAAACAGTTCACATGTACAGAAATTACTGTTGAAAGCAGAACTGCCCAGGCTTTCCACAACCTATCTAAAGTTAGGGATGTATGTGATTCACACAACACTCAGCACATAATTGCAACCCTCTTAATGAGCACAAGCTAACCTTCCTTGCTCAGAACAGAAACCACTGAGAGTCAGGCTTGAAATTTCACCTGCTCCCCTACAAAAGGTGTTTATCAAGCTGCAGATCACACTGACACAAAACACAAATGTTTATTCATTACCACAAGTTTTATATGGAATCAGAATCGACAGGGGCTAAAATATTTTGGAAAAACCTCACTATGGGCTTGTCTTCTTCTTATATTCTTCCCTAGGCAACCAATACTGATCACAGGACCTTAGCTAAATGATATGACCTGGCATGGCTGTTCTCCAGAAGTGATGGTGTTATATCCAAATTGATCAGCTGATGCCACAATTATGTTTAGAGCACAGAATGTATTTCTATTTTCTATCACAGCAACACAAAGATTCAAATGGGCTGTTCTGTGTGTTTTTAAGACAGAGTAGCCTGTTCACAACAGTTCTGCTTCAGTTCTGAAATATGCTCTGATGAAATTACCACTCTTTTGAAAGGACAAGGTCTGACAGAGAACTGTGGAAGGTGATGTTCATGTGTAGAGACAAATATACATAAATGCTGCCTTGCACTGCAGTTGTAGATGTAGACATGGGTATTACCAAGAGCTTTTATGGACTGATGGGATCATTCTGAGTATCTAGTCAAAGAAACACACCCAGGGCTTCTCACAACACAGCAGAGGAAAACAAAGATACTGGCTTGGAAAGGTGAGTGACAGCTTGGAAGTATTCAAGTAATTGTCTTCCTTTTCTTTAAATATTTGCCTGTCACACTTAGTCATATGCAGCAGTGGGAATACCAACCCAAAACACACTCAGATGGCTGCGACAGGCTCACAGCTCAGTGAAGCAGCTCAGCCTGTTTCCAAGGGCTCTGCAGGTCATTTTTCCTGGCTCACTCCATCTCCAAAGCTGCAGTCAGTAATTACCTAGGGAAGATATCTCAGGTGTCCTCATTTATCTTGTTCTTTCCACCTCAAAACCTGAAGTTTAATTTCTCAGACTCCGAAGAGTTGATGCTCCAGAGCTGGGTTTTACTGGAACAGTACTGTTCCCTTCTCATATGGACAAGGTAAAGTCCATGGGGTAGGGTGAAGCTTTTGTGCAATGCATCCCCCTGACTTTTGCTCCATTGGCAAAGCAGCTTCTGCTCAGTTCTTTCTAGAAAGCAATTATTTTGCAGACTCTAAGGTACAGAAAACAGGCTTTGCTTTCCAGACCTCCTGTCAGCACTCCATCAGTGTAATACTGAGTCACAGGTGGCTGCAGTGGAAGATTACCTTCAAAAGCTTCTTTATTCTGAAATAAACCTGCTCTGCAGACAATTGTGGAAAATAACTAATGCAAAACCAATTCTGTGATAGTGTAGAGACACCCATGATAAAATCCCCTCAGCTGGGGAAGGAAAGGAAAGGAACATTTCAGAGAATAACACGTGGAAAGCAGCAGGTAATGTTAGACACCACCACATCCACCTTTGACATCTGCTTTCCTGATCTGGAGACAGAGGACACACTTACCAGTACTGTGAACGTGTGAGTTGCTTGATCCATGTCTAGGACTTAAGCTGGGGGAGCCGGGGTAGCTGTCCTGGGATCTGGGGCTGCGGGCACTGAAACACCTCACTTCACTGTCTGTGCCATTCACCATCTCCACAAACTGCCGGCACCTGGTTTCATGGGAGGCAAGAGGGACAAAGGGTGCGTGACAGCCAGGATGCTCTGCACTGAGCCTGCCTTAGCTCCCCACTGGGGAAGTCCTAGAAACTTTCCAAAAGACATTTCAGACTCCTGATGCCTTTGTGTTGTGAGTGCTCTGATGACGCTACAGAGGAAGGAGTTCAGAAACCTCACCTTTGATGCTAAAGGATGTTGAGACATTCCCAAAAAAAGCAAGTTTAATTCCACTGTGCTAAGAAAAAACTGTTCCTTTGCAGCTTTCACCTCCAGCTCTTCTGCAGGTACTCCAAAATTCAACTGTGGAGGGTTTTTTTCAGGGAGAAGGTACTAAATCTGTCAAACACCATCATTCCTTCACTACTCCATCAACTTGAAAACACTGGTGGTCAATGGAAAATAGAGAAGGAAGAGTAAAAAATGCAATCTACACAGTGACAGTGAGGACAGCTCCTCATTTAGCTGTACTGGGAATTGTCCTCAGATGTCTCAGAGGTCTGGGGAGAGCCACTCTGTACAGCTGGGAGAACTAGGACACTTTTTCCTTTAATCTCTACCCCAGACAGCCTTTTCCATACATCTGCATTTCTAGGAACCTTCACAGTGACTGACACTGCCCCAGCACTGCAAGATCTCCACAAGACCAGTAAAGAAACTCCTCTGAAGGAATTTCTGGCAGTCAGCAGAACTAAAATTCACCCACCTATGCCTGACCTCGTGAGGTATACTGGGTCTGAGCAGCAACAAAAGGGCTACATCTACAGTGCTACAAGCACTGTGCAAAGGACTCCCAAAGGGAGTTCAAACAGTTTCAATTCAGAGCAAGGTGTGCAGCCAGACTGGATGTTTGGACACGTTCTTCCTCCCTCCTTCATTTACACATTTCAGCATTAGGGAGCATAAAGCTTTTCATACTTACTTTAACATGAAGAGCAGGTTGGGGTTATGTTCTAGGAGGCCAGGATAGAGCTGCTGGGTGGCTTCTATAGCCTCTCCCACTCTGCCTGCTAATACTAGCTTCTGTATTCCTGAAAGCAAAAGGAGACCTAGTGACACACAGGACCAGCCCACGCAAACAGCCAAAAGAGCTGTCTCACCCATCCCACCCAACTCCCCACTACCACCTTGCACAAGGGCTTGGGAGAACTGGAGACCTTATTTGGTTTATTATGGATTAGGGTGAGGAAAACCCTGTGAAAATGTGAAAGGATCTTTTAGTAACAAAAAACCATCAAGAGCAGAAGGATCTGAAGGATGAAGTAGGTGGGTTGGGGTGCTCTGAGATTTTAGTCCTTTAGTCACAGAGCTCTGCAGCAATGGAAACGAAAGCTGGACATACCAACTGGATGGAAACAAGGAGGCTGCTGGGGAAGTGACAATTTAAGAGGGCAAGTCCCTAGGTCACTCTCATATTACATTCTCTGTCTGTTTCAAGCTTGGAAGCAAATCTATGGCTCAGTATGAGATAAATGGAGTATTCTTAGAGGGTCTGTGGTCAAATCACAGCAACAGTACTTGTTCCACAATACTCCTACCACTAAGCAGAAGTAATTATATCAACAAAACTTTGTTCCTGCAAGTCCACCTCAATGTATTCCCAGAGAAGTACCAGCTATTGACTACACTAGAAACAGCTCAATGACTTGTAGACTTCTAGGAGGTGCAAAGACACAAGGCAGGAGACACTTATCGTGCTGAGTGTTCATGGCCCATGTATGTTCCTTCAGTCAGAAGAAACAAGTGCAAGACTCAAGATCCCTGAAAGCTTAGACCAGCTGCTGATCTACAGTGACTCACATTTCTTTTTTCTAAGTGTACTTACAGATAAAAATTAAACATACTTAAAACTAAAACTGCATTGTTTTTCCAGCACTCCTTATAAATAGCAGAGGGAAGGTTTGGAATGGCCCATGAGGTGCTTTGCAAGCAAGGCCTCTGATAACAACAGGCTGTGGCTTTTGCAAGGTGTTGGAGCAGTTGGAAGCCCAGCCTGGTAAATCTTCATTAACAATCCCATTAACAAATTGCAATGACTTGTCTTGTCTCCCACTTCTCAGTGTCTATCTGGTTGTTATTGTAGTTGAAATCTGGAACCAAAGCCGTGGCTCTCACACCAACACAAGAGCTCTCATTTCACTCTCTTGCACGTCCATTTTCTCGTCTCGCTGCTTTTGACAGCTCTGCTTTGCCTTGTTTGGCAACTCTCACAGATGCCATTCCTTTTTATATTTCCCCCTCGTTTTGTTTTCCCATCTGTGTTTTCCTCACACCTTTTATTCGAGCCCCAACTTCAGGGCTCTGTATTCCTTCCCTCCATCTGCCTTGTCATCACCTGTCCTCAGACAAAAGAGCCCACATCACCTCACGTGCCTCCTGCCAGGCTCTGCCAGTTAAACCCACACCACTGGGAACTCTGGCTGGGGTCAGGGTTGCATAATGCATGACCTGGAAAGCACAAAGCCCATCAGCACTAACAGGCAGCAACTGCAAGTTATTTAAAAGCAGAGTCCCCAGATGAACCCGAATGCTGGCTAAGCACATGCAATGTATGGAGAGCAAGCCACAAAGGGGCACAATGCTCTGATACGTAACAGTCACATGAGAAACAGTTCACAAAGGGAAGGGAAATGTACAGGGATGTGGCCTGTATTCAGCAGCCAGGAGAATGCAGAAAACACACCAATGTTCTGCCACTCTGCAGGCTGAGCCTTTGAATAGAAAAGCTTAAAAAATACGTACAGCAGGAGAAAGCTGCAAGCTTTACTCTGCAGGACCAAAAGCGCTGACAGCCCTACGAGCTGAGAGATGAGCCACTTGGGAGCAAACAGCAACAACCAAAACAGACACAGAATACAAATTCTTCACCCAGCGTGAGCTTAACACTTTGGCTGTGAATTTGAAACCCCCTCAGCACGTAAAAGTTACCTGAAATCACAATGTGCAGAGGGACTGGAAGAGTCCTTAACTCAGAGCTGCAGCGAAACTAAATGGATGTGTCCGAGTCCCTGTGCCCAGGCTAATGGAACTGCCCCTGCTCAAACAGCCTGCAGTGAAGAGCTCAAATCCAAAGGGATCTCTGAGATATTACTGAGAGGCTTCCTGG
>VXBB01007745.1:13685-26610 GCA_013399915.1 Illadopsis cleaveri | reverse complement strand
AAACCCAGAGGGAAACTCTGACCTAACCCAGAGGGAAAACCCAGACAGAAACCCTGACCAAAGCCCAAGGGAAACCCTGACCAAACCCCAAGGGAAAATTCGACCAAACCCCAAGGAAAACCCCAAACAAACCCAGAGGGAAACTGACCAAATCCAGAGGGAAACCACAACCAAACCCAGAGGGAAATTCTGACCAAACCCAGAGAGAAAGTCCAACCAAACCCAGAGGGAAATTCTGACCAAGCCCAGAGAGAAACCCTGACCAAACCCCAAGGGAAACTCCAGCCAAACCCAGAGGGAAATTCTGACCAAACCCAGAGAGAAAGTCCAACCAAACCCAGAGGGAAATTCTGACCAAGCCCAGAGAGAAACCCTGACCAAACCCCAAGGGAAACTCCAGCCAAACCCTGAGGGAAATTCTGACCAAACCCAGAGATAAACCCTGATGAAACCCAGAGGAAAAATCCAACCAAATCCAGAGAGAAAACCCCGGGGTTTCTGCCAGGGTTCCAGCTTTATGCAGTTGTTTTGGAATGATAATAAACAGGGAGTGGTTGGGTGAGTGACAGTATGACTTTCCCTGGACTGAGAGGCANGAAAGTCCAACCAAACCCAGAGGGAAATTCTGACCAAACCCAGAGGAAAAATCCAACCAAATCCAGAGAGAAAACCCCGGGGTTTCTGCCAGGGTTCCAGCTTTATGCAGTTGTTTTGGAATGATAATAAACAGAGAGTGGTTGGGTGAGTGATGGTGTGACTTTCCCTGGACTGAGAGGCATGGAAACCTCTTCTCAAGTTGGGGTTTTTTTTCCCCATAACTTTCTGTCCAGGGTGCTTTGCTTGGCTAGGGGAACAAGCCAGCATTCTGGTGACAATTTCTGCTGGATTTCAGACCTTTGGGACGACCCAGACAGAGGCAGAGCTTTGTGTCACCCAGCACAGCGGTGCCATCTCGGGGGGTTTTTTGCCAGATTTGTGTCTCATCCTGCCAGGAAGGACCAGCCTGGGCTGTTAACTTCCTTATCTCCAGCTGCACAGAAAGACAGGGATTTCCTCTGGCTCTTTCAAGAGCAGCTTTCTCTAAACTGCCTGGGTGTAACAGACTCTCATCAACTTAGCAGGAAATAAGCTCCTGATCTGGAGCTGGGCTTTATTGACTGCTCCTGCTCAAAGCCTTTGTTCAGCAGGTGTGACTAAGCAGCCAGACCTGAGCTCAGACCTGTCCACTTTAGGATCTTGGGAGCTTTAATGAGGTGGATAAGCTCACAAAACTCCTATTACTCCAGGATTTTCCCTGCTGGTAAATCCTCGTGGTGTTGGCAGACCTTGAGCTCAGGCGGCAGCGAAGCTTCGCCTGTCCCCAGCTCAGGGGACAGCTCAGACCTCAAAGAGAGGCAGCAACAAGTCTGGAAGGGAAACAAACACATTTCTTAAAGGTCAGGCTTGATGCTTCACTGATTTGAGGCTAAATTTCTCTGCCACTCAGGGGAAAGTGTGAAGTGCTGGTGGCTGAGTTGATTCTGCAGCATGTGCCTGGCACAGAACTCTCCAAAAACGCCGTGGAAGATCAGTGGGTGTTCTGGCCTGATGGAGTAAAGAGCCATGTGCACAGTTCTACATCAAAGCTGCTCCCTGGGTACTGCTCTTGAACTTGCTGGTCCCCAGAGCCTTTCCCAGCTGGAGTGGCAGATGCTTAGAGCAAAGGGAAAGGCACTTTTTGTGTGTGGGGGAACTTGATGGAATGCTGAGGGAGGAGGGATGGGGAACGAGGCGTGGCCTGGATGTGTGGAGTAGGACAGAGCCTCGGGACAGCCGGTGCTGCAGGCCTGCTGTTAAATCAGCATCGATATTCAAATGTGCTTTTAATTCCCTGCAGTTTCCACGGCCACGTCCTGCAACGACCCAGGGATCCCCCAGAACGGGAGCCGGAGCGGGGA
Organism: Illadopsis cleaveri; assembly: GCA_013399915.1. NCBI lineage: Eukaryota > Metazoa > Chordata > Aves > Passeriformes > Timaliidae > Illadopsis > Illadopsis cleaveri. The sequence goes on along the minus strand of VXBB01007745.1, from coordinate 24,673 downwards.
CAGCAGAGAGGCCGGGGACTCCATCACCTTCCAGTGCAACCCCGGCTACGCCCTGCAAGGGGCAGCCCAGATCACCTGTGTGCAGATCGAGAACAGGTTCTTCTGGCAGCCAGACCCGCCCACCTGCACAGGTACGGGCACATGTCCTGAATCCAGGGAAGCGGTGCCATCTCGGGGGGAGGCAGACACAGATCCATGATCTGGGCACATGGACACAGATCTGTGATCTGGACACACAGATCACAGGGAATCCATGGACACAAATCCATGTTCTAAACGCATGGATACAGATCTCTGTCCTGAATCCATGGACACAGATCCCTGTCATGAGCACATGGACACAGATCTGTGATCTGGACACACAGATCACAGGGAATCCATGGACACAAATCCATGTTCTAAACCCATGGACACAGATCTCTGTCCTGAGTCCATGGACATAGATCCCTGTCATGAGCACGTGGACACAGATCCATGATCTAGGCACACAGACACGGATCCCTGTCCTGGGCACACGGACACAGATCTGTGATCTGGGCACAGATCCATGTTCTAAACCCATGGACACAGATCCATGTTCTGAATCCATGGACACAGATCCATGTTCTAAACCCATGGACACAGATCCCTGTCCCGAATCCATGGACACAGATCCCTGTCCCAAATCCATGGGCACAGATCCATGTTCTAAACCCATGGACGCAGATCCCTGTCCTGAATCCATGGACACAGATCCCTGTCCTGAATCCATGGACACAGATCCCTGTTCTGAATCCATGGACACAGATCCCTGTCCCAAATCCATGGGCACAGATCCCTGTCCTGAACCCTCTTGTAAAATTTCACCCCACGCATCTTAAAAAATTAAGTAATATTTTAAAAAATATATCCTTCAGGTGTCCAGAGCTGTGATAAAAAACTGATTTTCTAATATTTCAAATTGTGTTCAAAGTTTATTTTCCAGCCAGTTTCAATAAGAAGTGACAAAGGATTTTGGAGGAATAATCAGTGAAATATCAATAACTGGGGGAGAGGCAGCCTGGTTGGAGCTAAACTGGGAAAATTCAGCGTTAAATTTCGGGCTGATTTGGGGTATTTAGCATTTCAAATGCGTTTTCCCCTCTTTGTGGCACAAGTGCCAAACAATCCGGGCTGGGAGAACCCCTGGGAGGTTTGGGCCATTTGAAGTCTGCCTCCCTCCCAATGCCAGGCAGCACTGACTGGATCCAGCTCCTGCTTCAAATCCTTTGGAGACTCCGGGTGGAATTTTCAAAGGAATCCGAGGGTGTTGAGCACTTGTCTCCCTCAGGCTTTTCAAAAATGAGTCCTTGGATTTCAGTTTCTTTGGGAGTTTTCCCCTGACGTTCCAGTCTGGGAGGGGAAAGTACCCTTGGGGTTAAAATTAGGGTGAATGGGCAAAGAAGAGATGCTGGTGGGTTCTTCCAAGGCATTTTTGGGGCACTTTCAGCCAAATTTTCCATGTCTGTGCTGTGATTTCCTGGTGTGTCCCTGAGGGATAGAAGTTCTCCTGAGTCTGGACTTGGTCGAAGAAGTTTCTTTAAAGCTTTGGAGAAGGATCTCTAATCTCTATTCAGATATTTCTAGACCAGCCCCACTGGGTTTTTCTTCTATTTTCCTTATCAAAGCCCACAGGACAATCCCATGTGCTCATTCCTTTGTGGAAAATCCTTCCAAGATTTATCCCATCACTTCTGCCCCATCCCAGCTCATTTTCCACTCTGTAAGCTGCTGTCAGAGCCCCCCACAAGCTCTGCTCTCCTTGCTCTCATCCCATCCCAAATGTGGGAGGGTTGGTGGTTCTTCCAAGGGATTTTTGGGTGGCTTCCAACCAAATTTTCCATGTCTGTGCTGTGATTTCCTGATGTGTCCCAGAAGGATAACATTTCTCCATTCTTGGACTTGGAGAAAGGTCTCTAATCCCTACTATGACATTTCTAGACCAGCCCCACTGGGTTTTACCTGTTTTTTTAAAATTATTTTCTTTATTGAAGCCCACGGGACAATCCCACGTGCTTGTTCCTTCATGGAAAATCCTTCCCAGATTTATCCCATCATTTTCATCCCATCCCAGCTCATTTTCCACTCTGGAGCTGCTGTCAGAGCCCCTTCCTCTCACCCCATCCCAAATGTCTGAGGGCTGATCTGTGGCCCTCACAAGGAGCCTGCAGGAAAAAAAACCTGACAGGAAAAATATCAGTCATGTTTTGCCACGGTGGGAAACACGAGCAGGCACTTTGAGCCTTAAAAAAGTAATAATTGATTTTTCAATCAGCTTGGCATTTAATGTGCTGGGGAAGTGGAGTAAACACGACCAAGCCATTTAGGCCCAGACGTGTTCTCGCCTCGTTACAAATGAACAGGCCTTGACAGGGAGTTCCATAAAGGCAGCAGAAAAGTGGAATATTTCCTTCTCTCTCCTGCTGGCTCCTCGCTTGCGGATTTTAGGCAGGTTGTGGCGGCATCCAGAGCTGTGTTTGTGGTGTTTGTCCCCTGTGGAATGACACCTGGCAGAGCCGCCACAACCTCGTGTCACACCTGAGCCTCAGGGTCACTCCCCACTAAAACATCCCAGAATTCTGTGCTATCTCTAAGCCGCCCCTGTCTATCCACATCTCCTTTTTATTTTTTCCATTCCTGCTTCCCTTTTGCTGCTTTGGACATCTGTGTGCTCCCAAGCCTGACCCTCGGCTGGTTTCCCTGCAGCTCCGTGTGGCGGGATCCTGACGGGCCCGGCGGGGGTGATCCTGTCCCCGCAGTACCCAGAGCCATATCCCCCAGGGAAGGAGTGTGACTGGAAGCTGACAGTGTCCCCTGACTATGTCATTGCCCTGGTGTTCAACGTGTGAGTAACAACCCAAGGGTTTGGTGCCATGGCCCTGGGGAGGGATCATCTGGGTGTGGATGTGGTTGCTCTGATCTTCTTCAGCCTTCTGATGTTTGCATTTTTGTAGTGGAGTTTTTTTATGGATTTTCAGGTGAACAAAAGTGATGTTTTGGAAACTTTTTTTCTTGTTTACATTCCTTTCTGGAGGAGGAACAATTGATGGGCTTCTAGTTTGATCAGTGGGGTTGGAGAGGTGGCAACCTCATCCTTCAATCCTTGGTTGTTGTCCGGAATCTATATAAATCAAGGTCAAGAAATAAAGTTCCCTCTTTTTTGCCCTGACTACTGACTGTGTGCATGTCCTTCATTTCATGTCCTCTAGTGACAAGGATGTTCTTCCCTCTGGGGAGGAACCAATCCAAAGCTGCTGGAGCTGTCTCATACTCCTGGATAATTGTCGCTGTAGGACACAAAAGAAAGACTCCAAGTATTTCAGAAGGCAAAGAGCATAGAAAAAACTTTTATTGTCTAATTCTTACTACCTTTTATAAGGTGTTCTGATACAGACTTAACATAGTTGGTGAACAGGAACGACACCTCTCTAATCTGGTTAAACTGGAGAAACAGCAAAACACCAGCTGGAGAAAGATTGTTTGGAGAAAGGAGAGTTGTTTGCCCAAGATTGTTTTGAGAAGAAACTTTCTTGAGAAATTTTTCCTTGAAAAAAAGTCAGCAGCTGCTAGCAGGCTAAAATCTCTCAGACCCAGAAATATCAGGCCCACAGATAATCTGTTCTGATGATCTTTTTTGGGGGGAGAGCCTCATATTCCAGCTGCAGCTCCTCTTTGATACACAGAACATGATCTGGGACAGCAGCTCTGGCTCACCCTCTGTCTCCTGACTCCATCCCCACTCCTCCATTCCTCACACGTGGGATGGAGGCAGGAATGTCCCCTCTGCCTGGCAGGATTGTGGAACAGCAGCAGTAGGCAGGAAGGTTCTGCTTGGCAGAACTTTGGATCAGGAACAACCAATCCCTGCCCTGGGGTTCTGTTGCAATAGGATATGAAATAAAGATGCTTGACTTCAGTCAGAAGGCAGTAGAAATCAGAAGGCTTTATTCACAATTTATTTAGTTTTTTTATAACGTGCTGCTCTAAGAAGTCACGTTATTGGTCCAAGGACTGACACCTCTCCCATTGGCTAAGTAACAAAAATAGCAAACAACACCTGTTGTTATGGGAAAAAAAATATTGTTTACACAAAGTNGCTTTATTCACAATTTATTTAGTTTTTTTATAACGTGCTGCTCTAAGAAGGCACGTTATTGGTCCAAGGACTGACACCTCTCCCATTGGCTAAGTAACAAAAATAGCAAACAACACCTGTTGTTATGGGAAAAAAAATATTGTTTACACAAAGTTGTTTTGAAAAAGAAAAAAACCTGTTAAAAAGTTTCCCCTGAGAAGAGCTAGTTATTTTCAGACTCAGAAAATATCGAGTCCACAGGGTTCCACATCCCAGCACCTCAACCCAGAGTTCTCCAGGGATGTGTCCCTACTCCAAACTCTCCTCCTTTGCTTTCACAGCTTCAGCCTGGAGCCTGGCTACGATTTCCTGCACATCTACGACGGGCCTGACTCCCTGAGCCCCCTGATTGGGAGTTTTTATGGCTCTCAGCTCCCGGAGAGGATCGAGAGCAGCAGCAACAGCCTTTTCCTGGCGTTCCGCAGCGACGCCTCCGTCAGCAACGCCGGCTTCGCCATCGAGTACACGGGTGAGGGCTGAGGGCTCACCTGGCCCAGCAGGGACCTGGGGCTATCCCTGGGTTTATTTCCAGATTGTTCCACATCGTTGGAGCAAGTGGGAGAGGCTCTGGATGCTGTGGGGAAACTCCCAGGGGGGAATTCTGGTGTTTTGCCATCCCAAAGGTGGAGAAAGGGAGGGAGGGAGTCCCTCTCACCAGAGGGATGGAGTGAAGCAGGAAAAGAGGAAAAGTGGTGCTCAAAGTGTCCAAACTTCATGCATCAAGACCCCACTTAGCCCAGGATTTGGGGATTTAAAGGTTGAGGATACAAATGTGTGATGGGCAGTGAGGGTTGACCAGCGTGTGGCTCCCAAAACTGGTGCTTGGGGAAAAAAAAAAGGAGCACCAATTTCTAGACCAGCCCCACTGGGTTTTTCCTGATATTTTGCTATCAAAGCTCATGGGACAATCCCACACGCTCATTCCTTCATGGAAAATCCTTCCAAGATTTATCCCATCACTTCTGCCCCATCCCAGCTCATTTCCCACTCTGTAAGCTGCTGTCAGAGCCCCCTTTTGTGCCTCGTTCACTGGATCACCTGGTGCAGCTGCTGTGGACAGGAAACTGTGGGATCATCTGATTTTTCATGCAGAAAAGCAAAAGCAAGACCTGTGGGCTTTACAGTTTCCTGTTTCTCCTTCCACACCTTCCCCAAAATCTGAGAGCCCCTGATTTAATGCTTAAGCACACTTGAATTGTTCCCAGAGCCACTGCTCTCAGAAAAGCCCTCATCTTTAATGAACAGTTTCCAAATGACAAAAGAGCAGGATTAATCAAAACCTCTAATTATATTGCAGGCAGGAAAAAAAAAAGAAGAGAAAGGAAAAAAAATAAAAAACTCAAAAAAGCTGTTAGAAGAAGGAAGGAAATATCTAAGTCCTGACAGCTCTGTAGGGTTCTCTGGAATTTTTATATGGAAATGGGATTTTAAACTCTGCAGGGCAGAGAATTTGTCACTCTCTACCTGCCAGGAGGGTGGAGCAAGGTGGGGTTTGGCCTCTGCTCCCAGGGAACAGGGACAGGATGAGAGAGAACAGCCTCCAGTTGTGCCAGGGGAGGCTCAGGTTGGACATCAGCAGGAATTTCTGCATGGAAAGGGTGCTCAGGCCTTGGAAGGGGTGGAGTCCCTTCCCAGGACATGGCATAAGGAATAAATAAAAGAATCCCAGACTGTTTGGGGCTGGAAAGGACCTTAAAACCCATCCAGCTCCACGGGCAGGAACACTTCCACTATCCCAGGGTACTCCAAGTTCCATCCAGCCTGGCCTTGGACACTTCCAGGGATGGGGAATCCAAGATTTCTCTGTGCCAGGGCCTCCCCAGCTCAAATATGATTTGTCCTCATGACTCTTAGTGCTCTGGGCTGGTGACAAGGTGGGGATGGGTCACAGCTTGGGCTCAGTGATCCTGAAGGGATTTTCCAGCCTCAGCCATGCTGGGATTGTGTGAAATCAAAGATTTGCCTTCCTGCTTGAATTTTGGGTGCCTGTGTGGGAGCTGGAGCCTCCCTTCTCTCAGAGCTGCTGTGCTGAGCACCACAGGAGTGTAGCCCTGGTTGGTGCCTGAGATGTTTTGGTTTTCTGAAATTCTTTCCCCAAGGGATTTTCTGTAAACAAGAGAAGTGTTTTTGTAGTTGTAACTTTGTTTTTCATTCCTTTTCCTGGGAGGGACTTCTTGATGTCCCTCTGGTCTGACCAATGTGATTGAAGAGGTTTGTCCTTGTTTTCACCAATCAGATTGATCTGTGTAAAATTGTCTCTCTTATATACACAACCCAAAAACAAAGGAGTCACTTTCAGCCTTCTGAAACTCGGAGTCTGTGTCGTTGTGGTGTAAAACAGCGTCACAGGAGGGTCTGGAGCAGTCAGAATCCAAACCAAATCCAAAATCCGGACCCTGCAAATGTCCTTGTGAAAATCCCCCAAATTCCCAGATGAATAAAAAGCCTAAAAAACCCCTCCCATTTCACTGATGAAAACAGCAGAGGAGCTGTGCCAGATGGATAAAACCCCTGGGAATTCTTTCTCTCCCTGCAGAGAACCCCCGGGAGTCCTGCTTTGACCCGGGCTCCATCAAGAACGGCACCAGGGTGGGCACGGACCTGAAGCTGGGCTCCACCATCACCTTCTACTGTGACGGGGGCTACGACATCGAGGGGGGCCCCACCCTCACCTGTGTCATGGGAGGGGATGGAAAACCCACCTGGAATAAGCCTCGCCCCACCTGTACAGGTAAATCCCCTGGGAAAGGGCAGAGGGGAAGGATCTGCCCACGGCACGTCACCTGTAGGAAACTGGGTGTTCATTTACAGGGGTTTTCTCAGGTTTTCCATCATTTTTTAGGGGTTTTAACAGGACGTATTTTTCATTGTTTTTTAGGGTTTTAACAGCTCTGCTTTTAATATGAATAGCTGATTTCTGGGAGTTTTCTTGAGCTTTTTTGGAGTCAGGAAACCGGACATGGCTGATCCAGTGCCTGACACACCCCAGGTGCCTGGCACAGGGCAGGAGTCAGGAATCTACTTAAACCCTGGCTAAACCTGATCTTTGCTAATCCAGGCCCTCAGTCTTGGGTGTTCCTGAGCTGGGCCAGAGCTCAGTGACAAAAGAAGGATTTTTTTCTTAAGGTTTCTCTGTGGTTATTTTGTTTTCTTTTCTGATTTCATGGTTTGTAGTCAGACTTGAGCTGAGAAGGTAATCAAGAGGCAGCTGGTGGGGGGAAGGAATGAAATCCCTAATTTTGGAAGGCTCTGGCAGGGAGAACTGAGGGAAGGTGGAAAAAGGAGCTCATCCCGAGCTGTGAGGTGGGGAGCAGTGCAGATCCCACATTAATGGCGTGGTTTGATAATTCCACGTGCAGCCAGCACGAACTCAAGGTGGGATAAACCTGATTTTCCCAATGAGAACTTTGAGGGAGCAGCACCTGGAGCAGGGAGTGGTGGCTGGGGACATTCCCAGGCTCCAGGGATGCTCCATGATCCTTTCCCTTGCAGCTCCCTGTGGAGGGCAGTACACGGGCTCGGATGGAGTCGTCCTGTCCCCAAATTATCCCCAAAACTACACCAGTGGCCAGGTGTGCCTGTACTCCATCGTCGTGCCCCAGGACTATGGTACCATGCTTGGAATTTTTATGGGATTTTCTTCCTGCAACTCTTATTTGCTGGGGTTTTAATGATAATTTTTCATAAGATAAGGCAGATGGGAGAGTAGCAAGTGGTGCTGTTGGGCGCTCTTTGTGCTGGAGTCAGAGAAAATTCTGGATTTGTCCAGGTTTTGTCCAAAGCTCAACCCAATGGGAACCAATTACAGCTAATTAATGATTATCGTCTCTGAGTGGAATTCTGCACTTCATGTTCTGTAGGCAGGGAAAGGGGATGAGTCACAGAAAATTCCCAGTGGGCTGGGAATCAGTGGGAAAATGTGGCAATGAACCCGAGGGAGGCTGGTGCTGCCTCTGAAATTTGGGGATAAATAAAAGGCTCCCATTTTTCCAGGCTGTCACTCAGGCTTTGTCCCCACCTGGAATAAAGGCAGCTGAAACACGGGGCAAAGGTTGTGCTGGGAAAATCGATCCCAGTTTGGAATGCTGGGGATCCTGGGGGCTCCTGTGCAGGGCCAGGGGTTGGGCTCGATGGTCCTTGGGGTCTGTTTCAGCTCAGGGATTCTGGGATTCCATGGAAATGCCCTCAGCTCCGTGGCCGGGCTGTGTAGGGTGGTGGTAGGGACAGCAGTGGGACAGCAGTGAGGTCAGCAGTGGGGTGACAGTGGGGACAGCAGTGGGGATGGCAAGGGGATAGGTGTGGGACAACAGTGGGATGACAATGAGCATGGCAGTGAGGACAGCAGTGGGATGGAGTAGGGACAGCAGTGGAGATGACAGTGTGATGACACTGTGGACAGCAATGTGAGGACAGCAGTGGGGTGACACTGGGGACAGCAGTGGGCTGACACTAGGGACAGCAGTGTGAGGACAGCAGTGTGATGACAATGGTAACAGCAGTGGAGTGACACTGGGGACAGCAGTATGATGACAGTGGTGACAGCAGTGGGGTGACGCTGGGGACAGCAATGGGATGACACTGGGGATAGCAGTGGGATGACTATGGTGACAGCAGTGTGATGGTGCTGTGGACAGCAGTGGGGTGACACTGGGGACAGCAGTGGCCGGTCCCAGCCCTGTCCCTGTCCCTGTCCCCGCAGTGCTCTTCGGGCAGTTTGCCTTTTTCCAGACGGCGCTCAATGACGTGGTGGAGGTGCACGATGGCCCCACGCAGAACTCGCGCCTGCTCAGCTCCCTCTCGGGCTCTCACTCAGGTAGGGAGCTGCTCCCTGTCCTTGTCCCCTGTCCCTGTCCCTGTCCTGCTGGGGAAAGCAGCTTTGTCACAGCTGCCACCCAACACCTGCTCCCTGTGTCCCGTAAGTGCCGCTCATCCCTTCACCTCTGTCTCTCCCGTTTTCCCTCCTCCCCATCCAGGGGAATCTTTGCCGTTGGCCACCACCAACCAGATCCTCATCAAATTCAGCTCCAAGGGTCAATCCACAGCCAAAGGCTTTCATTTTGTCTACCAAGGTGAGTTCAGGTGTGTTCTGGAAGTGTCCTCGGGTTGCTCCCAGGGGTGTCCTGAGTGTCCTGAGCTGCTTTTGGTGTCTGGGGGTTCTGAGCAGGGAATATCACAGGGAATTAGGATTCCTTCAGGAGCAGAGCTCTGGCAGGGCTGTCTGGCTGCTGTGGGTACTTCATGTTCCTCCCTTTGATTCCCACTCAGCCTGAGCCCTGCACATCCCAGGATTAGCATCATCCCCATCCCGGCGTGGTGCCTGGAGTCACGGAGGGAATTTGGAGATTTATCCCGCAGCAATTCTTCCCGGTGGCATTTTTTAGCACTTTGCTGGGTGTAAGCAGCTGAAATCCCGTCTGGCAGCTCAGAAATCCTCCCTCTGTGCGTGTCACAGGCTCGGGGCTGTCACACTCCTGCCCCTTGATCCTTTCAGCAGCAGCTTTGTGCTGCTCTGGGTGAGAACAGCTCAGGGATTTTACGGGAGTAAATAGTAAACGATGCACGGAACAGTGGGAAAACAGAAGGGATTTCTCACCCACGTGCTCCCTGGAGTTATCTGTGGGAACATCCAGGCTTTTGCTGCAAAGAGGGGACAGACACTGGCATGACCTGAGCCTTCTCCAGGGGTGAAGCGAAGCCTGGTTTGGAGTTTGGAGTAGTTAGAGATCTGTTCTCTTGAATTCCTGCCTAATGAGTGTGAAACAGCCGTGGTTGTGATTGTAATCTTCAAAGAGCTCAGCAGAGCAAAGGTTTTGATGAAACCAAGGAAGGTTTCCTCCTCCCTCCTGCAAGAGCTGCATGGGAAGCAAGAGGAAAAGGGTGAGCTGGCCCTGATTTGGATCTGCCTGGCCAGACTCTAATTAGCTAAACACTCACAAATTTAAAGCAACTCAGAGGAAAATATTAATTGAATTCTTCCTCAGCAGCAGACCTGGTTTTTTGATGAGTTTTTCTCCTCGCTTATCTGCCAGACTCATTCCTGTCTTTGACTGTAATTCCCACTACTCAACAGGAATATCAACAATTTCAGCACCATCACAACTTAAATCCCCCTTTCCTCACTTTTCCAAAGAAGATTTTTTCCAGTTGCTGTTCCTTCATGGCCACAAGGCCCAGGGAGCTGGGGAACCCAAAGGGTTCCCCACGGAGGCTCCTGCCAAAACAATTTTTTGGGAAGCCACTGCCAAATCCTTTGGTTTCCCTGGGAAAAAACAACCCAGGTTGTTCATGTTTGGATTCAGCCCTGATATTTTAGGGGTTTATGTACAATCAGTCAATAATCAAGTTTGCATTCAACACATTCTTGAGGTTTAAATACTTTGGGATTTAGGTACAATCAGTCAATGATCATGTTTGAATCCAGCCCCTCTTTGGGGTTTAAGTACTTGGGGTTTTAGGTACAATCAGTCAATGGTCAACACCTCCTTGGGGTTTCAATATTTCAAGATTTAGATACAATCAGTGAATAGTCAAGTTTGGATCCAGCCCTNGGCACGGCCGGCGCCTGGGCAGCGACTTCGCCGTGGGCGCCGTGGTGCGCTTCGAGTGCAGCCCCGGCTACGGCCTGCGCGGCTCCCCCGCCATCCAGTGCCTGGCCATGCCCGGGGCCCTGGCACAGTGGAACTCCTCCGTCCCCACCTGCGTGGGTAGGTAGCTCTGGGGTTTGTGGGGAGGTGGGAATGGGGCGGAATGGGAATGGGAATGGGGCGGAATGGGAATGGGAATGGGGCGCTGGGAGAATCATTGGGAGCGGTGCCGCTCCGTGGGTTGTCCTGGA
>VXBB01007745.1:955-12784 GCA_013399915.1 Illadopsis cleaveri | reverse complement strand
CCCCACTGGTCAAACCAGCAGTCCATCAATTTGTCCTTCCTCCTGGAAGGAATGTATTTACAAAACATCAGTCTTTGTTTTCGTTACAAGCGTGAAAAAGCTCCAGTAGAAATAAGAAACAATCAGAAGGCTGAAAAATCAGGGCGACAAGTGGGGCTCTTCCAGCCCTGTGGTTCTGTGGGAAAAATCAACAGCAAAACAAAGGAGAAAAAAAAAAAAAAAGAGAAAGGGGAAACACCCGACCCCCCCAAAAAAAGCCGTTAGAAGAAGAAAAAGAAGAAAGAGGAAAGAAATATCTAAGTCCTGACTTAGGAGGCTAGCAGAGATGCTAATGAAATGTGAAAAACTTCTTTAAAGGCTCTTGCAGTTCTGCCCAGAGAGGTTGTGGCTGCCCCATCCCTGGAGGTGGCCAAGGCTGGGTTGGACAGGGGTTGGAACAACCTGGGATGGTGGGAGGTGTCTGGGTGAAGGGATTTGGTGATCTTTAAGGTCCCTTCCCACCCAAACCATTCCAAGATTGTCTGATACAGTACAAAGCCCAGCCTGGCTCTGAGTAAGAAGAGTTTAACCCCAAATTCCAGGGAATTGACATTTTGATCCAATATTCATTGTGAGATTTGGGACAGACAGCATCTCAAATAAATCAGATCTGGCTGAAAGCTGCTTTCACCTCCTCTGAAGGAGAGCAGCTCCTGAAGATCATCCTCACGTGTTCCCCACACCCAAGGAATGTGCCCCAAAAGCTGCATGAAAAAAAGGAGAAAGGATTATTCCTACAAACCTTGTCCTGAAATCACAACCAGCCCTTGATTTCTTGTCATTTTAACGATGTTTTTAGCACCAAGACAATTCCTTCTGCTCTCCCCACTGCAGTGCCCTGCGGGGGGAACCTGACGGAGAGGAAAGGAACCATCCTGTCCCCAGGCTTCCCTGAGCCCTACCTGAACAGCCTCAACTGCGTGTGGAAGATCACAGTGCCCGAGGGAGCAGGGATTCAGGTACAGCCGGGACACTGTCCTGGTGTGGAAAGACAGGTGTCTGCTAAGGAAGGCAGGAGTCTCCCTTGGAATGGAGAATGTAAACCACCTCCCTGTGAATTATTACAGTTTTGAAATTAAGGGGCTCTCAGGCAAAAATATGGGGATAGGAGTAACAGGGGTTTTTACTAGGAATATTAAAAATAAAAATGCAGTAGTACAAAAAAACCACAGACAGAGTCANAGTTGGACAGGGCTTGGAGCAGCCTGGGATAGTGGGAGGTGTCCCTGCTCATGGCAGAGGTTTGAGGACAAGATGAGCTTTAAAGTCCATCCCAACCCCTTAAAAAATTCTTCGATCCCGTGTTTTGGGGCTCCCACCAGTGCTGAGGTCTCCACTTCCACGTGGCACTGGGATCTGTTGTCACCTGGTCACAACCCATCATCTTCCCTGGGACTTCCAGGGAGGAATAAAAAGCCTTGGAGAAAGATTTTGGCCCCCAGGACCTGAAACAGCTGCAGGGAAGGGTCTCAGGGCAGCCCTCAGGGATGGAATGACCACGGAGCTGGAGCTGGATCCATCCTGGCTCCACTTCCTTTGGGTCCTCCGTTATTAGATCCTAATTCCAGCATCACTTCACCCTCTTTTTGCACAACAATTAAAGGTTAAACAACTGTAAATCAGGGGAGGAGGTGAAATTGAAGCTTTCTTGGTAGCAGCACTCAGGAGCAGGATTTTTATGTAATCAGGGTAGGAGCTGGCACTTCTGCCATGAATTATTCATTCCCGGAGCAAACCTTCCTGAGTGAATTAATTTATACACGTGGCAGTAAATAGATGCAGATCCCTTGTGAATCCACATGTCAGACTAGAATTAGGACCTTAAAAATGTTTATTCCGTTAAACTGGATGAGGGGGGAGAGAGAGAGAGAGGAGAATAAATAATTTAGGCGGTGAAAGAGCAAACAAAACGCTCATTCTCACTCCACTTCCAATAATGTAAATCACAATAGGGGTGTAATGAGGCAGGAAAAAGGAGAAAAAAAGGGTCAGTGGGAGCAGTGATGGCTCCATGGGGGTCACTGCGATTCCTGCTGGATGAACTTCACTCACTTTCTGCTAAAAAAAAAAAAACAAACCACACAACACTTGGAAGGAACTTTACAGCCGGTTTTATTACCCGGAGTAAATCAAGGAAGGAAATGGGTTTAAATGGCTGAAGTGGAGGGATTGAATTTTTTTTAAAATTATTTTTATTTCAAACGGAGGGTTTTGATTTGATCTTCGGCAAGACAGAAGTAAGTGGGGAATCGTTGTGGATGAGGAAATCAGGGAATAAGATTTGGGGGAAAAGAGAGGGGGTTCACACGTGTGTAGTCAAAGTTTGAGGGCAGTGAACTCTCCTCACTGCTCATTTGTCCCAATTTTCCAGCACTCTCCTTGTTTGGAGCCAAGTTGTCCAACTTCTTTATCTTTAAGGTTCCTTTTGGGGTTTTTCTTGCCTGCCAATTTAATTTGAGATACCCAGTGTTGGAAAATCTCATCCAGACCTTACGGATTACATCTGGGTTTTCCCCAAAACCGGGTTGTGGGTTTTGCTCAGATTTTCTGCCTCACTCTCACCCCGTTCACCAAACTTGGGTTTTTAATGGGACACTGAAGGCTTTGAACCGTCAGCATCTAGGATTTAGGCAAAATCCCTGTTAACGGTAAACCTGGCAAACAAAGCTGTGCAATTCCATGGAGATCCTCGCTCAAGCACGAGCTGCTTTTCAGTATAAATGCAGATTTCTCGGCTCTGCTTTTAGGTGTAAATGCAGATTTCTCAGCTCTCCGGATGTTTCCCATCCGAGGATTTGTGTTGATGTTCCAACTAATGGAGTCAAGCGACTTCCGAAGGACTCCAAACCTTATGGGGCATGGCAGGGAAAGGTGAAATTTGAAAATGCAGCTCGAGTGATTCCACTAAAAGCTGAGGGACAAGGCAGGAGCTTGACTGGATTTTGAAAATCCTGTTGTTTAATGTGAGGGGGGTTTGGGGGTTTATTTTAGCTCAGGGTTGCTCTCATTTGAAAGGGCTCAAAGTCTTCGGGGGTTTCTCCAAACAGAGAGTAAAAAAGGCTGGGATTGTCAGCAGCTGTAAATGAGCTGGGCACTTCCAGGAGCTCTGGAGCAGCAGCAGCAAACAGCATTTCTGTTTGGGAATTTGGGGGAAAATAGCTGGAAAATCCCAGTGGCAATGGTCAAAGGCAGAAATCTCCAAGTTTTGCACGTGCTGAACCCCCAGAGTGTGTAAACTCGATTAGTGACCCTTTAATTGCTATTAATTTGATTTATTACCATTATTTCAGGAACTATGCCATTAATTTTTTCTTTTTCCTTTCTCTTTTTTTCTCTCTGCAGATCCAGGTGATCAGTTTTGTCACGGAGCAGAACTGGGATTCCCTGGAAGTGTTTGATGGAGGGGACAACACAGCCACCATGCTGGGGAGCTTCTCTGGTACGTGGCACTCGAGCCCGTCAGTCCCTGCCTCGTTTTATTCACCTCACAAAGTTAAACTTGGAATAGAAACCAGGGATCAAAAAACTAGGAATAGATTTAAAGAGAACCGTGTGCTCTGTTAGATTGGGAATTTCAACCCCGTGTACCTGTAGGAAAGGTTGAGAGGGAGCCTTAAACACAAAAGCCAGTGGGGTTTTATTCCTGGAAATGGGAATTCCCTCGGTTTTGCTGGGATGTGAGGCCACCACACCTGGCAGGGTGACCTGACCTGCCTGATGTGCCCCAGAATGGGTGAAGGGCTGCAAAACAAACTGTATTTTCCCTTGGATGCTGGGGAATTGTGGTTTTTAGCAGGGCAGGGAAGAGCCAGGGTCCAGGAGTTTTGAGAGGCTTGCAAATGCAGCACACCGACAGAACCACGGCCCAAAAATCTCATTTATTTCACAAATGTGCCCGAAGTTCTTCGAGCTTGAGGGTCTGGGATGGAACTTCCTCGTCCTGCTGCTGCGGCAGCTTCCAGGGAATGAAGGAATCCGGAATTTTCCTGGACCCGTGCTCCACCCACGCAGTTTCCCATCCCTTGATGCTTTTTATCTGTCGCTGGCGAAGCTGCGCGGGCTGAAATCCGGGAGCAGCCACTGGAAGGGCCCTGGGTATTTCTCAATTGGCCTCATTAGGACCTGATCAAAAACCAAGAGGAGCTCGTTAAGTTGAAAGGACTTTCTGTTCTCAGCCTCTCCTGCCGCAAATCTCCGAGGAGGACGCGGCGGAGGAGGAGGAGGAGGAGGAGGAGGGAGATGCTCTGCACTGGCTTTTGTGCATCTCTTGTTTTGCCAGGAACCACGGTGCCCGCGCTGCTCAACAGCACTTCAAACCAGCTCTATCTGCATTTCTATTCCGACATCAGCGTCTCCGCTGCCGGCTTTCACCTGGAATACAAAAGTAAGAGCGGTCCCAGCCTTGATCCCCGCAGCTCCTGGGGGATGGGGAGGTGCCACAGCGGGAGAAGGAGCTGCTGTGGCTCCCTGCACTCAAGGAGGGAGTGAGAAATGGAGAAAAGATGGAGCAGAGCGGTGGGATGGCCCTCGTTGTGCTCTTGGTGGCACTTTTTTGTGTTTGTCTGATAAAAAAAATCCGTGGGTACAGGGCTGGGGTCTGCTGCTTGCCAGGGGCTGGCAGAGACTCCCAGCTCTTGGCATTCCCTGCTGGAAGCACCAGGCAGGGCCTGGACACGTCCTCATCCCAAAAATCCTGGTTGGAAGGGCCCGCAGAGGTCATTTAGTGGGACCTGCTGAGGGAAGCAGAGTCAGAACCTGCTTGGAGATTGCACATTTTAATGCACATTTAACTTGGAAAAAACTGCAGGGATCATCCAACCCAACCCTGGCCCTGCACATACACCCCCAACAATCCCACCCTGCCCAAAGGCTCCTGGAGCTCTGGCAGCCTTGGGAATATTCCCATTCCCTGGGGAGCCTGGGCAGTGCCCAGCACCCTTTGGGGCAAGAGCCTTTCCCTAAATCCAACCTAAACATTTTGGGGTTATCCTACAGAGCCAGGAGTTGGCTGGATGATCCTTGTGGGTCCCAGCTCAGGATATTCCATGATTTTCTCACCACTGCTGCTGTGTGAGGTTGGAATTGGTGCCCAGCAGCAGTGAGGGGGAGGCAAGAGGGCACTGCCAGCTCTGCCCAGCACATCCAAGGGCAGCTCCCTGCATCTGCTCCGTGCTGAGGATCCCTGTGGGACAGGGCTGGGAGCCAGCCTGGAGCTCCTGCAGCTCCCTGGCTCATCCCAGGCTGGCCCACGGCAGAGCAGGGAATGCTGAGCTGCTGGGACATGTGGGGACAGCTCTGTCTGTGTCCCCAGTCCTCCTCAGGGCACTGCAGGGCTGCTCCCTGCCAGACTCTGGGGCTGCTGACTGGTTCTGAGCATGGCTCTGGTCTCTGGAGCCCAGCCACCTTCTGCTGCTTTGGGTTTCTTCCAAGGCTGCAAATGGATTTTTGGACGGTGCAGTTCATTCTGTGAAGTGGCCACAGGAATGGTGCCCGAGGAGCTGTGGCTGCCACATCCTTGGAAGTGTCCAAGGCCAGCTTGGAGCAGCCTGGGATGGTGGGAGGGGGAAATTGGGTGATTAAAGACCCTTCCCACCCAAAGCAGTGTGAGATCCTCTGCAGTGGCACAGCTGGGACTGTGCTTTAGAGCACTGAACCTTCCAGGACTTGCTGCCTTTACACACTGAAACCTTGTCCATGATTGAATCCAGCAGGGTTACAGCCACCACAGGGTTGGGAGAGAAAAAATGTGCCCAGTCTGTGCTCTTGGGAGCTGCAGGAATCCTCTTGCTGTGACTCTGTTTCTTCTCCACCTCTATTCCAATCAATAAATCCTTTGAGCACTTTCCTGCAAAAAATCACGGCCAGGTTTTTTCATGAGCCTGGGGATTATCAGGCCTGTCTGTTCCCTTGGCTGAGGAAATTAATAGGTGTTGATTTTCAGGGCAGCTGGAAATAATGTGATTTCTGCTCTGTTTGTACAATTGGAATCTCCCAGCCCTGAGCCCTGGGTTGTTTTGTTTTTTTTTTCCTGTGTCCCTTCTGGGAGGAAGTTGGGAGAGATGAGCTAAAACAGAGGAGGAAAACTCTGCTTTCTCCCTCACTGGGTTACTCAGGCTGAGCTCTTCCAAAGCCAGGAACAATCTGGGAGTGAGTGAGAGCCACTGATGTGAAGGGGAAGTTATTTAAAGCCGTTTTCCCTCCTGCCTCTCTGAAGGTCAAGCAGCACATCCGGGAGCAGGGAGGGAACACGCTGAGAAGCGTGACTGGGCTTTAGGAGGAGGCTCAGCCTCTCCTCGCTCCTTTTCTCCTTTTGTTTTCCCTATGCCTGGGGCTCTGTGGGGTTGGAGCAGAGCAGGAGCCCTCGCAGGGATGCAGGAGGTTATCGTGGAGTNAGAAGGAGACCCCATCACCCCACACGAGATGTCACAGGTTGTTACTGGGTGTGCAGCAGGATATTCCCAGTGTAAATGTGGGAATGGAAATGGGCTGCTCTTGGAGAACCTGAAGGAAACAGAATCTCCCCACCCAGAGCCTGCGGTAGCAGCTGGCGAAAGGAAAACTGTGTTCCCATCCCTCCAGCCCTCAGCACAGCCCCATCCCTGTTCCCTGAGCTCCCACCTCCCTTCCCTCCACAGCCGTGGGACTCTCCAGCTGCCCGGAGCCGCCGGTGCCTGGGAACGGGCTGAAGATCGGCGAGCGCTACCTGGTGAACGACGTGGTGTCCTTCCAGTGTGAGCCCGGCTACGCCCTGCAGGTACCAGCACTGCCGGGGCTGCCTGCACCTCCAGCTCTCGTGTTTGCCAGATTTTGTACTGCTTTAGTGTGTAACTCTGAATTTCACATGGAGTTCTCCTCACAGTTTAGTCAGAAAAGTCCTTTTCCAGCCCAAGGGCACCGTTGCAGCTTCAGGCCCAAAAAGTATAAAAAACAGGGAATTGAAGGAAGCAATCTGGGAGGATGGGGCTTCATCACCTGAAGCTGTAATTGGACAATTAACCCTAATATGTGAATGGACCAAAACTTATAAAAGTGGGGAAACTCATGATCCANTGTTGTTTAGGGCTCTGTGGGGTTGGAGCAGAGCAGGAGCCCTCGCAGGGATGCAGGAGGTTATCGTGGAGTGGCAGCTGCCAGCACGGGGTGTGAGGTGCCTGCAGGGTTCCTCTGATCTCCCTGGGGTGTGCAGGGGGAAGAGGGAGACGTGGGAAGGAGANAAATATCTACTTTATTCTTTAACTCTGTCCAGCCTCTGTTCCAGGTCGCCCCTTTTGGCATCACCAGAAGGATTCCTACTTTTCTGTATTCTCTATAATCTTTACACATCTGTTTGTACCTCTGTTGTTGTATTCATGACCAGTCCCAGTGCTTTTCCCTGCTTTTTCCCGNAGGAGGTGAATGGAGAGGAGAGATTTGGAAAGGAGAGGGGAAATGTGGGAAGGAGAAAAGGATGTGGGAAGGAGAGAGGGAGATGTGGAAAGGAAAGGGGAGAGGAGGAGATGTGGNTATTCATGACCAGTCCCAGTGCTTTTCCCTGCTTTTTCCCGAGGCAGAAAGACAAAACACATTCCTCAGGGGGTCTGAGGTTCCTTTTCCTGTCGTGTTTCTTCCTGGGAGCCAAGGTTAAACCAGGTCTTGGAGACACATTTTCATCTACAAAGTTTAGTCCCTGTCTAAAGGGGAGGATTCAGAGAAGGTTGAATTCCCTCACTGTTCATGTCTCTAATTGGTGATTTTTTGTCAATTATGCTAATTTGCTAGATTTGTAGAACTGTATTCACCCCTCTTGTAGGGATGGGCATTTTATGGACATTTTCCCATATCTTCCCTTGGAATCCTCCAATAAAGACCAGCCCTAAGATTACCTCTTACATTAATACTATCTCCAAAGAGTGTTGTTTTATCCTTAAATTCTTAAAGTCTAAAGGAACCTGGGAGCTTCTTTGTGGATCAGATTGGATCCATCTTGCAGGGAGTTCTTTCCTGCCAGGACAGGGACAGGCTCCCTCTCCTTGTTTTCCATCCACCCCACAAATTCCTTTCTTGTTTTCCATCCCTGCAGGGCCACTCCCACATCTCCTGCATGCCGGGCACGGTGCGCCGCTGGAATTACCCTCCACCCCTCTGCATCGGTAGGACTCCACTTCTTTCTACCTGCCTGATATTTAGAACACTTCCCTGAAAAAAAAAAAAAATTAAAAAAGGGTAAAGAGCTGATTTAGAGAAATTCAAGTTGGTTCTGCAAGTGTGAGAGAGTGTAGGGGGGAAAAAAAAAATCTTCATTTGTTGCCAGGGAAATTGTGCCCGAGGAGTCCCCGTGGGCTGCCTGGAGTGCTTTGTTTTGGATGGTGGAGATGTGGCTGCAGCACAGAATGTGGCACACAGAATTCTCCCCCTCAACACAAAACAGTTCAAGAGGGAAAACCTAAAATTTCCTCGTGCTGGAAGCCGGGTTGGTTTTATGGGTCGAGGATATTTTTTTTTTCCCCCATCTGAAGCGTGGTTTGTTTTTATGGAATGCATCTGACACCACCAAAGGTGCTTCTTTCACTGGGGCCTGCTATCTCCCAGCCTCCCAAATTGCTGTGGCCACTCTGGTGTCCAGCAGGTGACCACGGGCCACTTGTCCAGGTGGCTGTTTACCCTCAGATCTGTGCAGATATTCAGGACTGGACATTCCATTTTCCCTGTGGAAGATCCCGAGGACAAGAGGCCTGGAGGTGAAGGGAACTTGCAGGAACGGCTTTTTTTGGTTTTTTTTTTAAATTATTTTCAGTCATTTGCTTTTAGCAAATGTACATGTTTAATATTCATATTGCACATTTTGCAGCTCTGAGAGAGACATTTATGCATTTAATAGCTTTAGTTAACAGCTATTTCAGGCTCCTGCTGTTCCAGCTTACATCATTTGGCTTTAAAGTAATTATAAGAGCCAACAGTTCTTTTATCTGATGATCTGTGGGCCAAGAATAAATAGAGAGACATTTCCAGGAGAATGACTGAGCTAAAGGACCTCATTCCCTTGGGAGCTGCTCTGAATGGAAGCAGAAGCCCTTGGGCTCAGCTGGGAGATCCCAGCATGGAGGAGGATCCCAAAAGCTGACAAACCACCAGTTTGGTTCTTTGGATCAGCATCAGCCTCCCAGTCCAGCAGGATTTTGGCTGCTTGGGCTGTGCCTGTCTTTTCACATCCCTGGGAAAGGTCAGGCAGCTGCAGAGAGGCACAAACAGTTAGAATCAGCCAGGGGAAAGAAAAGTATTTCTCCCCATTCCCAAACTGCTTCAGAACATTGTCCTAGAACAATACTATTAAAATAAATTAATCTTGTGGCTAGGAAAAAACCCTCACAAGTGTTTTTTTCATATATTTAAAACTCCAGGTAAATGGCTGCTTTCTAAAAAAAGTTTTCTGAAAAAGGTGGAGGGGGCAGGAGCAGAAAATGTGTGACATACTCTGGGAACTTCCAAGTCTGAAATTGGCATGTCTCAAAACATGCCTAGAAGAGAGTTCAATTGAATTAATGCTCAATAATACTCTTCACTAATGTTAACAAAGAATCACAGAATATCTTAGGACCTAAAGCACCATGGTAAAAAAATAAATGATAAATTGAAGCATTGCTGATTGTNTTCCAAGTCTGAAATTGGCATGTCTCAAAACATGCCTAGAAGAGAGTTCAATTGAATTAATGCTCAATAATACTCTTCACTAATGTTAACAAAGAATCACAGAATATCTTAGGACCTAAAGCACCATGGTAAAAAAAATAGATAAATGATAAACTGAAACATTGCTGCTTGTGAAACAGGTTGACTGTGCTGAGATATGATACAGTGCTCAGTTTATCCCAGAAAAGGCTTTCAGGAGACCAACAGTGGCACACCATACCTTACATATTGTACCACTTACCAAAATTTATTACTATTCTAAAATGCTGGGAGAGGAAGGAAAT
This sequence comes from Illadopsis cleaveri, assembly GCA_013399915.1. NCBI lineage: Eukaryota > Metazoa > Chordata > Aves > Passeriformes > Timaliidae > Illadopsis > Illadopsis cleaveri. The sequence goes on along the minus strand of VXBB01007745.1, from coordinate 2,795 downwards.
ATGAATCCTGTGTAACTACTGATTTTGGTTTGGATTATTTAATGAGGAAAATGTCATGGTTAGTCTGCTGGCACCACTTTCTCAGGAGATACCTAAAGAGAGACTAACAGCTCCACATCTGGAGCCAGCAGTGACCTTGGTGGGTGTGACAGTCCTGGGGCTCTGTGTCCCGTGTCCACCAGAGCTCCTGCTCCAAGCACAGTTTGGAACTGTGCTGATTTTCTCCTGGTCTACTTCCTCCAGCTGCTGGGCTTCTAAATAATTCAGAGGCAGTTCTATTAAAGAGCCATTAGGAGGAAAAAGAAAGAGAAATCTTCTGGGAGAAACCTCGTTAAGGAGCAAGTCCAAGGTAATGAGATCTTGGACAAAGAGCCTGTGCCTGGGTGTCAGGGTGTGTTAGGAGAACACCTGGCTGGATTTGGCTGGGTGCTGCTGCTGGGACCAGGTGGAGGTCATCCAGATAAACATGAGAAGGTGCTGTCAGTGTTTGAATTTCATGTGATGCCTTTTATAAACGTATTTTCAGGCTGTCGTGGCTGGCAGTCAGCTGTGGGCAGTGAGCAAACACTCTGTGCTGGGTTTATCAGTGACTGAGTGTCCAGGGATTGGCAGGTGGGGCAGGAAAAGGAAGAGGCTGTAACTGGAGTCAGAATAGGATCACTCAGCTTCTTCACAGTCGTTTTTTGAGCTGGTTAAGGATTCAGGCAAGTGCTGGTGCCTGATTTGATGCAATGTCTGTGGGCAGAGCAAGTGTCCATCCCCTCTCCCACTGCTCAGATCTGGCTCTCCCTCTGTGATGGCCCAAAAGGATCTCTGGGCTCAGTCTTATCTCCAAAGGGCTGACGAAAGGCACATCCATTCCTGGTGTGGCCTTGCAGTGCCTGGAAACTTGGTGCTGGTTCCTTTTCCTCAGCTGAGTCTTTAATTCCTTGATTTCCCATGGCCCTGATCCAGACAAGACCCCTCAGGGATCCTGGAAGGGATCCTGTGGCTAGATCCTGACTCTGAACCCTCCTGTTTTCCCAGCCCAGTGTGGAGGAACAGCAGAAGAGATGGAAGGAGTGCTCCTGAGCCCAGGCTTCCCAGGAAATTATCCCAGCAACCTGGACTGCACGTGGAGGATCCTGCTGCCAGTGGGGTTTGGTGAGAGAGCTGGCTTTGGGCTGGTGCTGTCACAGGAGAGAGGGTGAAAAAAATCAGAGAATCCCTGACTGGTTTGGGTTGGGAGGAACATCAAAGATCATCTCATTCCACCCCCTGCCAGGGGAAGTATCTCAGGGTGCTCCAAGCCTTATCCAGCCTGGTCTGGGACACCTCAGCCAGACCCTCCCCACCCTCACAAGGAAGAATTCCTTCCTAATCTCCACTCCAAAGCTCCTCTGTGGCACTTTGGAGGCACTCTGTGTCCCCAGGGCAGTAGAAGTCCTGCTGAGTGCCCAGGCTGTCCTGGGCTCTGCGGGTGGGTACTGCTGGGCTTGGAGCTGGGAATGTGGCTGGGTTGGAGATGGGTTTAGAGCTGGGGTTGGAGCTGGGGTTGGAGCTGGGGTTGGAGCTGGGGTTGGAGCTGATGTCAGAGCTGGGGTTGGAGCTGGGGTTGGAGCTGGGGTTGGTGCTGATGTCAGAGCTGGGGTTGGAGCTGAGGTTGGAGCTGGGGTTGGAGCTGATGTTAGTGCTGATGGTGCTGCTGGGTTTGGAGCTCAGGTTGGAGCTGATGTTGGTGCTTATGTTGGTGTTGGGGTTGCTGCTGATGTTGATGCAAAAGCTCAGCTGCACTTCAAGAGCCAAACTTCTCCCTTCCCCCTCTCCAGGTGCCCACATCCAGTTCCTGAACTTCTCCACG
>VXBB01007711.1:1533-17629 GCA_013399915.1 Illadopsis cleaveri | reverse complement strand
AAAAAAAAAAAAAAAAAAAAAAAAAAAAGAAAAAAAAAAGAAAAAAAGAAGTCAAGGTCTTCAAAGCTTCCTGGCCCTATTCCTATTTTTATTTCCTCCCAGCTGACTGCTGCAGTAAAGCCCCACACCATGTGTTTTGCTTTAAGCACAAGCTTAAAGTCACGTGCTGTGTAAGCCCTTCATTAAACAGGGAACCCTTTCCTGATCCAGGCCCAGGGCACAGCTTGAATTTGGTGCTGGCTGGAACCAGCAGAGTCTCCTGATGAGATCAGCCAGCTGCCCAAATTCCACCCATGGGGCCTCTGCTCCTGAATTTTGTCTTTATAAAACCCGCTCTCACTGTGATCAGCACAGGGCAGGGCCAAGGGTGGAAGTTTTCCTTGGCTGCTCTGCCCTCAGTCCCTGAGGTTGTCTGAAATTAAACTTCAGTCCCTCAATCCTGTTGGAAAGCCTCAGCCTTCCTCAGAAGCAGCCCTGGGAATGTTCCTCTGGATGTGGGACATGGCTGAGAGGTGGTGATGGTGGGGCTGGATGGGCCTGAAGAGCTCTTCCAAATGTGATCATTTTGGGATGAGGGGATTATCCTGCATCTCTGCCAGGGAGTTTTCACTCTGTTGAATTTGAGGCTCAATTGATGTTTCCTGTAGAGGAATAACAAACCAGTCTAGAGAACTCATGGCATTCACAAATGTAAAACATTAGAGTGTGGGGAGTGATTTTCTGGGAAGCGATTTGACCAACGACTTGGAAAATAGAACTATACTAAAATCAAATTATTAAAAACATCGGGGGAAACTTTGGAAAGGGCCTTCTTTAAATAAAAATTTGTAGTAGAAAGTGTCCTGCCTATGGAAGGGGGCTGGAATGAGATGATCTTTAAGATCCTCCCAACCCAAACCATTCTCTGATTCCATCAGTGTGATTTTTATGGAAATACCACCTGCCAGTATAAGGCTTTTCTTCCAGCATTGTGTGGACTGTCCAAATCTGTATTTATGAGTCTTCGTGAGTTTAAATTCTGTGAAGGAGAGGTGATAATGGAAGTTCTCAGTATGCCCAGGATTTTTCAGGATGCTAATTCCTGGTGATGCCATCTGGAATTGCAGTTTTATAGTTGTTAACCAGAGAGAGACCCCTCCTCTTCAGAGCTGGGAAAGGGAACTAGGCAGAGAAGGAAAAATTAGAGTTTATGGAAGGGGAAGTGAAGTGTGGAGACTTCCTCCTGTGCCATTACTGAGTGTATTCCCTGTGTTTTCCCTGGAAAGCTTCTACAGCCTCTTTTTTCACCCCCTGAGGGTTTGGGGGCACTCCCCAGGGAATGGGCACGGCCCCGGGGCCGCCAGAGCTCCAGGAGCCTTTGGACAGCACTGCCAGGGATGCCCAGGGGGGGATTGTTGGGGGCTCTGGGCAGGGACAGGAGCTGGATCAATGATCCCTGTGGGTCCCTACAGCTCAGGATGTTCCCTGATTATTTAAAAATTAATTGCTTGTCCCCCTGACTCTGCCCAAGTGAATGTCCTGGGAAGGTGACCCAAAATCTCCTCGCTGAGATGGTAAAACGTCCCCCTGTGATAAGGCCCTGTCTGCATTTCCATTTGCAATATCTGATGATTTCCTGATAAAAACTCAGTTCAAGTGACTCCATTCCAGTTGCTCTCAATGACAGCACTGTCTCAGCTCTGAAAGATTTTAATTCCTTCCTAAAAATACCGAATTTCTCCAAGAAAACAGCTTTGACAGCCTGGCACTGCTGCTGGAGGCAGAAGGACAAAGGTGGAAGTTCCCTTTTTGTTTCATTTCTCTCCACATGCTGGAATTTGAGCACATGTAAGAATATTGCAAATATTCAGAAATGGAGTGGTCAGACACCAAAGTCAAACAGCAGAACAGGAGCAGTGAAAGCCAAGCCTTCCCTGAGTTATTCAAATGGGGCAGCTACAAACAAGTTAAACATTGACTCAGATTTCAGAAGAATTCCCATTTGTGTCCTGGCCAATCATTGACATTTCCCTGGTGGCTGCTTTGGAAATGATTTTTTAAAGCTCTTAGAGAAGAGGAGCATTTTATAAATACAAAAAATTTGGGTTTTTTTTCATAATGGGGCAGATAAAACTCAAAACAGGGTCCAAATACACCCAAAAGACTTCAACATTTTGTGCTGCCTGTGAAAAAAAAAAAAAAAATCCGCCCCCAAGCCCTCAGAAGAGCCATCAGATCCCTCTGGCAGGAGCTCCAAGGGGATTCCCCAGGATCACAGGCACAGTCCTGGTGCCGAGGAAAATCAGCCTTAGTTCCAGTGGGTTTGAAATCTCAATTCCTGCAGTGTATCACCAAACCCCTTATTTTAATTAACAATGATGTGTTTCTCCTCGTTTCCCAAACATGTCAGGGGCTGGGAAGAGCAGCATGGAGAATAGACAGGAATTGGAATTTACACTGGGAATGGAAGGTCCTTTTATTCCATTTTTAAATGTTCTTGGAGGGCACCTTCCCACTGCAGCTGACAGGGTTTATTTTGTTCTTTCTATGGCGACCAAAAGATCATAAATTATTGGAGGTGAAAAAAACTTCCCCACTCTTTTAATATTTCACTTTTACCTCTTGATTTAAATTAGGAATATCATTGGCAAAGTATTTTCTATCTGAAGCTGCCCAAAAGAGCTTCTTTATCAAAGTATTTCTTATTGATTTACTTACTGGTTCCCAGCACAAATCAGAGATATTTTATACATATAATTTATATATATTGGTTTTTTTATATGTATTGTATACCTGTTTGGTATACAACACCATTTGGTACACAATGCCATTTATATGTATTAATTTATACATATAATTTATCATTTTAGTTTTTTACTGAATTTATTACATATAATTTATATAATAAATTTATACACGCATAAAATTGATATATGTATTGATTTATAATTATAATTTATAATTTTTACACATATATAGAAGTATATAGATAGTTTTTATGTATCATTTTTTTATACAGTTTTTGTATTTAGCTTGAACCAGCCCAGCTGTGTTGCAGGGTCAGTATAAACGCAGTGTAAAACAGGATGTATCACAGAAATACTCTTTAATCCGTTTTTCCCAGCCCTATAACATGTTCAGGAATATAAAACCCCCTTTTGTTGAAGTAATTCCCTGTAAGAATTTCCGAAGGATGTGAGGGGTTTTTTGTCTCCAGGTTGAGCTGGCACCTCGCCACGTTATTAAATGGGGATTAGGAATAGCAGGGAGGGATTTGACCATAATTCCTGTAACAGGATAAATGGTTAATAGCATTGGGGCTGCTGCTCGTGACCTGGGAATGTTCCCAGGGACACAAACACGAGCCCTGAGGAATTCCCAGAGTGGGGAAGTTTGGGAATGGCTGCTGGGAGATCCAGACCACTGACCTGGAACTGGGCAGTGTCTCCAGGCTCTGGTTTCACCTGGGTTGGGTTAAAGGGCTCGGGGGTTTCTTCCACTCCTGGCAAGGGCTCGAAAATAATCTTGCAAATTCAAATTAAAGACTGGATAAGGATTAAAGGGAGTGATCAGAGCAGGGCTGAGCTTGCCTTGGACATTCTCAGGGACGGGGCAGCCACAGCTTCTCTGGGAATTCCATTCCAGGGCTTCCCCACTCTCACAGGGAGGAATCTCCTCCTAAAAGAAGACAACAATTCATTATCATCATGAAAAAGCAAATAAATGTTGATGACTCCAAGCAATGCTGGTTTCAGTGAGACACAAACCAAGGACAACTCAAAACACAAATCAAAATTGCAAAAATGGCAATCACCAGCGTAGGAGAAAGATACTCCCAAATTGGGCAAGATTAATTTAAATTCTGCTGATTAATTTAAACTCTGCAGCTCGAGTTTTTCAGTCTTTCAGTCCACAATTTAATTTCCCCATTTATTTTTTCCATTTAGTTGTCCCTGCACTGCCCCATGCTCTGCTAAATCCTGTAGCTACTGCAGTGGCTTTAAATGCAGATCTGGTGTAGGGAGACACATTTGAGAAAAGAAATCTGCAATTTGCATTTTGCCTTTGTAATTTCATTGGATTTTAGGGATTTTTTTTTTAAAAGAACTGTAGAGAGCTATGGCTGTGGCTGGAAATTCCTGTGACACCACGAGGGGCCTGGCCCAAAGCAACAGCAGAGCTGTAAAATCACAGAATTTGGTTTTTTTCCTCTTTTGTAAAGAGTGCCTTCACACATAAATTAAATCTTTAATCTCTTAGCTGCAAATAAGGTGAATATTAGTAAACCACAGCCTCTAAAAATACATCTTATATTTTAATTTTCACATGAACTCCTTTGTTTTTTGCTCACTTTACAGAATTATCATTTAATAGTTCATTTATTTATAACCTTTATCAGAACTGGAAGGGTGTAGAAATACTGGGCAGGTTTTCATATCAAAATCAAATTTAAATGGGTATTTGATCTAAGTAGCAGGACTGAGTTTGGGCCTTTTGTTTCTCATTACTTGTAAGTGGCCAGAGGTAAAAAGTTGAGTGCCACAAAGTTGCTTCTTAATGAAGGAGCATTTCTCTCTCTGCATCAAAAACATTTAATGACTTACAGGGTGATTAAGTTAATTTCTGCAATAATTACTTACCCAGCAGCCCAGGGGCAGTAAATAAAGCAGGGAGAGAAGAAAAGAGGCTTTTCCTGCCCTGAGGTGGCTCTTGGCACACAGGGGAGAGAGAGAGCTGGACCCAGAGGGAAAATCCTTCCGTGGGAGGGTGGGGAGGCCCTGGAATAAAATTCCCAAAAAAGCTGTGGCTGCCCCTGGATCCCTGGCAGTGCCCAAGGCCAGGTTGGACACTGGGACTTGGAGCAGCCTGGGACAGTGGGAGGTGTCCCTGCCATGGCAGGGGTGGCAATGGATGAGGTTTAGGGTCCCTCCCAACCCAAACCATTCCATAATTCCATTTAACTATGAGATTACAGCCTCAGCCTCATTTTCCTCTCCGTTGTCTAGAGAGAATTAGAATTTCCATGTGGATGTCACCCCCTTGAGCTGTGAGCACTGCTCAGTTCCTATAAACAGGGCTGAGGGAGATACCCCATAAATATCCAACACTTTTTAAATCCTGATCCTGGCCTGAGGACAAAGGAACATTCAAAGAACAACTTCTAGTTGAGAACTTTATTGAACATACCAGTCGCAAAACCTGAAATAAAATCATGGCGGATAATTGACTCCAACACTGCATGAAAGCAAGAATATCAAATACCAGAAACCAAAAACAGAATGGGAAGACTCAAAAATGGAAGTGTCAGCTGTTAGGAGATAATCAATGGCCAGGACAAACCTGCCCAAGGTTTCAAATATGAGGGAGGAGGAGTTTCCTCATTTCTGCAGGTGGGATCTCAGCCCAAAGCCTCGTTCCAGGTCAGAGCAGCCCTGCCTTGTCTCAGCTGATGCCCTGTTTGAGATAAACTCAGCCTTGAGCCAATTCTCCTGATCCCTGATCACCAACACCCGGCTCAGAGGAGCCCTGTGCTCACTACAGCTGTGCAGGTGTAAAGTTAATTCCATTTATCACCTTCAGTGTAAAGTTAATCCCTTTTATCACCTTCAGTGGAAAGTTAATTCCTTTTATAACCTTCAGTGTAAAGTTAATTCCTTTTGTCACCTTCACCTGCTCTCGATTCCTTTCATCCCCTTCCCCTTGGCATCTCTTTTAGGCCCAGCTTTGGCCAAAAAAAAAAGCCTTTAATCTACGCAGGGTTTTATAAAGACACTTCCAAAAATCCTCTGGCATTCCCACACCCCTGCTAATGGTCTGTGAATAGATCTTCTGTTTGATTTTTAAGTGAGGAGCAGACTTTTCATTCCATGTTTGTTCAGGACTGAGTTCACAGATGCTGCTCTAAAGATTCCTTTCCCTGTGTCCCTGAGGAGAAAGGAAAACTTGGCTTTCCCTCTTCCCTGTGAAGGTGATGAGGCCCTGGAATGGAGTTCCCAGAGAAGCTGTGGCTGCTCCAACCTTGGAAGTGCCCAAGGCCAACTTAAATAAAACTTAAAACAACCTGGGATAGTGGAAACTGCTTATTTTGCTNAAAAAAAAAAAAAAAAAAAAGAGAAGGGAAAATCCTTTTTTTTCTTTTTACCTAAAGGAGTGTCCAGCTGCTTTGTTCACACCTCTCTTGTTGAACTTCCCATTGGGGATGTCACACACAGCAAGGGTCAACCCTGGAAGTACCAAAAATGCAATTTATCTGCCGAAATCACCAGCCACATTTTAAACATGGGTTTGTTTGTTTGTTTGTTTGTTTGTTTGTTTTTTCTCCCCTGCTATTTGGTTGAGAAAACAAACAGCAGCTGAAATATCTGATTTTAGTGTTGGGTGTTGGTGGATAGGCAGAGCTTTGGGGCTGTTTAAAAGCATTGGAATAACAAGTGGCAAAATTGGTATTTTCTCCCTGAAAATGTATTTTTAATTGCAGCTGCTGTATCTTAAAATTCAGCCTAGAATTACAATTTCAGCATCTCAACTGCTCTCAAGAGCAACATTTCAAGCCCAGTAGGTGGCATCAAAAGGATTCTGTAAAATTCACTGTTTGGGTGTTTGTTCTCCAGCCTGAGGCCATGGAATGAAAACAGAAAATTCCAGGTGGTCCCTTCCTGACCAAAAGCTTTGGATTGGATGTGATCTGACCCAAATATAATGTAAAGTAAAATACTGATAAGTGCATTAAGAGTTGCATTGAGTGAACAAAAGTTAATTGCAATTTTAATTTTTATGGCATTTTGAAACAGCAAATTACTATTATTGCCAGAAAGAAGTAATTTTTGATTTTTAAAAGGTTTTATACAGCCACTATATAATTTTAATGTATTTAATATATATTTTTTTAAAATATTGCTGAAACAGAAGTGAATTTGGTGAGGTTTTCAGTGTTTTAGTAGTGTAGAAATTTGCAGAAACACTGTACAGTCATCAAAAGTTTAAGAAAACACTTTGTGTCCTTCAGGAGTAGATGGGGTATTTTGTTCATGGAATTACAGAGTGGTTTATGTTGAGAGGGACCTTAAGGATCATCCAGTGCCACCCCTGCCACAGGCAGGGACATCTTCAACTGTCCCAGTTGTCCAACCTGGCCTTGGACACTTCCAGGGATCCAAGGACAGCATTGAGCAACCTTTAAAATTAAAGAAATATTAAAATTGAATCTTAAAATTAATATTATTTTTATTTAAAAGAGGGTATCTGTCACAGCACACTGCCAGAACACAGTTATGTCTTGAAAATAGACATTTAGGGTCTAGAAAACACCAGGAGCAGCTGAGGGAGCTGGGAAAGAGGCTGAGCCTGGAGAAAATGAGGATCAGGGGGGGCCTGGTGGCTGTNTTTGGGCTGATGTTGGTGGTGCTGGGGTGGCACTGGATGGTGCTGAAAGGTTCTTCCCAGCTCAGTAATTCTGGATTTCTGTGATCAGTCCGAGCTCCTGTGCTGGTATCAGCAAAATCCCCTCAGATTCTCCCCATCAGAGCTCACATCCCTGATGTCCCTGGGTGTCACTGAGCTCAGCCAAAGGCCTCTCCCCATCCCCTCCCTCTGTCTCCCAGCTCACCCAGGGTGGAGCTGGTGCCCCTGTGGTGCCAAAAGCTCTCCCAGATCCCACAGCAGGGATCCTGCTGATCCACAGCTGCTGCAGGGGGACAAACATCTCCCTGCGTCCTCATCCTTGGTCACCTCAGCTCTGCCCTGGCTGAGTCAGCTGCCCAAAGTGCCTCAGTTCGTCTGATTTTCTTCACTCTCCAGCTCAGAGGACCCACAGGGAGCAGTGTACCCAGCACAGCCTGTGAGGCCCTGGCACAGGGTGCCCAGAGAGGTTGTGGATTCCCCATCCCTGGAAATTTGGATGGAATTTGGAGCAGCCTGGGACAGTGGAAGGTGTTGAAGGTGTTCCTGCTGTGGCAGGGGTGGCACTGTGTAGCAGATTTTCTTAGGGAGGAGCTGCCCAGACCTGAGTTACCCCAGCTGAGGCCTTGCTGAGGCCTGACCTGAGGCCTTGAAGCCTGTGACGCAGTTAAAATTACTTGGTAAAGTTGTGGTGCAGTTAGAATTAGATATTAAGGTGTCAGGGAAAGATAATGGGGTTTTGAAGGTCACTGAGTGGAGTTGTTAGTAAGCATGTGTTAGCCACCTTAAGGACAAGTTAATTAGAGTGTGTTTGCATTCTTTTCTCTGCTGTGTGCCAATGAAAAAGCTGCTGACTTTGTAAACTATATAGAAATGTATATAAGCTGCCATCTTAGGTAAAATAAAGGAGGAACGTAGTGGTGACCATATTGGTTGGACCTGCGTTTGCTTCCACCCAACTCTCTCTTTACAATAGGGCAACCCTGGCAACAGCACTGAATGGGCTTTAAGATCCCTCCCAACCCAACCCAGTCTGGGATAGTCTTGGGTACACAGCTGGCAGCACAGCTGGGCAAAGGCAGCAGGGTTGTGGCAACTCCTCCACTTGCAGAGATCCAGCTGGGAAGGAGCTGGTGGGATCCAGCTCATCTCCAGATGCAGCTGCCTGCTCCTCCAGACAGGGCCCATCCCCAGCAGTGTCCCCAGGCTGCTGCTCCTGCCCTGGGCACAGCCTGGCACAGGGTGGGGGTGCCCATTCCCAGCACCCAGGGGTCACCATGAGACTCTTCCCCTCCTTTTTCCTTCGGGGTGGGGAACACCTGGCATCAGAGGCAGGATGAGACCAAATGGAGCTGTTGTGCATTCAGCTCCATTCTAAGCTGTGCTGGCAGCGTTTCAGGCTCATTTTTTTACAAGACCCACAGCAGTTTTGTGTCTCCTGGCTGCTGGCAGCTGTTCAGCACTGCCCTGAGTAGGAGGAAAACCACAATGGCAGCTTTTCAGCAGCTCTCAGCTTTGCCACCTACGAAACAAGGCTTTCCTAACAGAAACAAGGCTTTTCTAACCCAGCAGTCCAGCTGTTCCAGCGTTTCTGAGTTCTCATCCCCTGGCAGTGCTGGAGGCACTCCTGGTTTTCCCAGTGGTTGTGGGGCAGAGAGCAAAGGGATTTATCCAGGGAGATTCCCCAGGTTCATAGGGAGAACCAGACAATTTATCCAGTCCTTGCCATGCATCCCTGGAGCTCCTGCCTGCCCCAGGCCAGGCCCTTGTTTCCAGCCATCGAGCTCTTTGTGAAGGTGAGCACTGTGCAGGGTGTGTTTGTTTATGGAGGAGTTTTTGCTGTATTTGAGATTTGTTTGATAGTAAGGGGAAAAGGACAAACAGAACTGGTTGGATTCGTGTGTCTTGTTGGGTTACAAGGGCTGCAAACCTTAATGAATTAACCTATTAACTGGGAGACACTTGGATTTTTTATACTTCTGACAAATAATCTAAATTTTAAAGCTGTGCTTTAGGAGAATCATGTGAAGGGATTAAAAATGAGACCCTTGATCTCTTGCAGTGTTACACCAAGTCTCACTCAGTAGCACCTCTGCAAGACTTTGCCTCATTTTAGCAAAGCCTCTTAACAAATTGCAATATAAATTACCAGAGAGCAACACTTCTCCATGGCCACCTTCTCCAGGGCTCCCACAGCCCTTTAGGTTGAAATTCTTAATTAATTGATTTATTCTGCTTGTTCTCTTCAATGCCTTAGACATCACATCTTTTTTTAGGCTGGTAAATATTTCTCTATTCCTTCCCTGGGGTCATAAACTGATTTAACTCATTTTAATCTTGCAGTGACTTGTGCAGATTTATGTCCACGTAGACAAATGAGGTGGAGGCTGTTTTCTTTGGAGGGACTGCTGTGATTTATACATAGATGTGTTTATAATTTGTAATTTTTCCAATTGTAGGCTGGCAGTGATGGGGAAAGTATTGGGAACTGCCCATTCTCCCAGCGCCTCTTTATGATCCTGTGGCTCAAAGGTGTCATATTTAATGTCACAACCGTGGATCTGAAAAGGTGAGATTGTGACTTTTAATTCTGAGATTTTAACCTTGTAGCACAACTGTCCCAAAAGGGGGATTTTAAAGGGTGACTCTTTTCTGCCAGGCTGGGAGAGCTGGGTGTGTCCAGCCTGGAGAAGAACCGATTCTGAGGAGACCTTAGAGTCCATTCCAGTGCCTAAAGGGGCTCATCAAAAGGAGGGGAGAAGGACTTTTTATGGCTTTTTCTTTCCCAGAAAACCTGCGGACCTGCAGAACCTGGCCCCGGGCACCAACCCCCCGTTCATGACCTTTGATGGGGAAGTGAAAACTGATGTCAACAAGATCGAGGAATTCTTGGAGGAAAAGCTGGCGCCACCCCGGTACCGCGTTCCCGCTCCCCCTGCACACGGGGGGGGATCCCCAGGGGCTGCCCCAGCTCAGGGATGACTTTGAAACAGAGCTGGAACTCTGGGGGTGTTACTGGGGTGTCCCCAGGCTGTCCCCAAGTCATGGCTGTGCTGCTCCCGCTGCTGTTCTTCATCCCAAGCTCACTGCTGGGTCATTCCCAGGGCATAGAATCCACCCTCTGGAAACCTGGGACCTTTTCCCTGCTCTGACTTGGGATTGTTTGAGGCTTCCCTCTTCACACCACACAAATAATTGTGCTTCCTGGGTGCAGGGAGGTGGCAGCTCAGGGTGACCTCGCTGCTCTCTAAAACCACCTGAAGGACACTGCACTGCCGTGGGGTCGTGTCACTGTAGAACACGAAAGAAAGACTCCAAATATTGCAGAAGGCAAAGAGCATAGAAAAAGAAGGCTTTTATTTTCTAATTCTTACTGCGTTGTATAAGGTGTTCTGATACAGACTTAACATGGTTGGTGAACAGGAACGACACCTCTCTGATAACATTGGTTAAACTAGAGAAACAGCAAAATGCCACCTGGAGAAGGATTGTTTTGAGAAAGGAGAGTTGTTTGCCAAGGTTGTTTTGAGAAGAAACTTTCTCAAGAAACTTTTCCTAGGGAAAAAGTTAGCAGCTGCTAGCAGGCTAAAATCTCTCAGACCCAGAAATATCAGGCCCACAGGTTCAGACTCTTCTGCCATGTCCCAGGTGAAGGGTTGAGAGGAAATGGCCTCAAGTTATGCCAATGGAGGTTCAGATCGGAGATTGGAAAAATGTTTTTCCTTCAAGAGTGGTCAGGCATTGGAATGAGTTGCCCAGGGTGGATCACCATCTCTGGAAGTGTTCCAGTCATATGGATGTGGCCCCTGGGGACATGGTTGGGGGTGGGGATGGTGAGACTGGATGGTGCTGAAGGTGTTTTCCAACCCTGATGATTCTGGGATTCTGAGACACCGAGGGCAGTGACTGCCTCATGCACAATAGACATGCTGGGGCCCTTTCAGAGTGTCCACGTGGGTCCATCAGGCTGCACATGAGGATCTGAGTTTTGGATTTGTCCTCCTCCACCCCAGCAGCTCTTCCCACCTCACCCCAAACCCCTCTGTCCCTCCGTTGTCCCAGCATTGTGTTCCCTACCCCACAGACCTTTTCTCCTCTGGGATATCAGTCCCCTCCCTGTGCTCCCTTCTCCCTGCAGCCAAACTTGACTTAAACCAGCAAAGCAGCTGCTTGCCCCCAATTTTTTTCCATTTTTATCCATCCCTGGCAGCTACAGCTCCTGGAATGGCTGCTGTCAGTTTGCTGATGCTCTGAGTGGGCTGGGCCAGGAGCCTGAGAGGAGCAGCAGCTCCTGCAAGTGGGGATTTTCCCTCCACTCCTCCTCATGGCAGGAGCCACGTTCCAGGCAGCCTCACCTCTGGAGGAGAAAGCCTGGAAGACACCCTGGGATGTTTGGGCAGTGCTTGCAGCAATAACAGTCATTTCTTTTTGCCCTCAGGAAAAGATTGTCTAGGTAGGGTTTAAAATAAGTGATTTTTAGTTTAGGATGGTTCCCTCTGAGTCCTGTGTGGCTGTGTGTGGTCACCTTACAAATAAATATGTATTAATTAGTGGAGACAAAGATAAAGGATAATTGGTTCACTTCTTTTTGTTTGTCTGGACTTCTCAGGTATCCCAAACTTGCACCGAAGCACCCCGAGTCAAACTCTGCAGGAAATGACGTCTTTGCAAAATTCTCTGCATTCATAAAGAACCCGAGAAAAGATGCAAATGAAAGTAGGTGCTGCAGTCCTGTCATCAGCCCTGGGAGGGAGAAACCAGATCTGTGCAGCTGTAGGACACTGCTGGAGATGCCCCATTTCCAGCTCAGGTTAAACAGGGATATTCCAGAGGGTGGAGGCTTTGGAAAGCTGTGCCTGTTCCCTCCTTTAATCGAGGATTCCAAGAGTTGGTGAAAGCAGATACTGCTGTCACCAGGGAAGCACCAATTCCAGCCTCTCCTCACTCCTTCAGCTCTGGGTTCTGTGAGGCTGCACCTTCCCCACAGCTTTGCCAAAAGCACAGCCCTCTGAGAGATTCCCTATCTCCATAAACAATGAGGACTCCAGCCCCTTGGCACATCCCTAAAGCAGGATCCTCATGAGCACCATGAATGGCCCCAGGCTGGAGGAAGGCAGGGTGAGATGAAATATTAGGCAGAAATCCTTTTCTGTGAGGGTGGTGAGGCCCTGGCACAGGTTGGTTGTGGTCTCTCCATCCCTGGCAGTGTCCAAGTCCAGGCTGGATGGAGCTGGGAGCAGCCTGGGACAGTGGAAGGTGTCCCTGCCCCTGGCAGGGGTGGCACTGGATGAACTTTGAGGGCCCTCCCAACCCAAACCATTCCAGGATTCTGTTCTGTCCCTCAGCCTGTTCCCAGGGCTGGCTTTGAACACCCCAAAGTGGCATCCCAGGGATTTGCTCTTGTCACTCCAGCTGTGCTGCCCTGCCTTGGGCCAGCCCTGGCCCCGTGGCCCTCCTGGCATGAGTCAGTGTGAAGGCAGGGCCAGGCCACGGTGCCAAATCCCGCCCCACAGAGGGGTTTGAGGAGCCATTCCTGGTAAAGCAGCCCCAGGATGGTTTTTCCCAGAACTCCCTTTAGCTCCTTAGAGCATTAATGCTCCCAGCATTAAGGTTTAAGCCTAGGATGAAGGAATTGCAGGAGTTGGCACAGGCAGATGTCTGGGCTGGTGCCAGGAGACAGGATGCACGAGTCGCTTGGTGTCACAGGGACCTTGGTACAGGCTTGAATGATCTTTTTATTGTCTTAACCCAGATTTGGAAAAATCTTTGCTTAAAGCCCTGAAGAAGCTGGACAACTATTTAAATAGCCCCTTGCCTGATGAAATCGATGCTTACAGCACGGAGGAGATCCCTGTTTCCAGCCGGAAATTCCTGGATGGAGATGAGCTCACTTTAGCAGATTGCAACCTCCTACCAAAGCTCCACATCATCAAGGTTGGCATTTGCTTTTTTAGCCTCCTGGAAAGAAGGGAAGCAGAGCAGCTGAACTCCTTTTCTAGATGGCAGAGGGATCCTTTCTCTATTCTGAGGGCACACCCAGGGACACTGAGGCCATTTCCTTACAGCACAGCCAGGGTGATCCTCACTTTGGTGGGTGCAGGTCTGGAAGATCTGTTTCATATCTGTGCTGTGACTGCAGTGGCTGAGCTTCTCCCAGCCACAGGGCTGAAATGAGTGCTGGATTCAGGGCTGCACAGAAGTGTTCTGATCTGCATTTCACATGCAAAGTGCACATGACCACAGCCAAGGAAAGGTTAGGTTGTATTGCCCATCCCAATTTCTGTCTCTCTCATGTTTAATTTCCAATTCTGACAGGGTGGCCCCCACCCACTGTCTCCCAGGCAAAGCTCCAGGCCTCCTCTGGCAGGGCTGTGGAACATCCACACACACCTGAACAGCTCCAGTGACCTGGGACTGGTGTTGTCACAGCCCAGAAGGCTGGAGAAGGATTTTTCACACGGGCATGGAGTGACAGGACAAGGGGGAATGGCCTTGAGCTGAAGGAGAGAAGGGTTAAATAGGGTACTGGGCAGGAATTGTTCCCTGGCAGGGTGGGCAGGCCCTGGCACAGGGTGCCCAGAGCAGCTGTGGCTGCCCCTGGATCCCTGGCAGTGCCCAAGGCCAGGTTGGACACTGGGGCTTGGAGCAGCCTGGGACAGTGGGAGGGGTCCCTGCCATGGCAGGGGTGGCACTGGGTGGGATTTAGGCTCCCTCCCAACTCAAACCAGTCTGTGATTCTGTGATTCTATGATTCCGTGATTCTGTGATTCTACTCTGCAAAGCTCTGGAAGAGAAATGACCACACTGAAATTTCTTTGGTTTTCAAACAAACAAGGTCACTTCAGGAAGTTCCCTGTTAGACTCCTGCTCTGTCAGAGGAAGAGGCATCCAATCGCTTTCCAACACCTCCACAAATGCAAACTTAGCCCAGGCACCTCCTGGTTGATCCTATTGCAGACAGCAGCCAGGGATGAGCCCTTTCCCACACTGGGGCACGGCAAACCTTGGAGGGGGCCCGGGGCCAGCGCTGGGGAGAATCCCCTCGGGCCAGGAGAATGTCTGGAGAAGGACACAGGAGGAATGTCACATTGTCACCTCACCCTTGCTGCCTGCAGGCAGGGATTAGGGCTCAGCCAAGAGTTGTCTTCCCTGATGATTTGAAATTAAGGGGTTTCATTCAAATTTTTCCTGATTCACTGCAAGTTTCCAGGTGTGGGCCAATTGATTCCTGTAAGATTATTCTGTTAGTTCTGGCTGAAGTTTGCTGGCTTAACCTGTATCTCTTCCAGTTTGTTCTACTGGTCCACATGGCTTTGCATCTCTTTAGCTAGATGCAGGTATATATACAGACACAAACCAAGTCTTTTACAGGGAGTTCAGCAGTTTCCTTCATCCCATGGATTCTTTCTATTTCTTTTCCTCTTCTTTCCCCTTGCTCACCAACAACACCAGACTCACACACTGGAAATACAAAATGGGCATAAAGAGTAAGCTTGGGACATTTGGGGTTTTTGCAGATTATATGTGTAATGATGTTTTTCTTCTTTTTCATTTTTTTTTCCTTTAATGAAAGGTTGTTGCAAAAAAATACCGAAATTTTCATTTCCCACCTGAAATGACAGGGATTTCAAGATACTTGAAAAATGCATATGCAAGAGATGAATTTACAAACACGTGCCCTGCTGACCAGGAGATTGAATATGCATATTTGGATGTGGCAAAGAGAATGAAGTAACCAGAAGATGCCTCTGTTTATTGCTTCTGTGATGGGCAACAGCCAAGCTGGAAAAGCAAAAACCAGCAGAGATTCTGCGGAGTGATTTTGAGTTCTGCTATTGGCCAATCCTTTTCTAATGATTGTATTGCATTATTTACTCCTTCTTAAATTATGTGTGTGTGTGTGTTTGTGTGTCTTGCACACGCTGCAAAGGCGGTTGTCCATTCCAAGGAAAAGGTGTCCATCAATAGTAAAGATGTGTAGGATTTAGGGAAGCAGTGTAGGTCACACTTACAGCAATACCACAGACTAAATTGCTACATTTTGAGAAAAATAGGTCTGTTTGAACACCTTGAGCCTTCTGCCTCTGGTCTCTGCTTCACACTTATTGCCAAACTTCACCTTGGACTGGATGCTTTCTTTTTGCTTCACTGCCCTGACCCAGCAGCCCCTGATTGACCCAGGGGAGAGTCCAGCCTTCAGGTGGGAGCACACCTGATGTCCCCCAAGCCTCTGTTCTGGGCAAAAGCCCTGCAGGGGAGCTCTGCCAAGAGGAGGAGGAGAGTGCCTAAGAAAGGAACAATCCTTCTGGAGCCCCTGACAGGAGGGTGCAGCCAGGGGGGGTGGGTCAGGCTCTGCTCCCAGGGAACAGAGACAGGACAAGGGGAAACGGCCTCAAACTGTGCCAGGGGAGGCTCGGGTTGGACACCAGGAGCAATTTCCTCCTGGAAAGGGTGGTCAGGCCTTGGCAAGAGCTGCCCAGGGAGGTTTGGAGTGTGCCCATCCCTGGAGGTGTCCCAGGGACACCTGGAGGTGGCACTCGGTGCTCTGGGCAGGGTGACAAGGTGGGCACCGGGCACAGCTGGGACTCCCTGGGCTGGGAGGGCTTTTCCAGCCTCAGGGTTTCAGGGGTTCTGTGGAAGTTATCCCAGAAGAAAGCAAACAGAATCCCGGAGAAAGGCCCTGCCCTGGAGCAGCAGAGGAGCAGCCCCGAGGCTGGAG
>VXBB01007701.1:2241-21784 GCA_013399915.1 Illadopsis cleaveri | reverse complement strand
TACAATAAAAAAAAAAAAAAAAAAAGAAAAGTAGTTTCAACTCATATTTGCAACAACTCCTAGCAGGTTTAAAAGAAGATCTTTACAAAACATTAAAATGTTTCTCTGGATAAATGAATCGTCTATAATTGCAGCTGTGGGTTTAGAGATTGTTTAAATTTGTTTTCTTTTTCCCTTTTTTCTAACAATGAGTTCCCAGCACATTTTTAATGGACAGAGGTCTTAATGAGACTGAAGTATACAGGAGACATTTTGCTGAATCAGAGCCAACTGCTCAGCACCTTAGAGAATCAAGTGTCTAATTTATTTGGTTATTGAGCCTATCATTTTGAAAAGAAAAGCTTTATATTTTTATGTGTAGATTATCTAGTCACTTTCTCTGACACAGCTGACTATGAAACAGCCCTGGGGAGAAAAAGAGAACAATTTTCTTTATGTATATATTTGTGTCTACACTATCAAACATTTCTTGGGCCCTGCCAAGCCCAACAGTCAGTTTCAGCTTCTGTGTGGCAGTTATTTTCCTTTTGATTATCTTGTTATAGAGATGTTGACATTTCTTAGTATTTAAAAGAAATAAAATAATATAATAGCATCTCAGAAGTTCTGTGTATTTTAGACCAATTCATTATTGTTCGGACAGGACTTTTGCTTCCAATTACTAATTTAAAATACTTTTCTGCAATTGTCTCACTGTATTCTGTTTTGTCTCCATTCTTTTTTGGTTTGTGCCCAGCATAGCTGCAAGAGAAATATACAAACCTATATAAATGTTGTCATTACCTTTCACTGCATTTTTATATCCCATAATCCTTCTCCCCCATTTTAACAATTCTTAGCTCTTATTAAAAAAAACCAAAAAACAAACCCACTAAAAAACCCAAACAAAAGAACAAAAAGAACCCCATAGAAATAAAACATTAAGTTTTCTTTAAAAGAAATTTTTAAAAGAAGGGCGCTTGATTTCTTTTTAAGTGAATCAACTAAATTTATTTCTGTAAGGAACATAGTTTTTCTTGTTTTCCTAATACTGTCAGTGAGATTTGAGGGCTCTCCTAGAGGGAATTGGGAACTTCACCTGAACTAGGCTCCTGCTCTGGATCATCCCCTGAAGGAACCTCTTTTCCTTGCTAAATGCTTACTGCTTACAGAGCCTGCTGAGAAATGGCTCCTGCTTACTCCACACCCTCCCTGTTTTCTAGTCAACCCCTGGCTATAAAGTTACTGAAAGCCATAAAGAGGATTTCAAAATGAATCATGGTTCATGTTCATGGAAAGACCAACAGCTCTAATTTTATGGGACTACTATTGTTCATACTTCAACCCTTTGGGAGACATAAAGAATAGAAAGACTTTCTAGTGGAACCTTAGATATATCCACAGAGAAAGTAAAAATAAAAAATGTGTTTCAGAGTTTTTCTATTTACTCAGCAGTGTTTTAAGGGCTCAGGAGTCCCCTATAACTCACACATCCTCTGTCCTGTCAGCAATCTCTTCCATGTAGTCTTGCTTCTGGCTTCAGTTGTGAGACCCAAGACCTCAGCCATTGTTCATGAACACCCACTGTCTCCCTTATTTTAAAGAACAAGGTGCCACTAAGTATCTGTAACATGCATTTTTCCTTGGATTCTGTGAGATTACTCTTCTGCAGTTAGTTCCACTCAGTGGGATATGAACAATCCTTCACTCTTCTTGGCTAGCATGGAGATAAGCTCATGTGGTTCCTCACGTGAAAAAAGCATCTTGGATACACAACAGAGTACATTCTTCATGGCAAGGTAAAGGGATAAATTATATTTTCTTCTACATGAAGGGAAATTATAAGAAACCTATTATATTACTTCTTTCTTTTGAAGCTATAATATGCTAACAGCCAGTATTTATAGCACTGAAGAAGACTCAAATAG
Organism: Illadopsis cleaveri; assembly: GCA_013399915.1. NCBI lineage: Eukaryota > Metazoa > Chordata > Aves > Passeriformes > Timaliidae > Illadopsis > Illadopsis cleaveri. Next base: position 19,877 of record VXBB01007701.1, on the reverse strand, counting down.
CCAACTTTTCTCTTTTTGTTTATATAGCAGTGTTCTCACTGGTAACTATTTAGTGTAGTTTTTTCTCTTGTGTTTGAAGGCTCAGATTAGATTTTAGGATGTAATCTGCACTCAGTAAATAAGGATCAATAAACATTATACAAGAATCTAATGTATCAATTCAACACATAAATTAAATATATATAGATTTTTGAAAAGGGCATTTCTTCAATGTATTTAAAAGCAATTCTCTTCAATTTGATCACAAAGACATTAATGAACAAACAAGCATGTATCAAGTTCTTATTCAAGTCTAACAAACCACTACTTTGAATAGTCAGGGCTTGGTATAAACACAGCTGCAATAGTTTTTGTCTGTGTATTCTGTGACCATAAAAAAAGTTCTGTCCTCTAAAGGCACTGCTGAAATCCCTACTTCTTCACTGAAAACTGAATGTGCAGAGTTTGATCCTTCAACTTTGTGTTAATATTTACATGAGAAAAACCCAAAATCCACCAGAAATATAGAAGACAAGGTAGTTTATGGCAAACAATGCAGAACTATTCAGAATGTGCTTAGAATGCATTTTAAAATGATTAAAATATGTTAATGCATTGATCTTTTGTACACCATGCAGTATCTAGAACAGGTTTTCATCAATACTTCTATTTGTTGATATCACTGAGGAAGGTAGTGATTCTCCCTGAAACAGACACTGCTCTTTAGAAATGGACAATTGTTTTCCTTCCATTTTTTTTCAAGGTCTTTGACAAGATTTTGTTTTTTATGAAGAAATAAATGTATGTTATTTCAATCTATTCCACAATAATGATCATGGTCTTTGTTAAAATTTACATAGCTATCTGTGTACAGAAGGTAGGCTGAGAAATATAGACGTGAAATGTGAGCTCAAAAAATTTGGTAGATAAGGATTAGAATCACTTTAGAAAAAATTTTACTACTGAGAAGTATACATAAAAATTCCATTTTCCAAATTCATGCCAAGCCTAGAACTTGCTTACACAAAACCTAGATTTACACTATCATGAATTAAGTTTGAATATTCTTATCTGAAAAATGTTCAGGAGATTTCAAAGCAGATGATTTAAAGAAAAAGGTAAGTACCATTTATAATAATGTAATTAGACTATGAAAAATAAGGAAATCTCTCAAACATAACTAAACACTAGTACAGGTATGATTTTAGATAAGTTAATGAAGAAGAAAATATATGCACATATAATGTGTTGTTATTTATTTATTCTTTCTTTTTAGAAAGCTGTTCTGCAAGTAAATACTATTTATTTCTCTGTAATGGGTTCTTTGTTCTTTGCACAAACCATGTTTTCCAGATCAGACTATTTTCTAAACTCATGAGCTTGTCTTTTACTCGGAAAGTTGGATGTCAGCTTAGTGATAGCCACATGGACAATATCTTTGTCACAGATTGTAAGCCTTCCCTTCAGCGTACACTTACAGATTTCATTCAAATATTCTTGTTGCTCAGCCTCTGTCATATAAGAGCACTGAAGTTTTAAATAATTAATCAATGACAAAAAACCCCATAAAACCAACAACAATAGGAGGCAATCTGCATAGTAACTTAAAGGGCATGATATTAAAAAAATTAAATTAAATAATTGAATACTTAATAACTTCTCTAACAGTTGGAGGTCCTTTCATCTTAAGCCTTATCACGAAATTCAGCCTCAATTCCACGTGGTTATTATGTAGTTCAGATTTGGTTATGTCTCCTTTTTCTTTACCTGGCATCTGAGTGTTTTATCTGCTCCTGGCATTCAATTTTGCTCCTTCCCATTTTAGTTGTAATTCTATTTTTAGAAGTCAATCACACCTTTGAACATAACTGTCCAGCCAGTCCATGTACAAAATACACAGGGAGCTTCAGAAAATGATTATGGCACAATGTGCAATCAGACCTCGAAACCATGTCAGAAGTAACCTTCAGCCCTTTCATCCTTAGGCAGTAGGCAAGAACGTCTGATGCTCATACATACAAAACAGTCAGCTCTGCCTAAGAGGATTTGAAGGTGATTCCTGGGTTACCAGGAAGAACAAAGATACATGGTATAAATAGGAGGAATACATGAAAGCAATCAACTTAAGGAAATAGGACATTTCATGTCCCTGCATCAATGGGTCAAAGATTACTGCTTTATGTGGCATAGGAGATAGAATACACCAAGAGGAGTTAATGGATGAAAATATTGGTGACTTTTAAAATTTTCTTTTCTGTTTTGCACTGCAACTGGTATATCCACTATTTAACATGGTCTGAGTATTCCTTTGAAAACACTACACAGAATAAATGTATGCAGTGAAATAAACCAAAGTATAGTCAAGTCCACAGAAAAAAAAAAAAAGTTAAACTGTTTCAAAGATGTCTTTTCATTTTTTACAAGCTTTACATTCATGATCATTTTGATTGCATTTGAGTAAGCAAGTATCTTTTCAGGGATGTGCACAAACTACCTGGTACCAGAAGACAATTTAAGAAATATGACAAATTTAGAAAAAGTGATGACAATTTCAGAAAAAGTGATATAAGAAGCAGATGATCAAAGAATTTGATGGCCACATAACATGGGTTGCACAGTTTCTGATGCTATCATGTTTATTTTTAGAAATTTATATTTATTATACTGGAAGCATCTAAAAATGGCACTCTGATCTATTCCTTTCATGTTATTTCTAAACTTCAGGCTGCAAAACACCATTCCTGCTGTCTTGCATATGCCAGTTCTAATGCAGCCACAAGTAAAATGGATGAGTTTGCTGGAGTCTACAACCATGATTTGCAGAAACTACTTTCAGTCTGATGTGTGAAATGCTTTTTGTCAGTTCAGGGTTGCATGTTTGCTAGAACAGGTTAAAAGAAGGAACATTACTTCTGATTTACTCATTACACAGTTCAAGGCAAGTTCTCCCAGTTCCCTATCTTCTGTCCTAATTACCATTAAAAGGGAAATGGGAAAAGGAAAAATTCAGGGGTCAAAAATTTTGCAAGGGTTTCAAGTCAGTAAACACTTCATATGATCTGAAATTTCCAGATAAAGTCACAACCAAGCAATAACTTCTAAATAAAGCTGAATATAACAACAATAAAAAAGAATATGAAAAAACAGAGCAATTACTATTTGAAATTACTGTTGTTGAAAGAATTGAGAATCAGGAGTTATGGCTTTACATAAGATCTCACACTTCAAGATGGAACAACCATTTCAGGGTTTTTCTTTCCCCCTGAGCTAAACAGTGAATAGTGTTAAATATGTTCCTTACGTACTCATCAGTTTGGATGATTCCAAATAGGGAATACTTTTTGGGATTCAGTAATTTCTTGGTCTTGCAGGATAACAAACTATCTTTGTCATAGTCTTAGATGCTTCAATATTAAAAGTGCTACTTTAATGAGGATATCTTGGATTTTACAGGACAGAAAAGAGTCAGTGCCCAAGGGAAACATCCATGCAAGAAGAAATTTCTTGTAACAGCTGCTCTTAGAAATGTTTGACCTTATTTCAACTGTAGAAAAAATTAGGGAACTGTGTAAAACATTAAAAAAAATGTAAAAGTAGCATAGGAAGAAATTAACATTCTACTCAATAGTTCTTCCCTTTTGCTCTGTTCTCTTGGCTTTTAGGATCATCATTTTAAAGGCCAGTATTTTAATAATCACTGTATCTGCAAACCATACATTCTGCTTAGCAATATTATCTTATTCTGAAAGAGATATAAAAAAGGTTGGGTTTCTTTTTTCAACTAGTCCATATTTTCCTGAAGTGATTTGTTTTTTATATATATCAGAGGGTGTTCATTGAGGAACGGCATAATCTGCACCTGCAATTTCTCCAAAACTTGTATTATCTTAATTTAAAAAGTATGTTGTTTAAAGTAATAAAGGCTTATTATTAAAAAGGGACATTTTTTATCTATTTCTTACAAATTTTGTAAAAAGAAATTTCAGTTCCAGATAAGCATCCATTTTATACATACCAATTTGAAAAATAAACTGTGGAGGTTCCAGCAAACACTTAGTTTTCTATTCAGTAACTGAACAGGATGGGAGAAAGGCAGAGAAATATTAAAATATTTCCATTTGTATTAAGAGTATGTTTTCTTCACTTGGCCAAAATTGGGAACTTCTTAAACTAATTTCCTGTTGAATTAAATAATGTCATATGGTAAAAAAGGTTACCTGTGGATACTTTAATTAAAAACAAAATAACTATATGTGTCCATTTTGACTGGGATAGAGTTAATTCTCCTCATAATGGCTGGTATGGGGCTGTGTTTTGCATTTGTGCTGAACAAAAGTTAAGAGAGATTTTTTTTGTTTATTGCTGAGTGATAGTTATACAGAGCCAAGGCTTTTTTTGCTTTTTCTACTGCCACACTGGGGAGGAAGCTGGGGGTGCAAGGGAGATTTGGAGGAGACACAGATGGGACAGATGACCCCAACTGACCAAAGGAATATTCTAGACCACATGACATCATGCTCAGCATATAAAGTGGAAGGAAGAAGAAGAAAGAGAGGGACATTTGGACTGATGGTGTTTGCCTTCCCAAACAACTGTAACATGTGATGGCTCCCTGCTCTCCTGGATGTGGCTGAACATCTGCCTGCCCATGGGAAGCACTGAATTAATGCTTTGTTTTGCTTTTGTGTGTGGTTTTTGCTTTCATTATTAAACTGTCTTTATCTCAACCCATGAGTTTTCTGGCTCACCCTTCCTGTTTTCTCCCTGACCTTAAAGGTACAGAAGTACATGAATGGCTGAGTGGGGCTTGATGAAACCATGACAAACATACTTAAATCCTTTTTTTTAATAGGGAATTGACTGTCCATTTTTTATGGAATTTTCCATTCCTTTTGTGTTGATCATGTAGAAGATCTCCGTAGCAGCTGTTTTCAAATAGTCATTACTTATTACAAAATGTACTAGCCTAGGACTCAAAGAATGACACTTGTATTCTTGAATTCACCATTGATCTTCTGAATGTCTAGGAAGTTATCACCTCTTCCTACTTCATTATTTCTGCTCTTTTTCAACATGAGTATACACATTTCTCTGTGAGGAAGTTCAGTAAATGAACAGCTTTATCTAAGATGACGCAGTCTGATTCCTACTCCCGAGTGATACACAAAGTTCACAGTTCTGCTTAAATAAACTTCTTTAAACACTTTTTTGTCTTGAAGAGTAAATTCTACTTGAAGGCATTTAATTATATTCCATCTCACAACCACTATAAAACAATAGAAGCAAATACGTGATAATTTTGAGGTGTCTAATGTTCAAAATTCTGCATTTCCCCCTAAACTCTAGCTCACAACATATTCAAAAAGACTAAAAAAGTAATTTTTACCTATAAGCACTGCTTCCTTGATTTTTTATTTTTAAAGCTGAAGTACTGATAGGACTTCCAGTACATCTCCCATATATTTTATAAATATTTCAGACTATTTTCTTGCATGCCTAGGCATGAGAGAACTGTGCAACTTTCCGTACTTTAAAAGAATCTACGTACTCAGAATTCAAGTTCCATGGACAAACTGCTTACAGTCCTTAAACCAATGTTGTGGAATGTTTTGTAAATTCTGTAAAATGTCTCACTTGCTAAAGTACAGGTAGTTGCTTACAGACAAGGTAGCCAAATTTGTTTAACATCGGCCAGTCAGACTCGCCACATGTAGGATGTCATAAGTGATTTTGATTGATTATTATATTTCAGGGAAGTATAAAGAAAAATAAGCCCGGAGAAATGGAAAACAATTATTTAAAATATAAACTTACAGCACACTGAATTGGATGTAGTTTTTTGAATACTGGTATATTTCAAGATCATCCTGCAAGTGTCCTTACAAATTAAAAACAAGGAAAGTCAGAAAATCACAATTTGTTCACACACATGCTGACACTAACTTTTGTTATGGTACTCTTCATTACAGGAACTTTCTCTAAACCTGTCTGCCTAAATTACATTATTAACTAATGTTATTTGGTAGTGATCAGTGAAACCAACCAAAGACCCTGCTCAGAACTTTTTTATGCAGTTTTGCTCTTCCTATAATCAACAGTAAGCATGTTTCATTTTACCAGAAAAGGGAAGATGCTCAGTTCTTTCCAAAGTAAAATATATTAAATCGTAAACATGTCAAACTATATTTGACACCATCACTAGTTCCTTTTTTCTCAGCCCTGCCAAGAAGGACTTGGGGTGCTGGTGGGTGACAGACTGGGCATGATTCTAAAAAGTGTGCTTGCCTTTCAGAGAGCCAAGAATATCCTGGGCTGCATCAAAACAAGCATGACCAGCAAGCTGAGGGAGGTGGTTTTGTCCCTATACTCTGGTCTCTGGTGAGACCCCCCTGGAATCCCCAGCACAGGAAGGACATTGTCCTTTTCGACTGAATCCAGAGGAGGGCTGCTAAGTGGATTAGAGGTATGGAGCACCTCTCCTATCAGGAGAATTGGGATTATTCATCCCAGGAAAGGGAAGGCTTTGGAGTGACTTAATTGTGTCCCACAAGAAAGATAAAGAGGGACATGAAGTGACAGGACAGGTGGGAATGGTTTCAAACTCAGAGTAGGTTTAAATTAGATATTAGAAAAAAAAATCTTTACTGGGGGTGGGGAAGGACTGGAACAAGTTGCTCAGAGAAGTTGTGCATGCCCCTTCCCTGGCAGTGTTTAAGACCAGGTTGGGTGGGGCTCTGAGGAACCTGGTCTAGTGGAAAGTGTCCCTGCCTGTGGCATGGGGGTTGGAATTAAATGATCTTTAAGGTGCTTTCAAACTCAGGCCATTCTATGAATCTATGACTATATTATTTTTCTGACCTTGTCTTCTGTTTACTTCTTATAAATAGAAAATTGCATAGGTGATTCATTAGAATTTCTAAAGCAGTATCTCTCTATATATTATTTCTCTAAGACATCAATTTCATTTCCCCTAGGCAGGGTATATCAAAGTCATACATTCTGAGTACTGCCTTTGGAAAAAAAAAATTAAAATGTGGAAAGGGTAAAATGTCACCAATTTAGACTTTCTGTGGTGACTAGTCTTTTTATGTTTCTACAAGAAATTTCTCTTCATTGAGATGACCTAGAAGGTGTTTCCATATATGAGAATTTTAATATATTCTTCTTTTAGGTACCATCCTTTGGCAGGTACCAAGATGCAGGCAATTTCTCCTTGATGATTCAGCTACATAGCTAACTGATTACCAGACTGAGATACTTCTTTGTTGGAGTGATTTGCTTCACTTCCTCTTATGATCTTTGCAAAGTATTGCAGATTCAAGTTATTAAAATAAAAGGAAGACCTTCTCTGCAATAAAAGAAGATATTGCATTTTAAGGAAAACAATCTGAAGGTGAAAACTAGATATCTTAAATTGAAAGGCAAAAGTCCTACTGATTTAAACAGCAGTAGGATTTCATCATGAATGTTACAAAAATTTGTCCCATAGGTAGTTGAACATCTTGCATGCAGTAATGAAGAAGAAATAGTAGATCAAGGTCTGTGTTATTTCAGCAGGTATGCACAATGGATTTTGATCTTCCCCATAAAGCTTCTCTTTCAGAAGATTGTATTTGAAGTAAATCTCTGGAATATTTTCTTGTAAGTGTGGTCCATGTATATATCCTGTACGAAGGTCATACAGGGGCAAAGTATTTTGAATAAAAAGCATTGCTTATGAAGATAAATTATTATTACATACTTTTGTTTTTAGATTTTTAAAGGTGCCTAAGAGATAAAACTTATTGAAAACTTACTGATACTTATTGAAAAGTAGAAGTCTGGCTGGATTTTGTTCTCTCTTATCAGCCACAGGCATGAATAGCTGGCTTCAGTAGGCACTATATGGGTCTCAGTGAAATTAACTTGCCTTTCAATTGAACCTCGACTGGAATCACAGGAAAAAACACATGTATACACTGGGAGAGGAGCATCTGGAGAGCAGCCCTGCATGCAAAAGGGATATGGGGGTGCTGGTCAGCAGCAGGCTCAGCAGGAGCCAGCAGGGTGCCCGGGCAGCCAAGAGGGCAAACCCCACCCTGGGGTGCACCACCAGCTGCTCAAACCAGACAGTTATCCCACTCGTTCAGCCTCACCTTGAGTACAGTTCTGGGCCCTGTGATTTAAGAAGAATCCTTGAATCCTTTCAGAGGATGGCATCAAAGCTGGTTTTAGGGCTCAAATGCATGAGAGAAAAGGTTTTTCACAAAGGCCCCTTTTTCTTTCCTCATAAAATAACCAAATTATTTAAATCCTGCCATTCTGAAAAACAGCAGAAACTTCCATGCACCAAGATAAGTGACTGAAATACTTTTTATTTAAAAATAAAGCGTTTGAAAATGAAGATAAGACCATTTCAGAAAGAAAAAAAAATGAGTCTAGCATTGTAGAGATCATGTGCACATATATATGCAGATACAAAGTTCCATGAGCTCTGTTTGTGGTTGCATAGAAAAAAACAATTATTCTTGGGTCACTCTACTGCTATTAAAAAAAAAAAAACAAAACCAAATCAGATTTTTTTTGTCACTCTGTAATCCACATTAGCAGAAAAGAGAAATCTTTTGCTTTGAGAAGTCATCAATTGAAGCAATGTAATTTCTCCCAAGAGCAAGGGAAAAGTAAAGATGAAATTAGGACCTTATGAGTCATAGCTTTTTCTCTCTTCTATTTTGGGAGTACAACATCTGTGAGCTACCCTTTATTCAAGGATATTCAGAATTTAATTCCTTGTATTTTTATCAAGAACTAATCCAATTCCTTGATTAAAAACAATTAGCAATCTAGGGCAGAATGTGTGTTTGATTCCTCCTACTTCCCACAGTAAAATAAAAATGACATGCAGAAAGTGTGGGATTTTTTTGGTTGCTGATTTGGTTTGTTTCCCCTCTGCCCAAGAAACAAGAATTGTCTTGATATTTTCTGGTAAAAGGAAAACTATACAGAAGTTAAAGAGCTTTATAGTCAAATCTCCTAGAAGTTTACAGTAGCTAAGTCATCTGTATCAAAACCATGAAGTTTTAATGGTAGTATTTCTCCCTGAAAGATTCTCAGTGGAAGAAAATTTTCACTGATTATGTCTTGCTGGGGACTAATGCAATTCCACTGAAAGTATAAAGGCATGAAAGTTTTCTCATGATTAATTAGTCTCAATGTGGTATTTGGTTGTGGGCTAGACAATCTCTATAAATGTTTTATTTGTTACCTTCTTATTTGACTGAAATATCTTCTGGTGGAAACTCAGCTAATCATTACAAATGAGATTGTAGCACAGACATAACGCAGTTAGGTACCTACTTGCTAATAAAATGTGGAAATATTTTCCAGAAGCACAAATATTTAAAATCAGACAATTTGTTTTACATGGAACACAAGTGAAATGTGAAAAAACATTAAATCATTGTTTCAAAACGAGTCACTCATCTGAGTAAAAGTTAAACACTGATTTAACAGTTCTAGCAGCAATGAAAACATAAACTTAATCAATATACTTATAGAAATTGTTTTTGTTTCTTTACATGTCTAAGATCTGACTTTATGCAAATTAAGATTGTATGAGTGATGAAACTTAGGTACCTTCTGGTTTAATTCTTGTCTCTTAAATTCTTCTGAAGTATAAATCATTATTTATTTTACCTTTTCCCAGATCCCAAAGTGGGGGTACTTAGTTTTAAGAAACATATGTAATACAATCCACAGATGGTGTGAAAATGGGGAGCAGAAAAATGGAAAATTCTTAAATAAATTTGTCCTTCTCACTTTTTCAACAGTAATTTTATTACATCCAGTACTGTTATGTTTTCTCCTAATCATTGTGAGCTTTAAATGAACAAGGGCTGTCACAGGAGACTTGGCACTAATGAAAGCCAAAAGGACACATTATTTTGGTTTCCTAAATGGAAACCATAATTTTCAATTAGAAAGCAAAGTGAAAAGATGAAAATGGATAGCCTTTACAGCTCTTAACCTTTACCTGCAGATATCTATTGAAGAATGCACTTAACATCCATCACCAGAAAAGCTTTATTCATTCAAAATTCTCAGATATTTTACAGAGGCTTTTGGAGATATTAAAGAAAAAAATCCATCTGTACTAGAATGGAAACTCTAAAACCACACTGGAAGCATGTTTTTAGCTCTCTATACCATGTATTCATATACTTATGTGAATAGGTATTGTAAAGCAGTAAAAGTATTTTGATCCTTCAGTGTCTGAAAGGCTCTCATTGCAAGGAATTACATGGGAGGTACAAAATAATTCAGGAAAAAATGCATTTGTTTTTGTGCTATCCTTCCAAGAGCTGCTGCAAGCATGGAACTTTTAAACTCTTTTAACCTCTGCAAGATGCTCCCCTGTCTCCTTGTGAGCAACCTAATGACATTTACCTCACACACACACTATTGCCATTCTGATTATGTTAACAGGCTCATTTCCAGGGGTGGTTAGATTAAGTTACACTTTTCTTTTTTTTTCTTTTTTCCTTCCAATTTCTGGATAAAATATTATCTCCTACAAAATGATAGATATAACATGCATTTCTTTAAGCCAGCCAGAATCTTCATAACAGTATTTAAAACATGTCTCTCATAGTGTCTTTCTGGATAACATGTCCAGCACACAACTGGATAAACACATCATGCATTGGGTTAGTAACTGGCTTACAGATCAGGCTCAAAGGGTCCTTTTACACTCTCTTGTAGATTTTTTTTCTGTTTTACTATATAGGCTATGATAACATCTTTTTTTTTTTTGTAGAGATTATGCTCTACTGTATTAGTCAACTAGGTCAATCCATCAAGCCTGGAGAAAGCGGATTTTGTTGCATTTAGGGAAAAGGAACTGTCTATCAAAAGTTTCTTGCCACTTTTGACAACTACATTTCAATAATCAATATAGCTAATTTTCGAAGCTCTATGAGTGTACACATAGCTTCTGATGACACTGTAACAAGTATTTATTGCTTCTGATATTTGAAATGGAAGAGTCTGAATCAAATGGTATATGGATACAGCTTATGAGCTGCATTGCACAAATCCAGTTTCTGAGACTGTAATAATAGAATTAAAATATGAGAAAAATTTAAGTTTTACCAAAAGAAAAAAAAAAGAATTAAAGATCATATTTGCAATGTCTACAAAAGTATGTTGATAGCAGTGGGATTAACAAGTGTCATTCTGGGAATTTAGGAATTACACCGAACTAGAAAATCAGATGTGAAGACCGACATTAGGTAATAAATTGTTAGCCAACTGAGAAGAAACATGAGGAACCAAATTGGCTAGGAAATCCGCATGAAGCTTAGATATATAAGTGAAGCAATGTAGAGAAGTTTGTATTGGCTTCTAACAATTAAAAGAGTCACAATAAACTTAAATGAGTCTAAATAAACCTCCATCCTGCATAAGCATGAAATTGATTTACTTAGCACACCCCAGCTCCTGGGTCATTCCCCATGTGTTATTACCTATGGCCTTTTCCACCAGGAGACCTTTAGGTTTCCTGTACTAGCGGAATCACACACACTGGAGGTAGAGAAGGGCTGTCCCAAGGCACAAAGGGAACAGATATCTGTACATCAAAATTTAAAATACAGAGTAATTCTGTACAGCAATCACACTATTGAAGATAAAGTTCAACATCTTGTAGAGTAATGTACACAAGAATCTGGCCTATGGGGTCGTGTTCTGCTTGCTTTGTTTGATTACTGCTGGATAGGATAGCATAGGATAGGATAGGATAGGATAGGATAGGATAGGATAGGATAGGATAGGATAGGATAGGATAGGATAGGATAGGATAGGATAGGATAAGATAGGACATAGCTTAATGTAGCTCAACTGGAAGGGACCTATAATAGTCAATTCCTAAGTATTTCCTTTACAACATACACTTTGTCAGAGTTGTAACTTGCACAATAGGTACTCAGTGAAACAGAACAAGCTAAGGTTCCCACTAACCTGAAGATGTATGGAGCTTCCTTCTAAACTTGATTTATATTGCACTGGATATAATTTCAGCTAAAAGGGAACTTCAGCCTTTTCAGAGTACTTAAAACGGATGCTTACTGCCAAAAAGGCAGATAGATAAGAGATAGTCTATTCTTACCTAAGAGGAGGGAAATGTTAAATTGCAAGGGGTCTCAGAAATGCTAAATCAATTTTACAGTTCTGAACTCTTAATGTTTCTCATTTTACTGCAGTAGATGTTTCATTTAGTTCTGTCTTCCAAAATACCTCATTCATATTTCTAGAATTCATCTCAGGTTTTGCATTTCTTGTTTTTCTGTAATAAGATTTTGGCTTCCAAATGCCTGATTCATATTTCTAGAAATCATCTCTGGTTTTGTCTTAAATAGGTCACATAAGAATGTTCCTCTTTGAACATGGCAACTGTTTTGAAGATTGCTTAAGCTTTTTTCTTGAAAATGTGTAACACTGTGATTGAATTCAACTGCATAAAGAAATATTATATGACTTTGATTTTATTGCTTTGAGGTTTTGTTTTTGGTTTTTTGTTGTGTGGTTTTTTGTTTTGTTTTTTTTTTTTTTAAGGAAGGTGAGTTGTCAGGTTTACTTTCTGCAGTTATAAAATCTAAACAGAGATTCAGCATATTGAAATCTCACCATGAGACAGATGATTCAGGTTATGCCCCTGTAAAACCATACTAAACATAAATCCCTTTTTGTACTTTTCCTGCCAACATAATAACTGAGAATGTAGATAACAAAGAGGAATTGAGCAGTATCTAGATCGAGTGAGTCAGGTCATTCAAACCATTCCATTTTTTGTAACACTAGAACATACTTTTAATTAGGATATCTATTTTTCCTCCCACTCTCATAAATGTCTATTATTTTTGTTAAATAACTCTCTAAATATCTTTTGAATTTTTAAAATTCAACTGAGTTTTTGAAAAACTTATATGTAAAATAATAAAAAGATATATATAATGCTCAAAGCATGTAGTGAGGAGTGGGGACTATCATGGAATTTACAACTTCTGTGTTTTTCACGACTGATTTTTTCCATATACAGGAGCATTGCCTCACACTGGGACAATTTAGCAGCTTCCTTTACCTCCAGTAACATCTTCAGTCATCACTCTTGTGAGATATGAGTAAAACCTGAAACTGCCTAGCTGGGCAGAGGCAGGATCCTCACAAGCCTTGAAGTACACAAGAAATTAAACTCAGCACCACAACACTCCTCAAACAGTGCCCACTACAATAAGTAGAAGGAAAATGTAAATATTTTTATTTTATTGTCCCAAAAGTATCTTATCCATGAAATGCACTTTGATAAATGCATATACTTAAAGGGAAAATATGGCCTTCTAAATAACAACAACCCATATTACTGCTGCAGGCATTCTTGGGGAACTAGATATTAGAGGAAATTCTAGAACTCAAAGGAAAGAAAGAGATAATTAAAAAGTTGAAAAGTCTTGGGCCCATCTGTCTGATATTTTGTCATGGTGCTACTAAGAGAGAAAGAGAGAGATGAGGAAATTATTCCCAGAGCATCTCTGCAGTCCTCTAAGACAGGGAATATTTTGGAGTTACAGAGAAATATTATTCAGTGCACAATCTAAAGACTTATATTTTAACCATATGCAAGGAAAAAAGACAGAGATAAAAATATTTGTCTTTTGCTTCAGTTAAAATGTTTTATAACCCTGAATGTCATGCTGTAACAGCTATATTAACAAAAGGTTTTCTTCTGACTCAGATGTCTGTCTTTTCACTTACTGTAGACCAGAATTTTCCATTTCTCGGTTGTAGCTATACTTTGGGGAAGTGAAACCAGGGACATATATCCCAGAAAGAAGATAAAGATGCTGCCAGATGTGTAGGAATGGGATCAGAAAAGCTAAGGCACAGCTGGAGCTGAGTTTGGCAAGGAATATGAAGACTGACTAGAAGAGCTTTTACAGTTATGTTGCTCAGAAAAGGAAGATGTACTTCCTACAACAAATAAGACGAGAACTATTGAAAAATGCCATGGAGAAGTTTGAGGTACTAAAACTTTTTTTTTTTGCTGTTGTTCCTCATTTGTCACTGGTAATCTCTCTTCCTACATCTGTCAAATCCCCAAATTTTCAGGCAGAGATTGGGGGAATTAAGTCTCCACCATTGTAGTAGGTCAGTTTTCAGATCACCTGAGGAACCTGAGCATACAGGAGTCCATGGGACCAAAAGAAAAGGTCTTGAGCGAAATAAAAGATATAGACACTAAGCCAATTTCCACCATATTGGGAAAACCAGTGAATCAGAGGAAGGACCAGCGACTGAGGGGTTATCACATCTGTTTTAAAAGGGATACTTAGGAAGACCATGGGAAGTAGTGACCAGTCAGCTTCCCCTCCACGCCCAATAAGATTATAGAACAGATCCTTATGGAAGTTATACTGAAGCATATGCAAGACAGAAATGTGACTAGAAACAACATCATGGCTTCAGCAAGGGCAAATCATGCCTGGCTAATCTACTATAATAAGAGGCCATTTACAATAATGTGACTCCTTTAATAGCAAGCAAAGAGCAAGCAACGTTATCTGCCTGGATGTTTTTAAGAAATTTGATAAGATCCCCCATAAGATTCTTAATAATAAATTTAAGAAATATGAGTTTTACGGATGGACTATTGGATGGATAAGGAACTGGCTGAATGTCCATGTACTCAAAAGTTGCTGTCAACAGCTAAATATCCAAGTGGAAAGCAATAACCAGCAGTGTGCCTTAAAGGTTCATACTGGGACCAATAGAATTTAATACCTTCATTAAGGACATAGATAGTGGAATTAAGTGTACCACTAGGAAGTGTGTGGACATCACAAAGATGAGTATTGCCTTTGATGTATGAGAGGGAAGGGATGCCATGCAGAAGGACTTTGAAAGGCTTGAAAAGTGGGCCAGTGGGAACCTCAATATCAACAAAGTCAAATGCAAGGTACCAGCACTGGAAGAAACTCCAGTATTTTACAGACTAGGGATGAATGAGAGGGCTTGAGGATAACGGTGGATGAAAATATTGGACAAGAGACAACAATATGCATTGCAGCCCAGAAAGCTAACCGCATCCTGGGCTGCATCAAGAGCAGTTTGGCCAGCAGGTTGATGGAGGTGATCCTGTCCCTCTACTCTGGTCTTGTAGGACCCCACCTGGAGTGCTGTATCCAGTTCAGGGGTCCCCAGCACAAGAAAGCCATGGAGTTGTTAAGGTAGGTCCAGAGGAGGGCCACAAGAATGATCAGAAAAGCTGAACTGGGACTGTTCAACCAGGAGAAGAAAATGCTTCTAGGAGACCTTATGGGAGCTTTCCAATATATAAAGGGTGCTTACAAGAAACTTTTAAACAGGCCTACAGTGGCAGGACAGGGGGCAAAAGAAATTTTTTATTATGAGGGTGGGGAGACACTGGAACAGATTGCCTAGAGAAGTTGTGGATGCCTCATCATTGGAAGTGTTCAAGGTCAGGTTGGATGGCCCTTTGAGCAACCTGATGTAACAGATGTGTCCTCCCATGGCATCAGGGTTGGACTGGATGGTCTTGGTAGGTCCTTTTAAACCCAAACCATTTCTTGGTTCTATAATTTGTCTATCTAAGGTCATCCAATGGTTATCTATGTGGCCCTAATACTTTTTCTATCTACTGCTATTAATGACACACTACAGACTGAAAGAAAAATAACTTAATGTGCCTCAAGAACAGTATTAACATTTATAAGAGAGTATCAGATCCAGTATTCATGCCCATTCACGTGAATTTTCCAGAGGAATTTAGCATTTCCAGTGATTCAGCGCTGTTATCAATATACAAAGAACGTCTATTCCTTCATTACAGGGTGAGATAATAATGATAGAATTAAACATCTCTGTCATTAACAACAGATTTGTATGTGGCAATTTTTATGTGGCTTTGTGTAGGCACTTACAAATCAAACGCCATTGAAACATACCAGATTTATAGAAATATGACCTTCAGTAACCCAGTCTAGAAGAAATGGATACAAATATTGTTAATATTCAAACTGTATGTCATAATGACAGTACTTTTTAAACTCTTATGAATAGTCATTTCTGTCTTCCACATGGTTGTTTTTCTGAAGAAATTTGTGTTTTCTTTTGTGTTTTGTTTTTTTTTTTTAACTTATGAAGCAAGTCAAAAATACATGGAATTCATCTAATATCTTCCAATGGCCAGGGAGAACCTAATGAGTTCTCAATGATCACATTTACATTTCACCCAGCAAGAAAAAAGGTAAATATGTTCATAAACCACAATTCCTCTGATTTTTAAGTGTGTACACATTTTCTGAATATCTTCTGTTTTTCTAATTCAAACATAGACTTTTGTAATAAAGAATAAATTCCATAGAGTCTTGAAAGTTACATTTGCCACTGTTGAGAAGCAATATTTAATGGCAAACACTGTATTTTTCCTAATCCATTTTAAATCCTGATGACTATTACTTTTCTATTTCTCATATAAATGCCCATTTTGTGCCTTTTTTCCTGAATGCCACAATAAAAAAAAAAAAATAGCATTCTGACTCTTTCTTCTATTTTGTTTGTTTTCAATATAAACATGTAAAATAGGAGTTCACCAATGCAAACACTGCACTTTTCCCTTACGATTTATAAAATAGAGAGGTACAATGAAACATTTTAAACCACTTATAGTGGTTTACACCCATCTGTACCCTTCAACAATGTTAGTTTTAAGAAACCAAGAGAAAACCTTTTAAAGAGATGCATTAAATAATCTTTTTTAAAGATAAATAACTACTACCAAGATCCTGGGTATAAATGTTGCTTGACAACAACCAAAACAACAATTTGTTGTCTTGTGTCTTCAGTTCTTCCTTTTCTGTCTTTTTGTTTGTTTTTGTTTGTTTGTTTGTTTTGATGGTTTGTTTTGTTTGGATGTTTCTGAGTACCAAGACTGCATGCATAAATATACTGAGATTTTTTTTTAATATTTCTGGCTTTACATTTAAATCTGTTTCCATAGTAGAAAAAAAATACTCTTTTGTATTTAATGAATACTCAAAATCAGGGACAAGAAAAAAATTCTCAGTACTCTGATGAGTTATAAAGTTATCGAAACACATGAACATGAACAGATAACTCAGCAAAAGAAGTCTTCTGTGTTCCAAAACAGTACATGCCATGAATATAGATCAGCTTTGCTATTAAGAAAAACAAGATCAAAAATCCTTGTAAAAAGACACACAAACAAAATTACTGTACCTTAACCTGGGTATCTAAACTGCCAGAAATATGAGCATTTGAGCATTCTATATGCTATTCTATACCAAATATGAACTTTTTCACTAAGATAACTGTGCTGGTTTAGCACAGATGGTGAGGTGCAATAGATGAATTCTTTTAAATTGACAACTAAAATAGCCAATTGCATGTAGAGATCCACCTCTGGGAAACATACAGCCTTAAAAGTTGGAAAGAAAGCTGCGGTCTCCCTCTTCCTTCCAGCTTCACAGGAGGTAAGGCAGTCCTGGCTCTCTCTCCTGCGGAGAAGGGGCCGGGACAGCCAGGCCTGCCCGGGTCCGGGCCTTCACAGGAGGCCCGCCTGGCCCTGAAACTCCCAGGCCGGG
>VXBB01007696.1:943341-968467 GCA_013399915.1 Illadopsis cleaveri | reverse complement strand
GGGATCGCGAGCAGCGGGGCGGGGAAGGGCCGGGAGCGGCCCCCGCGGCCGGAGATGCGCCCCCCGCCCCTGCCGCGGGCGCTTACTGTAAGTGACGGTGACGGTCACCGGGGCTCCGGGCGCCGCCATCTCGCCACAGGAACCGTCGGCGGCGCTGGCGGGGCGCGCCCGGAGCGCGTCACTTCCGCAGCCGGAGAAGGGGAATGCCGCTTTCCCGGGCCGCTCTCACCGCGGCACCGCCGAGCGCCTCCCGGTATAGCTGCAGGGACGCGGCCGAGGCAGGCCTGGCGGGAGCGGGACCTTTTCTTCCCCATCCCAAACCCGGCTCCGCCTCTGGAGAACCCTGTGCACGTGACGCTGATAACCTGCCCCCCGCCCCGTCCTCCGGACCGAATTCATCGCCACAAACGCCACACACAGGGATCTGCTAATCTACGTGATTTTATGTCTCCATGGAATACATAACGTTAGTGATAACCCGAGCAGTTTTCAAGAGGGTTACAAGTACAATCGCATAAAAGTCTCACGACTGCAGTAGTTTAAAAATTGCTTTCAGATTTTTTATCAAACAAGCATAGTAATAAGGGAGCTATTTTACAGAGAGTAAGCAGCAACGTATAGTCTTAGTCTCAAGAAAGAGAAACATAATACAAAGTCAAAATAAACTTCAGCTATCAACAGCCACCACTAGTCTTCACGTTTCACTTTGTCCATAAGATACGAAAATCAAAACCTATCAGACTGACTGCTTCCACTGAAGGGAACTGGGATGAATTTTCCATTAACAGAAGTCATTAGTAGAACAACTTTCTCCAAAGAAAGAACACCACCAGGCACTCATATTGCATTCTAGGATGTAGTGATATTAAGGTTACACTGGAAGGACAAGTTCTCCAGAATTTTAAAATAAAAAAGATCCTTAATATAGTTTGAAAAGTATAGTTCATTGTATCCATTGTGCTTTTAAAACATTTATGTTGCAGGTATCTTTGGCAACCCAAATTCATCCACCAATACACCATCCTGTAGGAAAGAAAAAGAAGCGACAGGTTAACAACTCTCCAGCAACCAGAACATTTCACAGAACCTTCCTTGCTACTTCTATAAAGTGTCTGTATTGGCAATTGCCACTGTGTGACAGCTGGAATCAAAACAAGAGCATCAGTGTTTTTCCTCACCACGAAGCTCTATTAAAGCCCCAAAAGCAAACATACAGAAGCTTTTCTTATGGTTTTAAGACTAGAGCTGTAATGGTACACTTAAATTCTACTGGCAGTCTGACAATGTTTGATAGGAGTGACAAAATGGCATTCTAGTCATTTTAAACACAGTCAAAGGCATTCAGTACATTTCACTCTCAAATTCTCCGTATTTAACATACATACATACAATACATAGATAGCATACATAACTTTAAGGACACTTCTTTGTTCAAAATATTAAGGATCCCAGATATCAAGCAACCAACACAAATGCGATTAACCCAAACCAAACAAAAATGTATTTTGCTGTTAAAGAGCAAAGGACTCACTTTGTTTTTTGTGTCTGTAGGAGTGACCTCTGGGATTGCTGGAGCGGATGCGGCTTCATCTAAGTAGGAATTGTCTTCATCAGCTAAAAGCTCATCACCTAATGCATCCAGTTCTGAAATTGAATTATGTTGGTTGAAACATCATGCAAGAAGTTCCTTTTGCAAGAGAAAAGCTGCTCTTACAGAGACTCAGGATTCACTCTGAATGCTTACACTCAGAGTCAGTCATCAGTCAGAAATACACACACACACTGGAGAGAACCTTCTTCCCTGCCTTGGAGCATTCCATTGGTATCTCATGTTTCTCTATGCTCTTGTTACTTCTCTTAAAGGAAATGCAGCTTTAATGTTTAAAAAAAGCTATCAAAGCTTTTTAAAACACATTTAAAGCATTTGACCAAGGAAATAAAAAAAATCACTGTATGACATATGATGATTTTTATATTCAGGAATATAAAAAAATCATCTTCCCCCTTACTAACCTGCTTCCAAATCATCTTCATCAATCTCTGGTGTTCCATAGCTACGACTCAGTGCCTCCTGGACTTCATTGGCTTCTTCCATCATATCTTCCAATTGATCTTGTATGTCCTGAAGCAAGAATCATTTTCAATTGGTCCATATTTACTCAAATTCAGTTTAGTAATTCCAACATACAAAGCACTCAGTTCTTTTAATGCATAAACCATTTTCTTGAAGCAGTATTAATACAAGTCAAGACACACACATTCAGGACAGGAGTACTTGAAAAGCAGAAAAGGTATGAAATACAGACATGTCTACCATCTGGAAAATAAGCACTAACCTGAGCTGTGCCACAGCAGAATTTAGAAGATACATTAGCATAGTTACTGGTACTGTACTTGAGTACAGATAAAGCCTAAAGTATTACAATGCAGGCCATTTATAGAAGACAGAATAGGAAAGAACTTAAAGGAATTCAGCACTGGCATTGGGTAAGAACTTAAGTGCAGCATACTTGAAATTATATTGAGAAATCTTATGGGAGATTTTTTATGCATTTTCTGAAGTCAGGGCCAGCCCTTGCTGATGTTCAGTTAGTGGTTTGGTGAGGGTTTTTTTTGGTTTTGTTTTTGTGGAGGGGGGGTTGTTTCTTTGGTTGGTTGGTTTTTTGTGGGTTTGTTTTTTGCTTTGTGTGGTGTTTTTTGTTTGTTTTGGTTTGGTTTAGGTTTTTTTCTTTTTCGTGAGGCACTACCTCGAACTGGGGGGGTAAAGGACTAATATACACATTACTAGTATAGGGAAAAAAAAAAGGACAAAGAAAGTTGGAAGTATCCACTAACATTTATGCTGAAGTGCAAGGAAAGGAGAAGAGAGATTAAGGAGTAGCTCAGCAAGGAAACAATAATCATGACAGTAAGGCAAACTACTGACTGTGCAGTACCAGAAAAATCAGGAAGGAATTATGATGGTGGTCCCATAAAAAAGGCAGACAAATTCGTGAACAAAAATAGTCATCTTGCCCTCAAGTCCATAGTCCACTCACTGTTACTTCAGTACATTGTTTTTATTCTTTAATTATTTAAACTATAAAAGCTCACCTCAATTTGATCAATCTTGACTTGCTTGTAAGCTTTCTTCATTTCTTTCACCCCCAGTTTCATTGCATCCACCTAGAAGAGTCAAACATCACACTTGTACCTGATGTAGCACAGATTACACAAACCAAACCAGTGAGAGATAAATAAACTGGTACCGTTGTCTTTGTATCCTTCAGTGCCTGAATGGTGTAATTAGCTTGTTCCATATTAAAAGACTGCTGTGACAGATTATCCCTCTGTTGTTCATACCTGTTTAAAAAAAGACAAATAATGGCTTTAAAACACTACACTATTTATTACTACAAACACTCCTAATTTTTTAAGAGCTGAAAAACCAGCAGCGGTAGCCTAAAGATAGGAACAGATTTGTTGGGGTTTTTTTCACTTACTATACACAACTGCAGAATAAACAGCTTCATAAAAATATGGCCATTATGAAATTCTGTGCACTTGAAGTCGACAAAGCTATTCCTGAACTAAGCTTTGTTTTAACTCACAGCAACACCATATTTGCCTAGACTGACAAAGTAGGTGAGGATACAGGAAAAGTTTAATCACCATAAGGTAGACATGCATGGTGTGTTCACTAATGCTGTAAGAGAATGGAGGAGTCAGCACATTATCCAAACCACAGTGGCTCCACACTGGAGTTTTTCAGGGCGAGTAGGAGGAGGAGAGGGTACCAAAAGGAAACCTTTAACACTAACCACAGAGAAAAGAGACACTTAAAAGAAATCATCTTCCTCAAAGCTAAACTTGTATCAAATCAAGAATGTAAACAATGTCAAGATAAACAAAAGAATGAAAGCATAAAAATGAACCATGAGTCCGTCTAACATGCAAAGCAGGAAGTCTGAAAGACAAGGAGGATCCACGTGCAAAACCCTCTGGACAACTAATGATTGCATCTATTACTGTTCCACAAGATCAGAAAGAAATGACTGAGGGATATGACAATAGCCTATTATGAGGGGCCCAGTAATTGCACTAAGGAAGATTAGCAGGCAGTCAAAAACCAGGAAAAAATCCCTAAAGCCAGAATCAAGCAGTCCTCCTCACAACATCTAACTTAAGTACCACATTCCTTGCCATATTATATTTTGTATTGTAAGAGTTTACTAATACTTAACAAGTAATTGAGTGAGTCTATAAAGGTACAATTCACCAGAGGGATGTGAAATACAAGATGATGGGAGCTTTGGCTCAGACAGCTTCCAAGATTTGCAGTCCATGGACTATGAGATATTCCAATGAAACATTCCTGAACACCTGCCATGTTCTGATATTCTTTCCTTTAGATCTGTTGCTGGACAGTTTCAAGACAGTGCACTAGACAAGACCAGACCACAGGATCATCTATCCTGTCCATTTGGGAGTTTCTGCATAGACATAATTACCTGCACTACATCTGCTCAAGTCCTCAAAGGTGTCCATAGAGAACAGGTAAATTTCCAGTGAACCAGAGCAAGGGCATCAAATACACAATTTACAGTAATCAATTAATAATATAAAATAAGGCAATCTCTCAGAAAGTTTAGGAGCCAAACATATTTGTAGTAATGAGCAGATTGAGGTTATCTTGTACCAATTTAAATTTATATACTGACATATAAATCATAAATATGCTGGTGCAAAATATGTAAGAAGACACTTCTGAAAGGCTTCCTCTGTATTTTTTCTTTAAAGAATGCTCAGGAGAGTACAGGAAAGAAAAATCAAAGTGTGCCACCGCCCCTTAAATAAAACAACCTTTTATTAACCACAAACTGAAAAAGGTTTCAACTTACATTCGCTTCTGCTTTAACACTCTCAATGCTTTCTGCTTTACTGTATTCTGAAAGACACAATAGTGTTACATTAGATAAAATGTCTGACTTTACACTTGATTATGGTGTTTAAACCTAATGCACTGGATTTAAGTTTTCCAAAAGATTCCTCAGTTACCAGTGCCAAGAGTTTAACAATAGTTACATTCAGCATTTGGTCTGCATTAATGATTAACAAAACAGGAGAGTACACAAAGCTTCTCACAGAAAATACTTTCAGTTTCTAGCTTCTGATTTATGTTTCCAGTAAGGAGAATAAAATGTCTTACTTATGTTGTAAGTTCATCCCCTTAAAAATGGGTTGCCCTGCTCCCTTTAGGCACAGTGTGAAGCTTTTTAGTTTGGATGACAAACAAAACAGCCTCTCTGCCAGACTTAATTCAGGTAAGGAGGAAGAAGGGAAACAAGTTACTTCTCACAGGGGAATTACATTACACTCTGGGACAAATAAAAACCAATGAAAACACTGTTCAAAGATGGATGTCTAATAAAAATAATCCTGCAGGATCTTATCTCTCATACACAGGGCAAGATGCAGTTTCAAGAACCTGATGAACTGGCAAAATCACATGACAACAAGTGTGAGTCACATCCTCTCATGCTTAAATTCCACAGAAGATTTCTTACCTTTGCAGGTCCCTCTCTCATTTTCTTCATCTGATCCTTATACTTCACTAGTTCTGCATCAAGCTTAGCAATTTTCTTGTCAATTGACTCAGCTCTGCTATCCACCTTTAATACATGAGGGGGAAAACAAAGAAAAAAACACTCATTAAGGTTTTATTCCGGTATGGGACAACAAAAAGAACAGCCTTTGGTTTTTTGTGTTTCTAACTGAATTGCTTCTTCACTCAGTGGTTTTATAAACAATGTAGATTTTCTGAGAATCCAGAACCAGAATCAAGTGAAGCAATTTCTACCAGGAGCACAAGAGACAACGCTCTGAGGAAGAGCAGGAAGCTTCTGCAGGAAGCTCTGCCACTCATCATTTTGAGATGCTCGCTTGCAAACACACTCAAGGCAGTTCTCCATTCCAGAACTTCTGGTAACATGAAGTGCCAGGGACTAAAGTGAAATGGAAAACTTGTAGGTGTACCCTGCTGGCATTCCACAGAGCTCTCATTTGGGATATATTTTAACCTTTCACCATAAGCAGGTTAAAAATGACAATTACATAACCAAGCATGGGTACAGGTAGTTCTAACAGCATACACAAATTCATAAAAGGCCTTTTTAAAATGAACAGACTACCCTAGCACTTCTCTGGAAGTAACAAAATAAAGCTTATTAACTTCTCACTCCAAGGAGCCTCTCTAGGGATTAGATTATAATGGCATTCCAATTATAGCATAAGACAGATCAGTGCAAATTTACAATTCTGCCTTGCTAATGGCGTGGCTAAGCATGTACAATTATGTGAATTTTGATTTCAGTGTTTCAATGACCCTTTTAAAACCCTGCTCTATGACAGCAACATGGATTTGCCAGAGGCATCCTGAGCAGAATATCTGATATGAACATTCCACACAAGACATTGAAGTGCCTGGGCACAGCTGGCATTGAAGAATTTGTATTAAGCTTTCTATTATCCAAATATTTTATTAATAGCAAGAAAGAGGAAAAAGTTGGCATTTTAAAACTCCTGTATGTTTAAAGCATGACACCTCCTCAAGAACTTTATCAGCTAACTGCATCTTAGAAGTCAGCCTCCACAGAGGAAAAAAATTATTTGGTTTATTTATATAATGATTCTTTCAAGCAGTACTAGCAGGAAACAGAGACAGAACCTCCCACATTGACTAACTATGTAAAGTTTCACACACACATGACACAGGACCTCAGCTTTTAAAAATAAGGCTGGACAGAAGAGGGGAGAATGGATCTAATTTATCCAAAAAACAAGACTGTGTATTAGGACTTGAAGAGCTTCTGCCTATTACTCACAAATAAGACACACTGAGGAACATTTCACTGCTACAGAAGGACCCCAATTTACACAAAAGAAAGGGAATCTGTGCTTTAACACTGTTGTCACAACTATTAGCCTTTTGTTCGTATGTGTCCTATTTACTACTCTGAAAAAACATAAGTTTAGAGTGTTTTTTAAAAGAAGAAAAAGTAAAAACACTACTAATGCTTCACCTCCTGGTGCATCCTTCCTCCCATCAGCCTCGTGACAGCTTGGAGTCATCTGACTGGGCTCTGCCAGCAAGCATAAAAAACTCTGCCTTTAAATGCAATGAATTTTAGATAACTAAACTTGTCTGCACAGGAAAGAACACCCAAAACACAGGCATGATTACTGCCTTAGAGTTGTCTATGTTTTTAACAAATGTTGCATTAATCACTGCTCACCAAATGCATTTCCAAACTGCCATTTAATGGCTACTTACCACTGAACTAACATGGTAAGAGATCTTACAAAGCAATTTGACCCTTTCAAAAGGTAGAGCATAAGTGTCTAAGACAGAAAACACCCCAGATGCAATAGTTGAGCCTCCAAACTGTTGGATTTAAGATTGTAAAGAAATACTACAAGTTTTTAATATCTCACACAACTGTCTTCAATAATTCATGTGTAATTTAAAATAAACAATCTAATCTTGTTCGTAGTTTTAGCAAGACCTATCCTAGAGAGTCCAATACTGTGAGAAGTCTTTCACAAATCAGATTACTGCATATAACTTGGCACAAAAAGTTAATTCATAAACCCCAAACTACTAAAAGAACGTGTTTCTCCCCGTGCTTACTAGTAACCACCCTATAACTCATCACTGGTTGCCAAAGTCATCATATGCATAAAATAAACCTGAAATTCTTTTTTTCAGTTAATCTTCTGTCTTGCACAGTCAAACTTCCAGACAGTGTAATTACAAACTAGAGCAGGATCAAAACTGCATTCAGCAGGAGTTTTTAAGAACAAAAACCTAAATTCCAGGTGTTGCCAATCAAAACATCTGTTTAAATTACACTTTTATGTACCTCAAAACTCCTCTAAAACTGAACAAGATGTTAGCAGAAGACAGACTGCTGACCTATATAAATTTTCTTTTGATTTACCTCAACATTAAGAAATGGACATTAACTTGGACCTGGCATTAGCAGCATGAAAAATCTAACACACTAATCTAACAGGAGCTAGTTGTTGTGAGGGAAACAAGGCTTCCTGCTCTTTCACTTATATTGCCAAAATAGCAATTTTAAGGACTTAGATGGATTTTGGAGTTCAAGTCATCCACCAAAGTGTTTACTAGCAACAATGAGAAAATTAATCCTGTTTTTCAATCAGATGCTTTATTCACTGTTCTAAAGAAATATATTTAGAGTTATGTTTGGGCTGAATACTGCTAAAGAGCAATACAGACTTTTGTCAGTTAGATAAAGTACCAGGACAAACATCATGAGCACTTCTCTCCCCCCATACTAGCCAGTGGCATACACAAGAGACTAATGTGTAGGTGGCACCAACAAATATTAGGTATTTCATTTGGAGAGTCTCTTCACGAGGTAGCAAAATAAATCTTCTGACAGGAAAACTGATTTTTCCACGGAAACTGTTTGTTGTCAAGTTCCAATGACAAAGCTTAGTTAAACTACATTTATACTGCAACCATTACTGACACTGACCTTTTTTTACTGACAGAAATACTCAAGAAACTCCATTTTCTTTCTTCACTTCTTAAAATTGGCTTGCAGCAAAAGGAGCTGCAAAACCATGCTACAGTTTTCTTCATAAACTTTAAAGTCAAAAAAAGACTATGACATTACAAGATAAATTTTAACACTTTTTTCTTAACCCTTTGCAGACAGGCCAACACAACAACAGTTGCGTTTCCTGAGCATTTCTTACTTAGTCTGAGCTTGCTTATCCAAATATTTCACTAATAAACATCTGCACATATCTTTGGCATCAGCCCTACAGCAACTCTGCTCACCCCTAAGAGACAAAACACTCTTCTGTCTTGGACAGGGTGACTGATCTTCTTGCTCCTTCCCCTGCCTCACCATAACTTGCCACGCCAGGAGTTAGCTAGTGCAATCAGGGAAGTCCTCAGATGGAAATGCTGAGAACATCAATGAGAATGTAAGGAGAGCCATGCGTGCACCCATTTATGGGATGTGCTCCTAGGCATAGGACACAAACCTATACACTCTGCAGGCACGGGTGTATGGGCATACAGAGGTACATCCCTGTGCAGGTGTGCGGACACACAGACATGCCCACCAAAACACACCGTGTATCCCGGCACATCGCAGTGCTCAGGAACAGGCCGGGTGTGNTTGGGCCGCACGGAGGCTCAGCAGCCGCGCACACGGGAACGCTTTTGTCCCTCCTCACACCCCGTGTAGCCAGCTGCTGGGCCTGCACCGCCTGCTCGCAGTGTAGCGTCACCCCCATAACGTCAGTTGAGCCGGTCTGTCAAAAATGCCAGGAAAACATGAAGTGCACCAAAACCGCACTATGAATCAGGAATAGNGACCTTTAAGATCCCTTCCAACCCGAGCCATTCCTTGTTTCTACGATGTACACACCCACACAGGGGCACACACACTGTGCCCACGCACCGCAGGGTCCCCACACACACATTCACACACACACTCACACCTATGCACAGGTGCCGTCCCTGGGGCCACGGCCGAGGCGGCGGCCGGGCCGCGCAGCGCTCNTGGAGCTGGGTGACCTTTAAGATCCCTTCCAACCCGCGCCATTCCTTGTTTCTACGATGTACATACCCACACAGGGGCACACACACTGTGCCCACGCACCGCAGGGTCCCCACACATACAGTCACACACACACTCACACCTATGCACAGGTGCCGTCCCTGGGGCCACGGCCGAGGCGGCGGCCGGGCCGCGCAGCGCTCAGAGGGCCCGAGCGCCCCGGGGCGGGCACTCACCGTCCCGATGCAATCGGTGAGGCTGGGCGGGGGCGCCTTCGGCTTCGCCTTGCCGAAGAAGCGGTTCATGGCGGCGGTGCCTCCGAGTCGGTCCCGGCCCCGGCAGCGGCGGCAGCGCTCCCGGCCGACCCGGAACCCCACGGCCGGCCCCGCCCCGCGGAGGGCNTGGTCTAGTTGACATGGTCGTGTTCAGTCATAGCTTGGGCTCAGTGATCTCAAAAGCCTTTTCCAACTAAAGGATTATATGATATCACATTTGTTTTATTTATTTTTTTAATATTAAGAACACTTTTCTTTTTTTTACAGAAGTTACTGAGGACCTAGCATATCTTTAGGCTTCACCCACTGATCAAACTGGTCTGATGTAAGGAACCCCAGCTTTATAGCAGCTTCTTTTAACGTCGTCCCCTCTTTGTGCGCTGTTTTGGCAATCTTGGCTGCTTTATCATATCCTGTTACGAAACAAAACCAACAAGTTATCCATTTGCAATTTTAGATGATTCATTAGAGGTGAGAGAAAAGTGGGACACAGTCTTTGGAAAATTATTTGCTAGGTATTACTATTACTGCTTAACTCAATTTGCAGGAAATGCACACCAAATGTTTACTGTTCACTTGAAGTGAAAGTACCTTCTGTTATTCTGGTCTTAATTAATTTAGATTAAAGATTTATGGGACCTTCTCCTTTAAAAAAATCTCATATCATAATCTTTCACTCGACCTCTAATAATAATTATTTAGGAAAACAGGTACATAAATTCTCCCAATCTCCTCTTGATTGTAATCAGTTATTTTTCTAATACCCCAGCATAGCCACTGCAAGGAGAACACAGCTTTTACAACAGCAACTGGTGATGTTGAAATAAATAAACTTTTGATCTGACTTGGCCTCACAAGCATTGTGACAATACAAATTAAGTGTACAAAACAATGTTACCACAAAATATTTTGGTATGTTCTGAGAAGTTTTTGAGCCTTAAACCTACCTATATGTGGGTTCAGTGCTGTTACCAACATCAGAGATTCATTCATCAGTTTGTTGATCCTATCTGTATTGGCCTGGATTCCAACTACACAGTTGTCAGTGAAAGAAACACACACATCTCCTAGAAGTCTTGCGGAGCTTAAAACGTTTTTAATCTAACAAGACAAAGAAAGAAATACTGATTATTTAATTCAGATATTACTGGTTGCACATTCTGGCACCTTTGTTCCTAACCAGTGCCCTCCCTGCAATTTCAACCTATTTAACAGGCTATTTTCCTTCCAGTATCTGAAGGGGGCCTACAGGGAAGGCAGAGAGGGACTCTTTGTCAGGACCTGTAGTGATAGGACAAGGAGCAATGGGTACAGACAGAAAGAGGGGAATTTAGACTCAATATCAGGAAGAAATTCTTTACTGTGAGGGTGGTGAGATACTGGAACAGTATCCAAGGGATGCTGCAGATGCCCCAACCTTGGCAGTGTTTAAGTGTTCACTGAGGGTTTTTTCTGTCCTGAAGTTCTCTGACTGTACAATTACTTAAAATGTCCTAGATATCTAAAACTTTATGAACTTACCATCATGGGCTTAAAGACATTCAGTTCAAAGTGTCCATTGCTTCCTCCTACAGTAACAGCAACATGATTTCCCATAACTTGGGCTGCCACCATGGTCACAGCTTCACACTGGGTAGGGTTCACTTTTCCTGGTTGTGAAAGGGAGACAAAAAGGTTACCAAAGGAGAAGAAGGGGAAAAACAAACCAACAACCACCAGCAGCCTGTTACCAAATCACATTCAATAGAAAATAGTTTTTTAAGAGGTAACTTGTCTTACTCATCTGTATCTGCTCACCACAGAAAATAAGGTATTTCACAAATGGTATTAAATAGCCTGTACTGTACCAGTATTTTCAGTGAGGATTTGTAAAACAGTTATGGCTGTTTCAGCAGTCTCACAAGACTCTGAGCATGAGCTCAACAGCTCAACATGTGCATGAACTAAACAGCTGTTCATTACCAGAGTTCTTAATAATCAAGAGATTATAACCTGTCTTTACATGTGCAAGTTGCGTTTCTGGGAGACCACTAACAAATCTCACTCAGTTCAAGGAAAGTATTACTGACTTGATAGAATTACTTTGTGATAAAGTTAGTACTCTGTCAGAAAAAAAGCAAAACAGATAAACCCAGAAAAACAATCCCCTGCCAAACCCAATAAACGCACCAAGTTAGAGCGGCCTCCAAACAAGTTTGTTTTATGGTCTTATCATTTAATTTTTAGACATAATCCTAGTAAGAACATTCCCTGTTTGCTTTCTTAGAGCCAGATGTGTTCATGACCTGTTTCTTTTATAGTTTATGATACAGGAGGAACAACCTTAGAATAGTTTAGATGTACAATATTCATATGTACATACTTTTTTAGGAGAGGAAAGGAATGATTACTAGCATTACTCCTTTCTTTCTTATCTTCCCATACAATGAGATTGCTGCAGAAGGGAAAACGTGAGTGCGTAACATGAATCATGATAAGAAGTAGAGACCAAAGTCAAGTTACATGACAGTATTGCTACAATTCACAAATTAAAGATTATTTCAGAAAAGCCTTTACCTAAAAACTGTAGAGATCTTGCAATTCTAAAAGAAAGCTTTGAGAAGTATGCTTGTGCAATAAAGCTGTATTTCTACAGATACTACTCTCCCTCATACACTAGCCAACACACAGCTGTGCAAGCATTTTTATGAACAGAGGTTTTGGTAAAATAGGGCAGTAGATAAAACCTGAGAGAATCATGGACTTACTGACATTTGTGATGGTGTTTGGTAAACGTTTGTTAAGAAACAGTGGTCCAAAAAAGAAACATGTCATTTTCCTCCGTATGTGTTCTCTGTACCTGGCATGATGCTGCTCCCTGGTTCATTTTCAGGCAGGATGAGTTCTCCCAGCCCAGAGCGTGGTCCAGAGCCCAGGAAGCGAATGTCATTAGCTATTTTCATCAGACTGCATGCCACTGTGTTCATGGCTCCACTGAGCTCCACTAAAGCATCGTGAGCTGCAAGAGCTTCAAACTTATTTGGTGCAGTGACAAAAGGCAAACCTGCAGGGAGAGGGTGTAAACATTAAACCAGTGAAGCACTTCCTTGCAGACACAAACCAGACAATCAAATACGTAACTAGCTTAATAAAAAATTAAAAATTAACAACCCTGTAAGATCATCTCTTTCTAGATGCTTTCTAGAGCTTTCTTCACAAACATATTTCTTAAAGTAAATTAAATACAAAAAGACATAATGAAAGTCACTAAAACATAGAAGAGTATAAAATTTAAGCGTCCACCTACAACAGGGGTACAAACTTCAAGCCTTCATAATGTGTTGCATTCTCAGCATTGCTTCTGCACCACAGTGTTTTGTGAATGTCAATAATCTTTCAAAAGTTAGCCCAACTTAGGCATTTCTTACATTAAATCAAGTTAGATACTTCAGATTGTTAATTGCTGCGATGCTTTCAGTTGTAAAAATAGATGTTTTTGCAGCACAGTGCAGGCATTAGGGTAAGTAAGAAGTAACCACAATGGAAGGGAACAATAAACCAGACAGAACATGGGAAAGCTGGATCAGACTTAGGAGAATGCCTGCCAACAGCAGGAGCATAGGAGCAATGGAAAAAACAGCTCTGTTTATGTTAATTAAATGCCTGAGATGTAAGCCTAGGTTCCATGATGAAAAAACTTCCTTCAAAACCTTGCCCTGGAAGGACAGTCCCAGCAGAACGGGACTGTAAAAAATTAGACATCACTAAGGACTGACTGTGGGCTGGACTTGTGCCCCCCAGGACGGGTCTGAGCTTTCAGCACCAGCTCGAAGGAGAGCAGCATAATTCCCGTAACTTCCAGTGTTTGGCACTTCCTGACAAACACCAAATCCCACCCAATTTGCATGGGCTTGTGAACTGTGCAGCTGCCTTCTCAGTTACAGAGATCCATCCAAACTCTCCTTTTGTTCTTGCCAATAACCACCCTCTATAAGAGCATGAGGAACTTCAGGAGTCTGCCCTACTCATACAACCTGCCCATGCAGGACACAAAACATCCATTGACATGGGAGAACTTCCTAACACCATCAAAACATGCCCTGTACTGCTCCTGGCAGCTGTTGTTTACAGCAAGTTACTTCTCTTTCAGGGTACAAGACAGTCTTGACCCTCTGAAAGATAGTGAATAATAGATCCATTAAAACAAAAATACTGTCAACTCAGCAATTCGAGATTTTACAACAAATGTAAATGACAGATGTACACATTTGTTTGGGAAGGCATTTTGAAAACTGACACTGTGACACAAAAAATCTGGTTTACAGATCAAAAAACTTAATTGCACTGTAAATTAAGTTTTAAGATCTATGAAGACAGAATCAAATCAGACAGTTAACTTTTACTCTTTCATACTGAAAAACCAGAGTGGCTTTGGAAGTGTTTTCTTCCTTCTTTTGCACCAAGTCGCTGTAAATTAAGAGAGCCAGAGGAGCAAAGATCATGACAGAAGCATTATAGTTGGGCTAATATTAGAAGTCTGAAACTTTATCCATATCCAAAGAGCCTTCCTTAGATAAACACCATCATTTCAGTCACTTTCAACACACTGAGTATAATTATAAAAAGACATTGCATGAAAAATCCGAAGTAGAAGGCACATAACACATGGCACTAACAAAAGTTTCACATTAAAATATAAATACAGTTTAAGCTTATGAGAAGTATGGAAACTGGACAGATATAGTTTGAATTTGACTGCATGTTACATGCACTGCTTAACTGATAACTCATTCCCAAATAGCATTCCTCACCCGTCAGTTCAGCCACTTTAGCTGCAACTTTCTCAGCAAAGCCAATTCTTGTGTTCAATCCCGTGCCAACTGCAGTCCCACCAGCTGCCAGCTGATACACCCTTGGCATGGTGGATTCAATTCTAGCCACACCATATTTAATTTGTTGCACATAGCCACTAAATTCCTTTGAAATAAAGGAGGACAAAATTAAGGAACAAAGAAAACAACCAAGAATAACCATCTAGATTACTTTAGATTTTTAACATGATTTGACAAATTCCCTCAAAAAACTGAAGGCAGTGAACTTCATCCAACTGCTAAATCTAAGCATGTTTTCATTAAAAAGGGAAGTATACATCTATTAAAGGACTGCTCCCAAGCTACAAAAAATTCTATGTTAAACTAATCTTAACATACCAAAGTATATACCTAATGCATCTTTCTCTCATACTTTATCTTAGTTGCGTACTTAGCAGGATCCGATTCCATAGTAGATCAGCTCCAAAATTACATTAATTTTCTCAAAGTACAAATAGAGAAATGGATCTTAGGCTTTGTTCACTTAATTTCAGTTAGCAAAAACCCCACCTGTGCATTCTTGGAAAAGATCCATAAATTCTACCTGCTTTTCTATCAATTCAGTTTAATTCCTTACTAAATTACTGTAATATAAGACATTCCTGACGGTATGATAACATTTGCCATCTTTATATATATATATACACACACACATTTATACACACAAGATTATGTATTGAAAATTTTAATTCACTATACTTAGTAGTTTTGTGTGTTGGCAATTTATAACTTACATAAATTTACAGATTACAGAAACTACCTCTTCCCTGCAATGTCAGTGTTACAGAAAAACTACACTGTGCTATCTGGTAATGAAATGTCATTTTAAAATAATTTATATTTTACTATTGTTAGAAATAAAACACATATGAAAAAAATTAATAAAAATTATGATGCATGTATTAGAGTACAGCATATCCAGTGAACTCCAACACAGACTCAAAATACTCAGGCTGAGTTTTAGCCATTTTCCTATATTTTATCCTAAACTATAATTTAGGTGTCCTTAAGTTTGACTTAAGTTTGAATTTTCAAAAAAAATGCATAATTTTTAATTTTTTTTTACCTGCCCAAGTGTAAGTGGAACAGCATCTTGCGTATGAGTGCGCCCTATTTTTATGATTTGGGAAAACTCTTTGGATTTCCCGTCGAGTGCATTCTGTAGCTTCTTTAGTCCAGGTAACAAGACCTCATTAACCTCCTGGGCAGCAGCAATATGCATTGCTGTTGGGAAAGTGTCATTTGAACTCTGTGGAGAAAATTCAAGAAATTAATTTACAAGCTTTTCTCACCATTGCTGCTGTAAGATGTACATGTGTGGCTTTATCCTCCTTATCTCATAAACTCTTAGAAACTAAACTAAGAGTAAGCAATTCAGGGGTGTTCCACAAGGTCAGTTCCTTATTGATAAATCAACTTTTTATGACTATACCCACAGAAAGTTAAATTTAATAGACTGTTCATAACAACCTTGGAACAAAAAGAAGAATTACTATAGTAGTTACGAGAGATGGCTAACAAATGGACAGATGATTTTAGAGGAATTGTAGGTGACTTTTAAACACACATGTTGCTTCGATAATGTTAAATCCATAGTTCACAGAATACTGAGTAAGCACAAAGGATCAGGAAGGGAAACAACCAAGTCAGTGGCTTAATCTTTCCTTCAAGGTAGGTAAAGTTTAAGAGAGAAGTATAATAAAAATGTCTACCATGATCCAACTTTTAGAAACTGGACCTATATTTAACATCTTTAAGATAGTGGCAGTGGTTGTCACAAGGCCACCACCGTCTAATACATTATGAGTGAATTTATCTATCATGAATGAGTTTGAAGTTTTTAATCTGAAAAGCTCGCACTGCCACTGAAAAACATCTTAAAGTCCATTTAAACTGAAACATTTGTTGCCAAAGTTGTCCACAAAACTTTTTTTTTTAACCTAAACAATGGATACAATGAAACTCAAAATTCACAATTCAAAGACACAAAACTTTTGAAATTAAAAGCAGCATCAAACAAGTGTAACAACCTGGCTTTTGTTAACATGATCATTCGGATGCACTGGCTTTTTGCTTCCCAGTGTGCCTCCCATTATCTCAATAGCTCTGTTGCTGATGACTTCATTGACATTCATATTGGTTTGAGTTCCAGACCCAGTCTGCCACACCACCAAAGGGAAGTGATCATTTAATTTTCCTTCAGCTACCTATAATGGAAAAAACAGAGAAAAACTTACACTGGAAAAAAAAAAGCATAAACCTGAAAATTTTATTGCCATAATTTAAATTATGCTCTCCATTATATTTTTAAATCTACATATAGCAATTAGTGAATTTATACTAGAATAATGAAGACGTTTTTATGCAGTACCAGATATTAAAAGGGAAAAAAATTTGCTATGCTTTTTGAAGACACTGAATTGTGAAATACAGAGATATACAGAATTTGATTTCATATTCTACAGACATAGACAGAAAGTATTTTTAAAAGGTACTTTAGGTTACATCTTCTCTCTGTGTAACTGGACTGTGATATCTCTCAATAAAGAAATTTCATACATGGAAGTTCCAGATCTCTTACACCTGTAGACATAGCATGTTGTATCAATGAAGCCAGCAGATGGCTGCCAGTATCAAACACCTCATTCCTGTAAGGCACTGTCCTGCTTGATCAATATTTTTTGGAGCCTGTTGAATCTTAGACACATTCAGAGAGTTTTCTAAACATGTGTTTGTGATAGTATCAAAATCTGTGCTCAGAAGTATCACCCCCACACATATTAGCCTCAGAAAGACAAAGGAGCTGTTGTTAAAACTCTGAGGCTAGATAATCAGATTATCAGGATACATCAATCCTCCTGGAATCATGCTTTTCAAGAAAGGATCTTCTGTATTTCCCATCTTATATAGGGGCAACATTCCCACCTCCAAGAGTAACTTGATTCCTCTTTTTATTTAAGTCATACTAGAAAATTATTTTGGAGGTGAGAGAAAGGGTATCATAGCAGGGCTGTTTTTAGAACACAATAAAGAAAGCCACAAACAACTTTCAGAATTTATGA
This sequence comes from Illadopsis cleaveri, assembly GCA_013399915.1. NCBI lineage: Eukaryota > Metazoa > Chordata > Aves > Passeriformes > Timaliidae > Illadopsis > Illadopsis cleaveri. Next base: position 950,696 of record VXBB01007696.1, on the reverse strand, counting down.
ATCTAAACTAAGGAGCTTTAATCCACCGAAAGTTCTAATCCATCTTTAACTAGGGGAGCTCTAGAAACCAGAAGAAGAGCCTGGAGATATTCTGGAATTCCCCAAATCTATTGGGTCCTGGGACTTAAGGTGTTACAGTGGTAGCTTCTGCCACCACTGAAATATTTTTAAGCTAGTCAGGACAAGAAAAATCTGATAAAAATGCTTCTAGATAAAGAAATCTGTTGATTTATTCAAGTGAAACACTTGGTATTATCTATCACACCTCAAATAATGGTCACTCACAACTCACTGCACTTGGGCGGCATTTATCAACATGCATTTGAACATTCTATCATTTCTTTACATGCAAGAAATAAAATAGCAAAATATTATATTAAGTAAATGATCCCTGGAGAACAAGATTTACTAACAGGAAATGCTTTCCTCTAACAATCTGAGAAATGCAATCCTCCAACCTCCTGTGAAAAGCTTAACAAAAATACAATGCAAGTTGCAGTATTTTGAACAGCTTGTTCCTACCTCATTTGCTGCCTGTACAATGGCTTTAGCAATCTTTGGGTCGAGACCATAGTCTTGATTTACTTCAGCAGCTGCTCTCTTCAAGATGCCAAAAGCCCTTATGACTTGGACCTGAGACACAAGGGTGAGTTTAAACACACAATTTCTTTCCCCTAAAGGACATGTCATCAATTTATAGTGCATGTCTAGTTCTAAACCAAACTCCTTCTGATCTTAAATCCAGCAGGAGTTCATCAGTCAAACCAGAGAGCAATCAGGTCATCTAACCTATGTGCCCACTAACAGTAACATTCATCCCAACAGTCCAGAGGGCAGCACACAGCTGTTCTTGCAAGTCCAAGTGTGCTCTGTGTATCAAAAGTTACATGCATTAGAATTGAACTGGTTCCATTTCTAAAACAGCCTTTTGAGGGAAAACTGACAAATTTCACTACATGGAGAGTCAGTATATGACCAAGCACGTGCACATTAATGGCCTGTGCACATCTACATGTGACAAATTAAGTTTTTATCAACTCATGCTGTATCAAACTACGTCAATAACAAACTATATAAATGCTACATTAAATTACTCCATTTGCTTTTTCATCTTTGTAAAGATGAAAGACAGATTTCTATTCATCCTGGTTATTAAAAAATAAAGCAACACCATAAAATTATTCAAAAGCAATATTCGATTTATTTAAACACAACAAGAAATATTTCTACCAGAATAATATATTGCCATGAAATTTCTACCTTTAATTAAAATTCAAAGTTGCTCATGCTTCCAGCAAAAGCCTAAGAAGGTATTCAGAGGGTATTCACTTTCACATACAAAACATGCTCTAGAGAAGAAGAGAACACAGATATGAATTACTTACTGGCATCCTTTCTGAAACACCTCCAATCTTGAAGTTCATTGTAGACCTTACGGTTTGGGCACCATAATATTTGTCACTTGGGACCTTCAGTTCACCAAAGGTATCATATTCTATCCTGAAAGCCTCCTTAGAAGACTATAGAAAAGGAAAAAAAAATAAACCACTGGCAATCGGTATGTTCTTTTTGAAAGCAGGTAGTCAAGAAAAAGAAGATGGAAAAAAATACAAAACTAAGACATGCAGCTAGTCACAGGTATGTTTCTAATTATACCTTCAAAGTTGAGACATTTCTCTAGTTTGAGCAGCTGTCTCACTAAAAGCCACAACTACAAACTGTGTAGCATAGCTGACCCATGGTGACAGGCAGCACTACAAGGCTTAAGACCTCGGTGTCCATGGCATGAAACCTCATCCTAATGAGAGACTCTATTTCTCCTTTTCAAAGAATCAGTAACTTAGTTCACAATTTACAGAATGGGTGTTTTGTTAAAACCCAGCTGGAGAAGTAGCATTGTAAGAATTCAGGCAACATCCATGCAATCAACACATGTGTAATATAATTCCTATTTGAAATTCACACTGCACCGGACACTTAATATGGAAGGGAGCAACTGACTAATCCAGTACCAAGTTACTGACCATTAATTATCCTTTCTAGCCTAATAAACCAGGAACACAGATGCTCTCTAGCTGTGCAACACAAAGGAACTATATCTAGGTATATTTTGTGCAATATTTATGTGTGGTAATATTTCTGTGTCATGTATCCACCTAGCATCTGTTGTTATCTAACAAAGGCACAGCTAAATTAATTTTAGCTGACAGACTCCCAAAAAAGTAATTCTTTACTTAATGTAGAACATTAATTTGTGATGATGTGATCACATTCATATGTAGCTCTACATATGACAGGAAGCAAGAACGGTTTACTCTTCCTCTTTCCACACCTTGGTCAGCAAAGTCCTAATTTCCTGGTGAGAATGGCATTCATCCTTTCCCAGGAGAAGAGATTATCTTCTTTCAGAGTCTTCAGGAAAGGGGAGAAGTCTTTTTCATTTCTTTATCATGGATAGAGTAAAACAATCTCAGCCCTGTAGGCAGGCTATATACATACACAATGCCAGTTCCCGACATAACCACGACCCTCAGGGGTGAGTCCTTGGGAAACTAATCTCTTGTCAATAGAGTCAAGTCAGTCTTGCAGTGCAGTGAAAGACGAAAATCAAATGGGAGGAACAAACAAGAAAAGCAGAGGATACAAACAGAAACACTGCTGTGCCACCATGACTCACTGACAGTCTGAGGTAGTTGTGCAGATTTGGTTCTTTCATCCCCAAAACGTGTATTACTGGAAACAGTTCAAAGGCAATACAGCTGACAAAAGGTGGGGAGCAGCTTTCTTAAGACAAGTGACTTTTTTGTTCAGAAGAAAAGATAACCTGGGGATTGAAGGAAAACTGAGGTATAACCAGTATTAACTGCTCACTGTCTCTTCCAATACAAGACACAGGAGTCCTAACATGCTTGTAGGAGTCAGGTTCAAAAGAAGGGAAAGGGAGCAGCTCTTCACACAAGTCACAGACTGAAAAAACCCCTTGCCAGCTGATGCTGAGGATGCAAGAAGTCCACAACACTTCAGGGAAGATGAGATAGGCCCTCAGAAGAAAGATCTAAACTGGGTTATTACACATAGAAATCAAAGACTCAGGAAACTCCCTGATGTGAAAAATCATAGAATCATTAAGAGGGGATAAGTCTTCCAAGACCATTAAGTCCAACCTCTGACCAAACATCACCATGTCAACTAAAGCATAGCGCTAAGTGCCACAGCCAATCATTCTGTAAACAATTCCACCTGGGCAGCCTGTTCCAATGTCTGAGCACCCTTCCACTGAACAAGTTCTTCCTGATGTCCAACATGAACCTTCCCTGGGGTGCAGCCTGAGGTCATTTCCTCTCATCCTGTCACTAGCTGCATGGAAGAAGAGCTTGACCCCCACCTGGCTATACCCTCCTTTCGGGAGTTGTAGAGAGCAGTAAGGTCCCCCCAAGCCTCCTTTTGTGCAGGTTAAACAACCCCAGCTCCCTCAGCTGCTCCTCACAGGACTTGTGCTCCTCACCCTTCACCAGCTTCATTGGCCTTCTCTGGACACACTCCAGCACCTCAATGAGCTTCGTGAATTGAGAGGCCCAGGGCAGGACACAGGACTCGAGGTGTAGCCTCAGCAGTGTATGTACATGAAGAGTTTGGGTCAGAAAATGGGGAGAGCATTGTCTATGTCCACACTCTTCCCTAGGAGTCCACTTCTGAAGTCAGACTGTTCCTCTCTCTTCTTTGTTCATTTTACTTGCTCCATCTTTAGTGTTCTTGGACAGAAGCACAGCTGGGTATTGGCCAGAACAGCCTCTCCAGCAGCCCTGACCTTCTGCCTGCCAGGTTTGCATCACCATGGATGGCAAGCTGCAGCAGAGAGAGGGAAAGGTCGCAGCGTCTTTACTGTCCTAAGCATCATTCCCAGCCAGATGGAGACACTCTGCCATCAGGTACCATCAGTCACATACCAGAGACACCAGCCCTGCTCACTTTGAGTACTTCAGAGGAGGTGGTGCCTGTCAACTGGAAGAAACTGCAGCCAGCCCAGCCCACAACAAGGGTGAGTTCTCACATGGCTATCCCGCTCCCCACATTGTTGGGATTCAAGACATCTCTGAGCTAAGGCCATGGGAAAAATCCCCCTGGTCAGAGTGAGAGAAATCTCACCCTCAAAGCTTCATGGGCCTTCTGTATGTTAATAAGACTATAAAGTTCTCTGTTCCATGATTGGTTTATTTTTGCTGCAGTGTTATGAATATTTGTTATCATGTTACCCCGTTGGACCCTATCCCACAGACTCTGCCTAAACCTTACCCTATAGAAGTTACTGTAACCCCTGGCCCTCCTTTCGATGCACCCCCCTAGGGATTCAGATTACTGTTTGTTGTTTTGCTCATTAAAACCAGTTCTGGTTTTAACTTGTCAGGGTCTGTGATACCACAGCTTGTGTTTTGGCTGATGTTCTCCCAGGCTCTGACTCCTCAAGAACAGAAAGCTTAGTGTGGAACAGTAAGTCATTCCTATGTCCTTTAATCCTCTTTGTGCTGCTTGAGTCACTTGGCATTCATTTACATGCTAACAAGAAACAGAATACAGTAAATGCTTCTTTAGCATATCACTACCAAAAATGTTTAATTGGGATGCTTGCGGGTCTTACCACACATGTGTGCACACTAATATTCCAACGGCTGGGATCACTGACTCACTGTCTTTGAAATCCCTGCTTTCAACATTTGGACACCTTGTACAAGCACACAATGCAAAGCTTTCACAGAGCTGGATAAGCAGAACTCATTCAGCTCCAAGCCCAGCTTTTGGTACCATCAGTGGTTTAATAACCAAAAGTATTCACCCTCAAACAACAGAAAAAGTTAAACTACCTGTAACCTTTTAGACAAAAAAGTTGCACAACTGATTCCTCAAACTTACGTAATTCCAATGTCAACAATGGTGAAACAAAGATAAGTAAGATCATTACATCCTCGTACAAATACCTTTCAACAATGAAATCATTAATTTAAAAAAAAAAACTTTCCTAGCCAATTCCACGATTCCACACTCATAAATTCCAACAAAGCTAACAGAGCAAGGTGCTTTAAGAAGAATGCCAATTTGCTGATTCCTACTCTAACAGGTGCCATTAGGTAAAAAAAGCAAAGTGAAGTTTTTCATGCAGACTGAAGGAACTGAGCTGCAGCATTACTGTCAGACTGGTGTAGCAGCCCGCAGCAGCCACTGTCCGAGTGTGAATGTAACAAACATGATTCCCTCACTCCTTGGCCAGAATTCAACCTCTTGAGGAGCTTTAAGAGCTGAAGGTCCCAGTTTCTACATGTAAAGCAGTTTCTGCAGTCACCCCCTGACCCAGAGCATCAGCTGTAAAATGGTACATCAGTGGCACACTCCATCAACCCCCTACTCCCCCATTCTTGGACCTCAGGAGAAGCCAAAAGGAGACTTGAAAACTCTGCCAGTAGCCAGCATGAACTCCTGTGCTCACCTAATTTCTAGTATAGCTACAAGCAAGGCTCTACTCACAACTACTGTCCCTGACATTTACAAAACTTTTTTTTTTTTTTCTTCCTTAAAATGCCTGACAAGGTGTGCTCAGCCCTCCAAAATCCCTCGAACCCAAACACAGTCCAAAGCCTACAGCTAGGCAAATAGAACTGTACTTTTGCCTTATTGCAGGGAACTGATCAGAACTGATTGCACCATAACACACTAGAGATAGTCAAACAGCAGAACTGCCACAATAATGCTTCCTGTGGAAAATTACATTCTCATTTACAGATGCAGCAACTTTTCAATATAAGTATTTCAATTCAAAGAACCATCATTTTTAGCATGTCAAAAGCAGTCTTTTGAGGCAGAGCATGCAATTTATGTTTTACTGCTCTCCTTTAGCAGATGAAGAATGTTTCCATTTTTAAGCATAGTTTCTCTTCAATAACATGAGTCACAAATTCTAAAATTTACCCTTTAGAACCCAAACCCAAATATTTTACAATGTTCAGCTACAGCAGGACCATTATGACAATTCCATTTAAAATATCTTGTGCAATTTAGCTCTAAGTAAAAGCAACACAATCAACATACCAGGACAGCATGAATACTTGGTTGTATCTACATAAACCATGTGTTTTAAAACAAGTCTTGCTACTGAGAAAATCTCTACAAACACCATAAAGTGATGGCTTGAGTTTGTTGAGTGGCTGGTTTTTTTAAATTTATATACTGGTTGGTACATCTTTTGGTGGTTCCTCTTTTACATAAAGACATACAGAACTTTTCCTGTAAGAATTCAACAGCTGCTTGACCTCCAAGTCCACTGAGGGATGTTTTAGGGAGTGCTGTTATTTAAACTCAAGGAACTCACAACACACAGGACTGGTCACGTTTGTGACCTGCAAAGAGCAAAACACATCTCTTTCTTGTAAGATTGCAGACCAGATTCATAAATACCAAGTTTTCAGCAAATGGATAAAGGCCATGATTTGTATTAAGTATTTTTCTTAGACAAGGCCAAATGGCAAAACAGAAAAGGGAACCATCCAACAAGCTAGTGGTCTGAGTTACATATTCTGCCCTGACACATTTTCTTATGCAGCTAAGTTTCACCCACCATGAAGTTTTTTCACTTGCTGGGAAGCTTATTTTATTAAATACTACTTTTTACAGTTTCATCAATATTACAGATTGGAAACTGATGTTCTGGATAAATTTATTAACTAATTTAGTAAACTAAAGAATCAATAAAATCCCAAACACACCACCTTCTGCTAAAATTCTTCTCACAGTCTGCATTACCTCGTTTTAAGGAGTGAACTCAGAAAGATACACCTGAGACTAAGGCTTCCATGCAACATCCAACGTGTAGTACTACTGACATTTGAAGTTCCTCATCCAAACAGTGTTTCTGTTTCTATGCTGAACTGCATGCAACAATCAATCCCACTCGCATCTGAGCCCGACAATCAACTGATTACACACTCATATCTTCTAATGATGCCTGCTAGAAGTACCGGGCAGTTCTCAGCTGAAAGCTCTCTAGTTTTCAGGCAGCCCCAAAACTATTCGAGTGACGAATATTCCCACTCCCATTCCCGTGAGAATACAGCTTTTTATTATTTGCATTTCAACAGCTCCAAGAAAGCGCCTAAAATTCCTGTGGAAGCAGCTGCCGCAGAGCGCAGCTGTGTGAAGCAGGTCCTGCACCAGCACCTTTCCTGCCCGGCAGGATGCCCGCCCTGCCCGCCCACACCGCGCCGCCTCAGGGCCGTGCTCGGGCCGTGAATCTCAGCCCAGGCAGCGCCACGGGAGAGAGAGCTGCGCGCTGCACATCCCGGCCTGCCCGGCAGCGCCTGCCGAGCCGG
>VXBB01007696.1:925877-943320 GCA_013399915.1 Illadopsis cleaveri | reverse complement strand
GCAGCGGCGGGCGCTGAGTGCGGCCCCGGGGCGGGTCCGCCCGGCCTGGGAAAACCTGGGAAAACCCGCCTGCCCCGGGCGAAGGGCAGCGGGAAAAGCGCTGGAGCAGCGATTTTTCCACGGGGAAAAAAAAAAGAAGTATGAGCTTGTATCGCCTTAGTGTAGCCTTTTCAAAGATGTATAAAACCTTACTCCCTCCTTCCTAATGACAGTCAAGGTTCCTTTCATAAAAAAAGCCAAATCAAGGTGCAGCCCCCTCCTTATTTCCTACGCAAGAAGGCAGAGTGCTCCGACGTGCTGTTCTCTCTCCCTGTGCCAAGTGCAGAAACCCTTCGAGAGTCAAAGAACGTATATTCCATTTTTCCACCCACCAGCAGCAATATTCCAACATTTCAGGTTTTCCAACAGCCTGTTTTTTTTCCAAGAGCAGCCAACATTCAGCCGTTAAGAAAACAATTTTTTTGTCTAATATGGAAAACACTTTGTTCCATTGCAATCTGCATAGGTACTGTTCAGTCCTACAAGAACTGGGTTATTCAAAGAAATTGTGCCAGCAACTGCTTTATTAATGCCTTACAAGTTACATCGTGGCACTAAAAGCACACTGAGTCTTGTAAGCTTTAATATTTCAGCAAGTCTTTTGCCCCTTGGCTCCTCTGAGAAGACAGTCACACAGGGCATGCCACTAAAATGGCTTCAGAAGTTCCAGAGACAATGATGATTGGGTGATATTATTATTTAAATTATGCTATATCAGAGGAAGTAAGTGAAAGTCTCTTTTTTCATTCAATAGAACAGTAAAACAACACAAAGTTATAGCTACTACTATAACATAATCTTCTTTAAGTATTACTTACAGTCAACAACTAAGATGCTTAAGTCCCCACATCACAAAATTCAGCATCTCCATCTTGTCTAGAACTATTGCAATGAATAACTGGGGTTGGAAGGGATCTCTGGCAGTCCTCTAGTCCAACCCCCTCTCCATACCAGGTTCACCTGGAGTAGGTTGCACAGGATCACATCCAGGCAGGCTTTTAGTATCTCCAGAGGAGATTCCACAACCTTTTTGGGCAGCCAGTTCCTGTGCTTCAGTTTGTGCCCACTGCCCCTTGTCCTGTCACTGAGCACATTTCTTTCTCTTAAAATATGGAAATAACTACACATTCACAATAAGAGCATTGTAATTACATACAGACCAGCATATTCAAACAAATACAAGACTTGTAATGACTTTATTTAGACACATTTTGTGTTTTCATTGTCCCTTTTGACAGATGGGTGAAAGAAGCTGTTCTGCATTCCATTTTTAATACATGTACAGTAAGCTACAGCAGAATACAAGCTGGAGCAAAGTTTTGTCAGCATTTTCCATTCATTGCTGAGTGCCAACACTATTTTGGTTTGCTTGTGCTATGCTTATGTACACTGGCCCCTCTGAGAGAGGGCTTCAAGTGAGATGGGAGCTTCTAGTACGAGCGGATCGCTGGCGGGACGGTCTGGCAATCTTGCTCATTCAAAGTTCTGTCGATCACTGGTCTGTACTTCAAGGTAACCTAAAGTAGAANTGGTCTTCCCGGTGCTGGCGCGCTCCCGCCCAAGCAACACACGGGACTAAAGACCCGACCCAGCCGGCGGCCGTCGCTCCCCCTATCACCGCCCGCTTCCCGATCCCTGAGGGGCGGGGGCGGAGCGAGGGCGGCAGCGGCCGGCGGTGGCACTTAGAGGTCACGGTTCCCCGCTCCCCGCCCGGGGCTTACCATGGCGGCGCGGGGCGGCGCCGGGATCCAGCGGCCGGGAGTGGCGGGAGGCAGCGGGGGCGGCGGGCGGGAGAGGAGGAGACNCTCTCTCCCTGTGCCAAGTGCAGAAACCCTTCGAGAGTCAAAGAACGTATATTCCATTTTTCCACCCACCAGCAGCAATATTCCAACATTTCAGGTTTTCCAACAGCCTGTTTTTTTTCCAAGAGCAGCCAACATTCAGCCGTTAAGAAAACAATTTTTTTGTCTAATATGGAAAACACTTTGTTCCATTGCAATCTGCATAGGTACTGTTCAGTCCTACAAGAACTGGGTTATTCAAAGAAATTGTGCCAGCAACTGCTTTATTAATGCCTTACAAGTTACATCGTGGCACTAAAAGCACACTGAGTCTTGTAAGCTTTAATATTTCAGCAAGTCTTTTGCCCCTTGGCTCCTCTGAGAAGACAGTCACACAGGGCATGCCACTAAAATGGCTTCAGAAGTTCCAGAGACAATGATGATTGGGTGATATTATTATTTAAATTATGCTATATCAGAGGAAGTAAGTGAAAGTCTCTTTTTTCATTCAATAGAACAGTAAAACAATACAAAGTTATAGCTACTACTATAACATAATCTTCTTTAAGTATTACTTACAGTCAACAACTAAGATGCTTAAGTCCCCACATCACAAAATTCAGCATCTCCATCTTGTCTAGAACTATTGCAATGAATAGCTGGGGTTGGAAGGGATCTCTGGCAGTCCTCTAGTCCAACCCCCTCTCCATACCAGGTTCACCTGGAGTAGGTTGCACAGGATCACATCCAGGCAGGCTTTTAGTATCTCCAGAGGAGATTCCACAACCTTTTTGGGCAGCCAGTTCCTGTGCTTCAGTTTGTGCCCACTGCCCCTTGTCCTGTCACTGAGCACATTTCTTTCTCTTAAAATATGGAAATAACTACACATTCACAATAAGAGCATTGTAATTACATACAGACCAGCATATTCAAACAAATACAAGACTTGTAATGACTTTATTTAGACACATTTTGTGTTTTCATTGTCCCTTTTGACAGATGGGTGAAAGAAGCTGTTCTGCATTCCATTTTTAATACATGTACAGTAAGCTACAGCAGAATACAAGCTGGAGCAAAGTTTTGTCAGCATTTTCCATTCATTGCTGAGTGCCAACACTATTTTGGTTTGCTTGTGCTATGCTTATGTACACTGGCCCCTCTGAGAGAGGGCTTCAAGTGAGATGGGAGCTTCTAGTACGAGCGGATCGCTGGCGGGACGGTCTGGCAATCTTGCTCATTCAAAGTTCTGTCGATCACTGGTCTGTACTTCAAGGTAACCTAAAGTAGAAGGGAACAAAGAACTTCAGGACAACAGGATTCAGAGAATAAGATTAAAAAAAAAATCCAACAGTCGAGATTTTTATAGGGCCAGAATTCAGTTCTATCTTTGAAATACTACAAAACTGTTCTACTAAACACCCAACAATGGGTTTTGTCACCATTAGAAGAAAAAAGATTTTGAACTAGCCTGACACAAGGGGAAACAATTCCAGCTCAAACAGTAAAGTCACTCCCCAAAGATCAACTGTGCAGGATTCTCACAATTTCCAAGGCTGTTTATGAGAATAGCTGTTAACAGCAAAAAAGATCCTCAAGCACCAAGCTCAAAGTACCTTCCCAGTTGGGATATCCACGTAGGACAGGGTGTGCTTTCTCCAGTGCTCCTCAAATGGCTTCCGCTGCTGGCCTTGGAGTGGCTTAGAGTAGTCAAACTCATCTACCCGTAACTAGGGAGAAAATGAGATTAGTACAGACCAGATTGTGTATCTACAAATCACTTTACAACCACGAGATTAGCTGCATTTCAGTTACACCTGTAACCCAGCACATCTCTGAAGAGACTACAAGCTTTCTCTTAATACTGCCCCTGTCCAATTTGAAATGCTCAGGCTTAACAAGAGCTCTAAGGGAACTTTCCTTGCATAGGACAATTATGCTGTTTATGCATCTTTAGGTCCTGTTTATGCATTCATGATTTTATTACTATAGTCCTGGTTTAGAGGTCTCTAATCAGTCATGTGCACATGGAACAACTCTTCTCAAGATCATTCCCATGTATTGGTCCTTTTATAAATAACAAATAAGAAGAGCTAGAGCAGGTCAAATAGGACCCCAATTACACTAATCTGAACACTGAAGATGCTGTAACTTTAACATAATCCATCTGAGGACACATAACAGGGAGATTCAATCCTACATTCAGGTCACAGAAAATATTTATACCTTATAATCCTCTCTGGCATGGGCACCCCGGGACTCTTTGCGAGCCTCAGCACCATAAATGGTTTGCAGAGCACAAAGCATCAGGTTCTGCAGCTCAAGGGTCTCCACCAAGTCAGTGTTCCACACAATACCTGGTAAAATATTAAAATACTATGGAAGATGGTCTACAAACAAGAGAAATACACGTGAGTGAACCAAAAGTACATCAACAGCTGCACTTAAATAGCCAAGTTCTCTTAAGATACACCACAAGACATGGCAGTATCTGTCTGCATTGTGATCTGCTCAGCTGGAGAATGAAAACTGAGTGTTCAGCCTATGAATAGTCTTGCTACCTCTCTGCAACTCCCTGGCCTCTTCAGAAGATTCTGACAAAGTTCATCATTCATCTTAGTATCTGGATAACTTCACATCACGTTCTGAGGGCAGTTTGTACCTTACACATTTAAATCCAATTTCCGTCTCTGCTTCTTTGGAAGATTTTTTCAACCAGAAAATGACTGCTAAGGTCAAGTATTTTACCTGATTACCATGTTTAGTAAGTAGGGCTCTACAAAATATTTTGAAAGATTCAAAATGGTCAAAATCTTCAGCCAAAGATTCAAGAAACACGTTAGGTTTCCAGGGGAAAAAAAAAAAAAAACACACCACCAACACTCTTCCCAAAGTATTCTGGGCAAGGTGTGTTCTTTGTTATCTAATTACCTCTGTCAAAAGTCTTCAGATGAGCCAGATCACCATAAATTTGGCTAAGCTTCTCACAGCCTTCTTGGAGTACAGGACCAGTACGAAATACAGCAGCATGGTTTTGCATTGCCTGCAACACAGTAAAACAAAATCAGTTTGAAATGCTGCATATGAAAGCACGTAACTTCCATACCTCCAGAAGAGCTTGATATAGAGCTGTTCTGAGTTCAAACTTGTCTGCAGCCTGAAAAACACCACGTTCTTCCATTCACCCCACAAAACTGAAACCCCACTCTATCATACAGCAGGTAAACTACCCAAGGGAATGACCATGAAGGGAAGAAGGAATTAACAAAAGTGATCCAACCTTTGCTGCATACACAATCTTCTCACACACTTTTTACTTCTGCATGGCAAATCCTGAAGTGCACTTTGCCAAACCCCACAGCTGCTTCCAGCTTGTCCCACCCTATCCCTGAGAGCTTCCCCAGGCTCACCTTCTGCATGTTAAGTCGCACTTCTGAAGTCCTGATGCTTCCATCAGCAAACCTTAACTTGTCCAGATTAGCGACTGACTCTTCACCAGCATTTGGTTTAATGGGGGGAACTGGCTCTCCTAATAAGAAAATTTCAGTAAGTTTGTTAGTCAGGCTTGAATTTGGTTTCTGGCAGTTTCAGAGATTATCAATCACTAAAAATCAGATTTGAGTAAAATATAATCTGTTTTCTTCCTCTGAGGTGCACACTAAGCGTCACTTTCCTGAAGTCCCACCAAGTGTATCCATTTATTTAAAGTTCTCAGTGGAATATGAATACCATTCTTTCCTATAATAATTAAAGATTTTATAAGTTTGGCAAAATTCTGCTGTTCATTCCTTCAAAGTAGCAGTTGATGAAAATTCTTCTACACTATGAATAAGCCTGTGGTCCTTACCAGCTTCTGCTATGCTTTCCTTGTCTTCTCACTCCCAAACCTCCCACCTTTTCTTGGATGTGTAAGGGACCAAGACCAGTCAATAAGCCTGGCAATTAGACATGAACTCTGCATCTTGCCTCTACTACTGGAAGCCACATGTTACTGGGCAACAAAGCAAACACAGCATCTTACCAGCACGGTTCATCTCACATGTAGCTTTGCATTCAGATTAACAAACCCCTTTCTTCAATTTCTAACTCTAAAGAGCCACAGAAGGATTCAAAAAAATGTTGGCACAAAACCAGATCAAATAGGCACCAAAAGATCTAGGCTGATTCCATTAGGAATCATCTGTCTCTGCAGTTGGTGCAGTTTGGACATTAAGCACTAAGAAAACAGATGACTACTTGACTCCAGCTGCTCCAGTGGCAATGTAGCTGCCACTTCCAGTGTTTTGTTGGGGGTTGGAAGGAAGGGCTTGCTTCTCTGTTTTCTCAGGTCAACATTTGTTGCTGAACCAGGTTACTTAAAAATATGAAGATTCAGCAGTGAGAATCCAGTGAATGAGATATTACAATATTTAGTATCTCTCTCTCACCACTTGCACGTCAGTCTTTCTTATAAATAAATCAGCAAGGTGGCAGCAAATTCCACTATACAAAAGAGCCAAGAGTAAGACAGATTACATTTTGATGTAGAAGATGGTGCAGTATGTAGAAAATACAGTCTTCACATTCAATATTCTGTGTTAATTTGTCAAAAATCCTAACTGCTCTTGCCAATAGCATTAGCCCAATTCTAGTTTTAAAAGGATCAATTACAAAGCAAACAGTAATGTCAGAACATTTGCCTGGCAAAGAACATGCCTACAAAAAACATAAACACTGACTTCTTTCTTTTCTAACAAGAGCCTGTGAGTACCATTCTAAATTTGAATGAGGTAGCAACAACTCTTCGTTGGGCAGAAACTACATCATCAAGGCAAATGTCTCTGGAAGAGTGAGACTTACCAGGCTTGCAGGTATTTGCAATAGTCAGGGCACAAGCACGACCGAAGACCACCAAATCCAGCAGGGAGTTTGCTCCGAGTCGGTTTGCGCCATGGACGGATGCAGAGGCCGCCTCCCCGCAGGCGTACAACCCAGGCACCACCTTATCCTCCCCGTTCACGTGTGTGATCACCTGACACGGCACACACTCCATCAATACTCAGCTTTTGAAAACACTCTGCAACACTGCAAACCTCCTTATTTGCAAAGGCCATGTGTGCATGTAAGGATGGAACACAGCAACCCAAAGTTTCTTCCAATTCTAAACACAGAATTATCTCAGTCCTAAAGGGCACGTAGAAATGTATGCAAATACGTACATTTACATCTGTATGTAAATACAGACAGAACTAAATGCCAAGATTTCCTTATATATGCTGATGAAGAGTGCATAGTTCTGTTTCACCACAATTCTGCAGCAAATCAGAAATGCACAGGAATAAAGTGTGATATGTGATAAGACAGGCTTTTAAGGCAAAATTTTACATTGAAATTTAACAATTACACAAAGAGAAGAATTCCACAGACAGCATCACACTGATTTCCAACTAGTGTCAATTGGAGGATCTGCTTTAGTGTTTAAATTACATAAACTACAGAAGAATAACACACATTAACTCATGTTACAGAATGCAACAGAGCCCTACTTCAATCTATGTTCAATTATATTATCCTCAGCTCAATTAACAGAGAATTGTTGTCAGACCTGACAGTAACTTCATTTTAGATGTTTCTTGGAACTCCCATCTCCAGATGAACTGGAACATGGTTATCAAGTTATTTTTAAAAACCAAAAAGATTGTATGTTAAGTATAAGTACTCTGGCATCATTATTATATTATTATTAAAAATGATATTAACCATTCTTACAAGTATGGAAAACATTCTTAATGCTTTTTTATTTGGAAATTTCCTAGTATGACGATGACAATACAGCCCAAATGTGACACTTATTCCTCACCTGTCCTTTGTAGTTAGTAGGAATACCTCCCATATTATAATGCACAGTAGGCAGGACAGGGATAGGCTCCTTAGTGACATCAACTCCAGCGAATATCATGGCTGTTTCGGAAATCCCCGGGAGACGGGTTGCCAGCTGCTGTGGTGGCAAGTGGTGCAACTGCAAGTACACATGGTCTTTTTCAGGACCACAACCCCTAGCAAAAAAAAAGCAACACTGGAATACATAACAGGAATTTACAAACACTAGTAGCATTTGTAATCCGGTTTGTTTCATTTGTGAAAATAAATAACTTCTTTTTCACATGTTATCTGACAAAAATTAATATCTAGCATATTTAATAAGACTGTGGCACTTGGATGAATTGAGGCCCTTTTCCAACTCCTAGCTTTCTTTTCACAGTAACTCACATTATTTAAGACATTCAACTATTACATCTCTGCAGAAATATGTAAAATTTGATAATTAGTCAAGAGAACAGAGCACCAAATTATTTTGTTTGTAGTAAGAGCATATACATTAAACTTGTTTGAGCAACTGTCTCTAGACACACTGAATTCAAACAGGAGACTCTTAACATCATCTGTTCCCTGTCAGTATCACTATGAATTCACAAGAAAAATTTCTGCCTTACACACAGATATCACCTTAACAGTCCTTAAAGCTCACTCTCATGAATTACCAAGTGCTTATCAAATGAACTATTGCATTTCACAGTCTAGTCTGATCAAGTGTTCATTCTGCAGCTTGTTAAGAGCATTTAACTAACCTTCCTTCACGGATTTCTATGGTCATAGAACGAGACACTACATCCCTGGACGCCAGATCCTTGGCAACAGGTGCATATCTCTCCATGAATCTTTCACCTTGACTGTTGATGAGAATACCTCCCTCTCCACGACACCCTTCTGTGATAAGGCAGCCAGCCCCATAGATACCTGTGCAAGAACAAAAACACCATCAAAGGAGATTTCTCCACACAGCTTCACAAGCAGGATGAACACTGAATAAACAAGGTCTTCTCAAAATAATCAGAGGTGCAGATCTTATTCCACCCTAATCATACCTCTACAAGCTGTCCCTCAAGTGTTGTTATTCCTTTCAAACTCTCTTTCCAAAAGGTAAGCAAGTTGATTTGGAACACCAACAGTATTTCAAATATTAAAACTGAAAGTGATGTGCACCTATCAATACATCAGGAGAATTTTATGAAGACCTTCAGCAATTTTAAGATTTTTAATAAACCAGATGTTGATTATCTCAAGGCCCATTTGCTCATTTTTGTTCCCTCTTCTGTGCTGAAGCAGTATAGGATGGCTTCAAATCCTGTGGAACATAAAAGCTTACTTGATATCCTTTTCCTTTAGAGAAGGAAGGCTCACCTGTTATTCTGCAGCACTGGTCATCACAGAAAACAAAAATGCAAAATAACTCAGGCACTTGATAATTATCTTAAAAGCTACAGAATTATCATACAAACAGTGAAGCTTCTTTAACTACAAAAACCTTAACTAAGGCAAAGGAACACTGGATCTCTATGATGTAACAGTATCATTGTAAAATTATGCAAATCATGTACAAAAAATCACATCATGAGTTAAAATGAAGCATTTAATTAGCTACAAATCTAGTTTGTGACCATTGTTATTCACAGTTTAGATACTGATCAAGTGCTAGAAAACCACAGTTCTAAATATATACCTTAACTTCAACTACCCAACTTCACTGAAGATGCTAGTATTTAATTCCCTAACATTTGCACCTATCTCATTGCTCTTGTATCTAATATCAAGCCTCTTTAAAATATTAAGGACAATGGAAATATATGTTTAAGAGGTAGTTTCAGCTTGTAATTCATAAAACCTCTTAGTATTGTAAGGACAGCACCTCAAAATACTGAACACTGCTCTTCAAATTAAAATAGCTGAGACCTTTCTCACATTATATATCTTACTCTCAAATTTATATTCAACAACAGCTGCAGACAAGTCTAAACACACCACCACAAGCAACTACTCAAATGCTGCAGCAGAGGGCAAACTGACTTAAGCACATAATGCTTGAAGTGACATCACACTGGTGATCTGTCACTAGTGAGGTTCCCCAGGGCTCTGTCTTAGGTNACTTGGTCTGTTCAGCCTGGAGGAGACAAGAGAGACCTCACTGCATTCTGCAGCTTCCTTGTGAGGGGAAGAGGAGGGGCAGGCACTGATCTCTGTGGTGACCTGAGGGAATGACCTGAAGTCAGGGGAGGTTTAGGCTGGACATTAGAAAAAGGTTCTTCACCTAGAGAGTGGTTGGGCACTGGAACAGGCTCCCCAGGAGAATGGTTACAGCATCAAGCCAGATAAAGTTCAAGAAGTGTTTGGACACTGTTCTCAGGCACATGGTGTGACTCTTGGGGTGTCCTGTGCAGGGACAGGAGTTAGACTCTATGAACCTGATGGGTTCCTTCAAACTCAGCATACTGTGTGATTCTGTGACATTTTAAAACAACATAAGAATCTGTTCACCTCATTAAAAACAATGTTGTAAGCACTATTTCATATTCTGTACCTGTAGGGTGAAACTGCACGAATTCTAAGTCCTGGCAGGGGAGCCCAGCTCGTGTGACCATGGCAGTGCCATCACCAGTACTGGTATGAGCAGATGTGCAGCTGAAGTAAGTGCGGCCGTACCCACTGCACAACACGAAAGTTAACAGAATTAGCAGGAAGAAAATTTAAAACATCACTACAATATACCACTAAACTATGCTGTTTGCACAACAGTGGAAAGGGTTAACAAGAAAAGTACTTAAGTTTTACCATCTCCTGCACTAGTTAAACCAAAAGAAAACAAAACTGGTTTAGCCCAGTTTTGCTCAGCCACGTTTGAAAAATGGCTGGTGACAGAAGGTTGAAGAAAAAGAAAACCAATTCCAAAGCAGGATCATTAGGTTAATATCAGAACAAAAAAGGTTATTTCAGAAAGTTCTCTCAATCCATTCTATTCAGTTTCATTGGAACTATCACTAGCAGTTTTATAGAAAATAGCATATAATAATGGTTTAGATTGCCCATATGGTCCTGGTTTTATATTCTTAGATTTATAAACTTAGTTGTCCAGATATTCAACATGAATTATTATGCTGCAAACATGTAGGGTGGCCTCCAGCATTATTGAGAGCAGCCGGCTGGCCCAATTTCAGGATGAACTCTCAGAAGAAATAGCAACGTACATATTCCATGTACCTCAAAGTACACAAGCATGAAAAACACATCAGAAAGACAAATTAGGTAGGCAACCTTTTATAAATTTATTTATAAGTGTATCTTTTACAGATACATTTATAAGTATTTTTCATATTGAAGTAGATAGGAGAGAGCCATAAGCAGCAAAAGACTAATGCAAATAGCATCCTAGTAAAACATATACAAACTTTGCAACCAAGTAATGTTAAGTTACACTTATATTATGATAATTTTATCGTAGGACAGTTAGAATTACAGTGGCAGTATCTTAATGAAATAGAGTCTCTGGAACTTTGACAAAAGCTGTTTCCTACACACAGACACGCTGGCAGCATTGCAACAATGTCTGTTTTAAACAGCATGTTCTAAAAATCAAAGACCATCTGAATCATATATATTGCTCTCACACATTCTTACTTTATGTCATTGTTCTAGAATTCGAAGTTAGACCTCACACCAAATTTATACTTGGTCACAAAATTAGCATGTGCCTTCTTTCAGAGGCAATGACTGAATTCAGCTATATTCCTTTCAGAGTGGGGGGAATGAACCTATAAATTATGTTCTGTCAGTCAATGTATCTTCTCCACACTGTGGATCTGAACACATGTACAAGCACACAAACTCCCAAGTTTTGGTCCTTCATCACAAATGTTACATTACCCAGTGGCAATGACTGTGTTCTTTGCTCTAAAACGATGTATGGTTCCATCTTCAATGCAGAGGGCAATAACACCACGGCATTCTCCGTTCTCCATAAGTAGGTCCAAGGCGAAATACTCAACAAAGTAGCTTGTATCATATCTTAGAGACTGGAGGAAAATTAGAAAAGGAACTTTTACTGAAATAACCTCTCTTCAAAACTGTCAATGCACATGGGCTGTATCAGGATAAAAAAACATCCCTACCAATTATCTGGGAAGACTGTTTCCTCATAACTATTCATTAAAGAATTTGCTAATTAATCTATTCTATCTTTAAAAGATCCAAGTAGCAGCAAAAGCACTTAATTCTGAGCAGTCATGAGCTAGGGCAGCAGGACCTGTCATTTCACTCTACATTTGGCAAGACCTTAGCCAGCTGCAGTGCTCCATACATGTACAAGCACGCTGCACTTAAGCTCCCCCAGAGAAATGAGAAACACCTCCAGGAGCCCAATAAACTAGCAGGAACAGCAGGCACCGAGTCAAACCTTCTTCCATGCCCTCAAGGATCACAGCAGTGTTTGGCAGCACTGAGAATTTGTATTGCAGCAGCACACAGAGCGTGAACCTGGAGGAGAGCAATTAGCTGGCTACCAAGTAAATAAAAAACAGTAGCTAACAGGCACTTGGATTTCTGGTTTCAAGTAGCTCACTACCATTTCCAAACAGCCAGCACTTCCTTCAATTCTGACTTGTAGAATTAACAGGCCAACATGCTGGAACACTAGTCACTTACTTGCCATAGAACATGCTCAGAATTGCACGGTAAGCCTTAATTCATTTACACTTTATTTCCCTCTCCTCCCAGTTTGAAGATGAGTGAAAAAAAAATGCTGGCTTGTACCTCTTTCCAGAGTTCCCCAATGCTGCTGTGTCCAATTTTTGGAAAAAAGGGCTTTTGGGGCAATGTTTACATCCATTCTCTTTGGGTCTAGTTAACAGCCACAGAAGTACTAACAATGCAGAACTAGTCCAGACCACAAAGCTGACAGTGTACACTAATCAGCATCCACTGTCTTTATCCTTCCACATTGCCTCAGGAAGGAAGATAATCCAGAACTGCTACAAGCCATTCCCCTGGATTCCTCACTCATATGTGAATAATGACACGTTTGTTTGGTTTTGATTTTTTTTTAAAACTCTGAGTGGAAAAAGGAAAAACAAAAATCAGTAAATGCAAACACAAAAACCCAAACCCAGTTTACTTCACAAATGCTTACCCTGCCATACAGAGTATGTAAGAGTGAATGTCCAGTCCTGTCTGCAACACAACAGCATCTGTGAGCCTGTCCTCCTTTTCCAAACTGAAGACTCTGTCCACCAAATGCACGCTGATAGATTTTTCCTTCTTCAGTTCTGCTGAACGGCATCCCGTAATTTTCCAGCTGTTGATCCCAAATACAAGCATCAGAAACTCTTGTGCATCACAATACGAGTTATTTTAAGATCTCCTTGGAAGCCAGCCTGTGTTGTTTGTAACTACAGCTGGCATCAAATCCCAGGAGTCTCACCTCTATCACCGCAGCTGGGGCTTGCTCAGTCATGTAGTGGATGGCATCCTGGTCACCCAGCCAGTCCGAGCCTTTCACTGTGTCATAGAAATGCCACCTCCAGTTATCATCCTCCATGTTCCCCAGAGCAGCATTGATCCCTCCCTGAAAACAAAAATCCATTCTCCTGGAATTCCATTACTCGAGTACAGCTTTAGTAGGTTTACCTCATTTCTATTAAAAATCACATACCAGTTATGCATATATGTACAAGAAATAAAGTTGTCAGATTTAACGTGGCTGTGAAAAACCTGTGCAACTCCTCAGGTTCACAATGGCTTGTCCTGCTTTTTCGTGTAGCACAGTGAATCACACACTGCAGGCAGAGAAGTAGCACTGCATTTTGATAATGTTTAGAAACAGGGAAGAAAAAAGAGGCAGCATAAGGAAATGAAAGCATAAGGGCAAATAAGGATTTTAAGAACAACCAGAAGTGAGATTTAAAAAAAATGTCTTGCAAGGTCATTAGCTTGGAAGCAAAATGAAATGTACCTGTTACTTAATATAAAGTTTAGCAGTGATAGGGTAATGGTTGCACTCTTATGATATTAGAGGTCCTTCTCAAGCATAATGATCATGGTTAAGTTTGATTCTATGATATACTACCATCCAGAAAGTTTCAACTAAATATGCAATGTTATAAAAAGAAGCATGGCCTTGAAACAAGATACAGGTGCCCTGTTCCTAGAAGTGTTCAAGGCCAGGTTGGATGGCGTCTCCTGAGCAACCTAATCTAATGGGTGGAATCCCTGGCCACGGCAGGGCCGTTGGAACTGGGTAACCTCTAAGGTTCCTTCCAACCCAAATCATTCTATGATTATTCTACATCCAAATCAGCTTTATGACAGCAGGCATTTTTTAAACATTTATTCTGCCTCATTTCTCACCTGTGCAGCAACAGTATGAGAGCGGGTGGGGAAGAGCTTGGTAACACAGGCTGTGTTAAACCCAGCCTCTGACAAACCAAAGGCAGCCCGCAGACCCGCTCCTCCTGCCCCCACAACAACTGCATCGAACTCATGGTCCACTACTGGGTATTGTGTAGAAATCTGGAAAAATAAATCACTTTGTTATGATTGCAAATAGTTCAAGATAAGTCAAATAAGTTTCATACAAACACAAGCAGGATCGTTATAATGTTCTCAACAGATTTTTGCAACAATTGTCATATCTGTTATAGTCTCTTGATTGGAAATTGTCATCAAAAAGAGCGAGGCATTCCAGCAACTCAGTGCCACAAATTACCTGAACACAAAGCTCCACTAAAAGCCTGAAAGTTTCATGTCTGTCAAGCATTAAGTGCATTTTAAATCACAGCATACAAAGCACAGACGTACCGAGTCAGACACCTTGGTGGAGGCGTTTTTCTTTCCATAGACTGTGAAGTGTAAGTTCCGTGCAGGAGCCTGACACGCCGCTGGCCACTGCACAGAGAAGCCAAGAAAACTGTTATGGAACCAATGTTTCCACAGGGCAGACTTATGGCACTCTCAGCTACCCTGCACTTATAATAAAGCTTCACTCACCACTGGTAGCACATACACAAGAGTATTAACATATTTCAGAGTCACCTGCACTGAAGTTCTGGGTTTCCTATAATCCAAAAAAGCTTGACTGAGGAGAGAATAGCCTGCAGTTAACAGGGTGTCCCAGACTATCCCTTACTGACTCCATCAACAGTGACCAGCCTCTCAGACCTGTCTGAGGCTGCACCAACAGAGGAATACACCTGCAATTAATGCTGAAATATTCTTGCAGTTTTTTCATAATTAAGCAAAGATAAAGCTTTTGTGGGACCCATGGGAAGTAATGGAAAATTACTCTCCTGTCAGGTAATCCTCAGAATTTGAATTATTTCAGGTGGTGACAGTACTGAAAATTTAAAAAGTTTGTAGGAAATACTCTTCCAGCTGAGCATTGCTTCCAAAGTCAGTGATATTTCTCTTACTCTTTATGAAACTAGTGACCAATTTAGAACCATTCATTAATAGATAAACTTAGGACAAGGATTCAAGTTTTACCCATCTGCAGTGTCACCCTCCACTCCCTGACTTGTTCAAAACCAAACCAACAAACACCACATCCAAACCTACTCAGTCTGCAGTCTTTGCTTTGATAGATTAAAACAATCAGAATGTTACTCTCCACCTCTCCAGTGTATCAGAACCTGGTATTCCTTCTTTACACAGTCCAAAAAATAAGCCTAACTCAGCATGTATGACTGTTGAGAAGAGCAACACAGAGCCACATTAGTGACCTGTCCAGCAACATCAGCACTTCCCTACTTGAAATACAACCTAAAATGCACTGGAGTGATATCTGCAGCTGTTACATTCATGGTCCCACCACCCTACAATATGCTAACAAGCAGCTCTTCCCAAATGTCCACCTCTTCCCCCATCTCTGAAGTGAACTCCAACACTTTCCTCAAGCTAGTTTTACCATTTCTCATACCAGTTTCCTCAAATTATCTTCTTGCATAACAGCAAATACTGTGTCATTACACTTGCTAGCATATTTCTGGTTTCTGCAGTCCTCTTGGAATGAGACCAGCACCTAATACCTATTCATAAGGAGTTCCACCAGTACTCTCCTCCAGGCAGCTACTCTCTCCCTGCTCCACACTGCTGTGTTACCAGGCTTTGAGCTCGAACCAAAGTGCACAAAGCAGAAAAAGATGTCACACTAAGTCTGAAGGAAACACTGATTGCAGCAATCCTGAATTGTTACGCCACCAGGAAGATTGTGGCCCTTTTGAAACTAAAGGTCCAATCAGGGCCAGCTCACTGCCATCTAAAATACAGACACACTCTTTAAGCCTTTCCCTCTTTCTGTAGCTATCTTTTCTGCCCTTGCTTTGTAACACAAGTACAACTACAGCCCACCTTTGTAATCCCATGCTCGTTATGGGCATGCAGGATGAGGACAGTGGGAAGAAACTGAAAACTCTCACCTCACCATGGAGAAGAATAAGCCTTCACACACAACCCACAGCCCCCTAACACAAACCTGCCAGACTCCTCAGCAGCCCTTTCTGGGCACAATCACCACCCAGGTTCAAGCAACTCAGATATACACTGGCTTCCCACACAGGTCCAGAATCACAGAATGCCTTAGGCTGGAAAAGGCCTCTGAGACCACTGAGTCCAACCAATGACCAAACACAACTAGACCATGGCACTAAGTGTCACATCGAGCCTCGCCTTAAATACTTTCAGGAATGGTAACTCCACCTTCTCCCTGGGCAGCCTGTTCCAATATCTAATCACCCTTGCTGCGAAAAAGTTTTTCCTGATGTCCAACCTGAACGTCCCTTGGTGCAGCTTGAGGCCATTTCCTCTCCTCCTCTCACCAGCTGCATGGGAGAAGAAACCGACCCCCATCTTACTACAACGTCTCCTTAAGCAGTTGTAGAGAGTGACAAACTTTCCCCTAAACCTCCTTTTCTGCAGACTAAACACCCCCAGCTCCCTCAGCCGCTCCTCACAGGACTCGTGCTCAGACCCTTCACCAGCTGCGTGTCCCTTCTCCGGACTCGCTCCAGCCCCTCAATGTCCTTCGTGAACTGAGAAGCCCAGAACCGAACACAGCACTTGACGTGTGGCCTCAGCAGAGCCGAGTACAGGAGCACAACCACTTCCCTGTGCAAGTTATTGCTGATACAGAATGAGTCTGCGGCGACCTTTCTGCCCCGGTGCTCGGGCCACACCTGCCAGGCTCCTCCAGGGCCTTTTCCCAGCACATCCCATTCCCGCTGCCTCCCTCAAAACCCTGCTCAGGGCCTCAGGCGCTCGCTTCCCGAGCCGGGAGGCGCGGCCCAGCCATGCCCACAGCCACCTACTCCCAGGAATCTGCCCCCAGGACATGAGTTTCGAGGTCGGTGCGGCTCCAAAAGAGCACCGGAGGAACCAAACCTGCCGGGGGTGGGGAGATTAGCGGGTGGGTCAAGGTCACGAAGGAGACACCGGAGCCAGACCGCTGCCGGTGGGAAAGCAAGGCAAAAACAAGGGCAAGGACAGTGAAAAGGGCAGGGACAGGGACTCACCGCCCGGGAAGCCGCGGCCGGGCGCAGCCAGCGCTTCGCCAGGCCCCGCGCAGCCGCCGCCGCCATCACGCACCGCAGACTTGAGGGGGCAGAAGTGGGGAGATCGGGCGTGTAGGGCGCACGCGCGGGGCTCGGCGGGACAGACCAACAGTGCCGCGAGGGGTGTCCCCTACAGCGATCCTACCCAAGAGCTGCGCGATTCCCGATTCTTAAAACAGCTCCTGTTTTGATCGGAAAAAAAAAAAAAAAAAAAAA
>VXBB01007696.1:735104-925857 GCA_013399915.1 Illadopsis cleaveri | reverse complement strand
AAAAAAAAAAATCAAAACCAAAACAAAACAAAACAAAACAAAACAAAACCAAAAAACAACCCAACCAAAACCTAGAATTGCGTTATTGCCATTATTTTTCCTTGGTGAAATATTGAAATATGTAGTTCTCCAATACTGTCAGATTCAGCCTCCTTGTCTCTGACAGTGCCTGAAATTTTGCGTACTAAACAGGCCAGAATCATTTTTTGAAGTTGCGGGAAAGACCATTTCGTAGACCTAAGACTCGGACAGAAGGATGGAGGAAAGACCATATCGTCTCTCTAGGACAGCGAGCAAACTCAGCAGCTCCAGACGGTGAAATTCAGAAGCCGCTCGCGGCTGCCTTTGGCCGTCGGCGTTAATAGAATAAAAAAGTGCCCGTCAGGGGCGGGGACGGACGCCCGGCCTCGCCGCAGGCTCGGGCGAGTCCTTTTGTTGTCCCCCCCATTTTTTCCCGGCTGATGGGCCGGCCCTGGAGGGGGCGGGGCCGGCAGGTGAGTGGCAGCGCCAGGGCCTCGCGCGCTCCCGGGCTCGTGCGTGAGGGTCCCACGGTGGGGCGAGCGGGACGGGGAGGGGAATGGGAATAGGAGTAGGAATGGGAACGGGAACGGGAACGGCGATGGGCCCGACACGCCGTGTCGCGGCCGGATCTGCCGCTCAGGGCGCAGTCAAGCTGCCAAGTGTCAGGGCCGCCGTTCGAGGGGCTCGGGTAGAATTCCCGAGCAGAATTCTCCTCCCCAGCGAGAAGAGGTGGCAGCGGGAGCGGCCCCGGCCCCTCTGCGCGCTGCTGAGACCGCATCTCCCCTCTGTGCATCGCAGGTGCCTTCATGAATAACTTAAACGACCCTCCCAACTGGAACATCCTGCCCAATCGGCGCGATCCCGGCGATGACGGCAGCCGGTGGAATTACGCCCTGCTGGTCCCCATGCTGGGCTGTAGGGCCTTCCGTGAGTAGCGCTGGGCCCCCGGCCCAAGGCGGGCTCCTGGGGCCGTGCGGTGATAGAGCCGTGCCCTGTCTGGGAGCCTCCCCAGGCCTTCTTGATTATAGTGCTGTAAACAACCAGCGCTGGTGGTGTCGCTAAGGCAAAGACCACTTTTCATACACGGAGTTGAAACCATATTTAATAAGCTCCAATATACTGAGCTCCCTCAAGAAAAATGGACACAGGATGTGCTGGGGAGCCCAGAGGTAACAGCGCCGGATGTTGCCGATGTATTTATTTACTGGGCCTAGAAAGATCTCCATGCAGTATCTGCTTCACAAACCTCCAGTTTCTTTCTCCATGACTTTATTTTCCTTCTCTAATCTAAGTGGTGCTAGGATAGACAATAAAAGAATAGGGGTATTTTATTTCAGAGAAAGCATGATCATTTAAAGTGACTCACTCTGAAATAGGGACCACAGAAATACATTTTGTGGGGACATGTAAATAGAAGTAAGTATCGCTGGGAAGGGCAGGAAAGAAAGTTTTTTACCACTTAGTAGCTTCATTTCAGGCATAGCTAATTAATCATACCCCTCATTGTTACGTTATACTTGCATCTGAAGTCTCGTTTATTTCTGATAGGATGGATCTGGACCAGAGAATGTCAGAAAGAAATAGAAAAAGAAAGACAAGAGTACTACAGAAAAGAGTCAACTTTACAAAAAGACCTGGAAGGCAAATACCGGGATATAATCACGGAGAATCGCCGCGCTGTTGCTCATCTGGAGGTGGAGCTGGAAAAGGAACGCAACAGGACCCTGAGTTACCGCGAAGCCCTCGTGTCCCAGAGCCGCAAACTAGTAGAAGAGAGGAAGCTCCTAGAACAGGAGCAGGAGAAGTTGGAGCAAGAAAAACAAGTCCTTTTGCAGTCTGGAGCAGAAGGTACCTTGTACCAGAGTTGCCTGGCAAAGGAAGAAGAGTGGCAACAGAAAGCCAATATTTTACTAAAAGAATTTGAAGAGGGACTGAAGGAAAGACAGGACATCTACTGCAGCCTTGTTGTACCCAGAAGTCAGAGACTAGAAATAGAGAAAAATCTGCTAGTTAAAGCAGCAACTAATCCTGTTGCTATGGCTTTACATGTGGAGAGTGGCCTAAAAGATATTTTCAAACATGATAACTACTGTGGCAATGTGCTGAACAGAACCAGGAGTCAAAATGGAAAGCTTATGTGGCTGTATCTGAGATACTGGGAACTAGCTGTTGAACTGCAAAAATTCAAGAGGGTAGAAAAGGCCATGTTAGGAAAACGCTGAGTAGGGGAAGCAGTGGGATTCCGTGTGATCCACCGTGCATGGTAGGGACAATCACAGTTGTAGTCCGAAGCTGTTAAATTCTTCTGCTGTGTTGCCATCTCTCCTCCTCCTTGCACTTGTATTTGCATGGGACATGTGCAGTGCTGGTGCCTTCCCTCTCACTAACAACAGATGCTCTGGTGAGCTGTGCATGCTCCTAAACTCCGTGAGTGTGTTTGTGTTGCAGTACAGAGATACGCCAACTCCCCAGGTATCAGAAGCAGCAAAACAGAACTCAGTTTAGAGGGATTTGTCTCGTTGATGGTCACGCTCCAGCAACAAACTGTGGTCATTTGTCTCCCCCAGGTGCAGAAGCACATTGTGCTCCTTATCCCTGTCATTTTACGTGGTGTCTCAACACTGTCTTTTTTATTACTATTTGTCTTGGTTTGGAAAGACAGGTGTGTGCTGAGGAAAGCAGGGGCCTCCCTTGAAATGGAGAATGTAAAACCCCCTCCCTCCAAATTATTATGATTTTGAAATTACGGGGCTCTCAGGCAAAGATATGGGAATAGGAATAATAGTTTTTAACTAGGAAAATCAAAATTAAAATATAGTACAAAAAAGCAAACAAACAAAAAGAAAACACTGACAGAGTGAGAATACAACCTGACACCCTGTTGGTCAGGGTGTTGGTAGCAGGCAAGTCAAGTCCTGGAGTGACAGATGTGGTTCTGTTGAAAGCAATGATCCTGTAGAAGGGTGTAGTTTTCCTCTGAAGACCCAGAGGTGGTATAGATGGGTCCAGTTTTCCTCTGGGTATCCAGTGGAAACTGGCTGCTCTGGTGTTCCGAATCTCAGATTTTTATCCAAGTAGGAATGCTTGGCTCTTCCCCTTAGGTGGAGCGCCTCACAATGGGATGATGTAATTTTATCAGTCGTGCAGTGTGCCTCAATGGCCCATTAACAGAAGATATCATCCTGGAGGGAGGATGGGTTGTGGAAGAGATAACACTGCCCTGACTGGTTTTAACAGATGGTAATAGAATATGTACTTTTGGTTACATCTTGCATTGCAACCCAGGACACTATTTTTAAAATTTTGTTTAAGCAAAACCGATTTTGAGGCAGACATTTGGGAGAGAGTGTTTTGGAGCCAGCTGCTTGACATGTAAATCTTTCATGTCTGTATATGCAATTATATAAATCTATATATGCGTGAATGTGTGTGTGTGTGTAAGTGTATGTGCTAGGATTCTGAGGAGGGGAATAGTTTAATCCTGTTTCAGATTAGTAAGTCTTGCATTGTCTTCCAACCTTCCAGCTTAATATACAAAGAATGCTTTATGAATGAAACTTCCAAAAGATGCTAATTCAAATAACACATAAAGAAACAGACTGATGTCTCATTGGCACTTGGGATCCATTCTCAGATTCTGGGGAGTGTGTAAACTGGAAGGTTAATTTTCACATATTGGCAATACCTTAAGAATACTTAGTTTTTTCTCAGTCAAGGTTTTACTTTTAACCCAACAATGTGCCGCCATTATGGATGTCCCCATGCTCTGTGTCTGCCTCTCAGGGCACTGGCTGCCTCCTGGTTTGCTTGCAGGAACCTCCTTGCCATTGCACCTGGCTCTGCTCCTTGGACAGGTCCTGTTTGTTATTTGCAGGTGGGAACCTAAATGGATCCTGCACTGGTAGCCAGTATTCCCTCTCCACCCGTCTCCCTTCTCCTAGAACTGAAGCACATACTCTGTTCTGCAGCTCTGAAATTTTGTGCTTGTGGTTCACCACTTTATGTACACATGACCACAAAAGCCTACAGATATACAAGCTTTGCAAACTTTTAAGAAAGGGGGATTTTAAATTTAGCTAGTAAAATAAAATAGATTTGGTAAAAATAATAAGTACAGTGAAATAATACAGGAAAATAAACAGATCCAGATTTAAAAGTCCCAACAACAAACAAATTTTAAAAACCCAGTGCATTTCAATTTCTTAGAACTTTGAGTATATTTTGGGTCTTTTTAGCAGTAGGAACCACCTTTTTTTCAAATGTGCCATGTATTTAAAATAATAACTTTTTCCTTCTCCCTTTCTAATGCAGCCTTAGACCTCAGAGGGGCAGTGTTTACCCTTTCGTTTATAACAACTAGGCTTCTCTGTTACTTGACTTTGATTCGTGCTGTAGGTTGTCAGTTCATTAATTAGCAGTTTATTATTTACTGAGGGCTAGACTTGACACACGTTTGCTCTAGGCAATCACGTAGAACCATGGCTTGGAAGCAATCCAAGCTAAGTGAATGCCATCTTCCTGCAGATGTGGAGTTTTTCTTTTACTGTTTTCTCCTGGTTTCATTTTAGTCTGAGCACAGAAGACAGCAGATGAATCTTTTGAAACAGTGTGCACAACTTAATCCAGTTACTAAGCAGAAATATCTAACATGGAACAAAATTCCCGAGCGGAATAGATGTTTCCCAACTACTTGGTTTTCCAGTTGTGA
Source organism: Illadopsis cleaveri (assembly GCA_013399915.1). Classification (NCBI taxonomy): domain Eukaryota; kingdom Metazoa; phylum Chordata; class Aves; order Passeriformes; family Timaliidae; genus Illadopsis; species Illadopsis cleaveri. The sequence goes on along the minus strand of VXBB01007696.1, from coordinate 921,128 downwards.
TTTTGCTCACCTTGGTAGTACATACTGCTGTGTTGACTTATTAATCCTTTTTTCATGCTGATTTTTAAAATAAAGTTTCAGTAGACAAACTCGGAGGAAAAAAGAGAGATCACAAACGCCAGATGGGCTGCAGTTTGTCTGGGTGCCAAGCATATGCGGGTTGGGAGATGAGAACACGATTGAGTTGCTACTCATGAGTGACACCCTGAGCCGAGCTGCTGCAGCTGGACATAGGCACACAGTCTAATTGCCCAGGAGAACAAATTAGTTTGAGTAACAGCCCGTGTGTAATTCCTTCAGGATGTGGAAAGTGACCCTCCAGCTGTGGCACACTTGGCACATTCCTGAAGGCAGTTAAGCTGCTCGGCTGACTAAGAGCGGACAGTGGATCAGTGCCAGTGTATCTGAGATTCATGCCTTGAATTTGTACCAGTTAGCATTGAAAGATCAAAGGGTTTATGCTTTTTCATTTTTTCATAGTTTGTCACACAAATCACTCCAAATGTTTAAAGAAAATGTAATCAAGGGTAAAATACTATTTTTTCACTATGAATATGTACATTCAAGCCTTACACACTTGACTGTACAGGGTCAGATGCAATGCAGTAAAGGTTTGGTATTCACATTCTCTTTTTTAGAAGTATCATTTATTTGTACAACCAACTGAACTATTGTTTATGGACACTTTGAAGATCATTGTATCAAGACAGAAGGGTTATTTCAGAAGGCTTTTTAAAAGTGTATAGAAGCACTGATCCTATTAGTTTCTACCAAAACTCATGTTTGTGGGTATGCAATGTATTTTTGAAATGTTCCACCTTTGTAAGTTGTTATGCTGAAAATTCTAAGTAAGTTTTTTCTTTCCCAGCACTTGTTCTGGATTGGTTAATTGTTTGGAACTGCCCATATACATATGTAGAACGCAAGAATAGTTTGTTTTCAAAGTATTTAATGAACTTATTTTTATTATAAAATTGTCACTCAGCTGTTAAACAATAGCAATTAATAAAAACCTTTACATATTTCTGCACTGTTCTGTAACTTGGGCAAGGTGGGTGGGAAAACTGGAATTTGCTACTTTATTCAGACTTTCCAAACTAGTTGCACCATTCTAGGTTTTACAAATTGTACGTTTTATAAATTGGCTTGTAAAGAGTTTTGGTCTTGGTGCTGAGAAAAGAACATGTTATAAGGTTTTTTCCTTAAGAAAGAACACTGTTAAACAGGTAAGTGTGGAGCATTAACTAAAGATGTGGGGTTAAAGGTGACCATCCCTCTGAAAGACTGGGGGACATTCCTTTGTCTGAATGTTGTGTAGGATATTCTGCCTTCCTCCAGAATCACTCAGATCTCTCATTCTATATGTCAGCTGCTTTTCATTTCCCTCATCTTCCTGCTCTCTGTGAAGAACTGCAATCCAGCTGCTCTAGGACAGTGTTCAGATACTTTGGAAATCCTTGTTCCTGTAATAAAAGATCCTCAATCTATTTGTATTTGACAAAATCCCTCACCCTCCTCTGGCTCTTTAAAGCATGGGTTTGAACACTCCTGTGTGAGGATGAGAAAACGGAGTCTTCTCTGTGGAGGATACAAGGCAGAAACAGCAGTCAACAGTTCAGTTACTGTGGTGAAATCAAAGAAATTTGAGTTATTACTGTGAAAAAAGGATGAAAGACAAAGTGTGTAGTTGCAGTTGTGGTGCACCTGGGTATGAAGGCTTTGCTGGTGTGCATGTTACGGCCCTCATTTATTGGTCATTAATTTACTGCCTGCTCCAGGAGCTTTCCCTGGTCACTGCATATCTGAGACAACAGATGGACCTGCTAAGAAGTAACTCACTGAAATTAGCTTAACTCGGCAATGAGGCAATGGCCATTTCACAGCAAAACAGCTGAGTGATTGCTGCAACAAAAAGTGAAAGTAAACTGATGTAAACTGAAAGTAAATGTTCTGGAAACAAAGAGTCTGGATGGAAGAGTTTGAAGAGAGCTGGTGGATTGTAAGAACAGTGGTGGCAGCTATTCGTAGTCATGCACCCCAACAGCCCTGTGCTGAGATCACTCGGGCTGTCCAGCTGCTGAAAAAGTGCCTCTTTTACTCTGTGTTCATAACAGGTTTATATTTCTGAGATACCTCACGGCTAAACTTACCGCCGTCAGAAGAAAATCCTCAGCTGCTTGGTCTGTATTTGTGTGGCTCGGTGCTGCTTCCCCCTTGTGGCTGATGGCTCTTCCAACCGCAGCCGCCTCTGTTCCCATGGACTCCGCTGGAGCACATCTCCTAACGCTGCACAGCTCTCTGGCCCAAACACCTCCGGGGGTAATAACGAGAAAGGTGAGCAAAACCATGGTGTTCGGTGACCAAACCGGAATGAACTTGTCTCCACTGAGGTGTATGCTGTGGTGCCTCTGTGCAGAGGTGGCAGGCAGGGCTTGGGTGTAATTCAGCCGCCTATTAGCACCTCATCGTATGTTGCAGCACTGGAAAAGAAAACCACGACAAACTCGATTAAAGAACGATGTTCATTGTGTAATAAAGATTGCAAGAAGCAATCTACAACTATCAACTTGTTCTGCTTCCTGCTGGAGGAGAGATACTTTTGGTGAGACAGATGCCAAGCAATAGCACTTCACTGACTAAGAAATTTAGGGGGATGCTGACCATTATAGAATGGTTTGGGTTGGAAGCAGCCTTTAAAACTCATCTAGTCCAACCCACCTGCAATGAGCAAGGACATCTCCAAACAGACCAAGTTGCTCAGAGCCCCATCTAACCTGACCTTGAATGTTTCCAGGGATGAAACACCTACCACCTCTCTGGGCAACATATGCCAGTGTTTCAAAACCCTTGTTGTAAAAAAATTCTACCCATGTCTAGTCTAAACCAACTCTCTTTTAGTTTAAAACCATTTTCCCTTGTCCTATCATAACAGGCCCTGCTAAAAATTTATCCCTATTCAGAAAAAAGCCACTTTGAAATACTGAAAGGCTACGGTAAGATCCCTCTGAATCATTTCTTCTCAAGGCTGAACAATCCCAATTCTCTCAGCTTGTCTTCATAGAAGAAGTGCTCCAGCCCTCTGATCATGAGATCAGAAAATCTAGTGCTGTCCACAGAAGCATTTCTACCCCAATGCTCCTTACCTGTATTTCCCCCCAAAGTTATTCCAAAGGTGAGATGTGTTCAAAGATGAAAGCAATATTTTAGTGGTCTTCTGACTCTATATAGTGAAATATTAAGGAGAGCACATCTTCCTCTCTGGTGTCAAAAAGAACAACAAAACAACAAAGCATGTTGCTGCTGGAGCTGATATTACTTCAGTTAAATATTTCTATATTAACTGAAGTAAATATTAGGCAAATTACCAGTATAGACAAAGATTGTGCCTCTTTCTGGGAGACAAAAAGGAGAAAGAGGCCATGTGGGCATCAGTGTCAACTCAGTTCTGGGTGAACTGCACCAGACATGCTGTTCATAGCTTGTTCTCTTTAATTTTTCTGTGGCTAGAGATGCTGCTACTTCCACAATAAACATAAACTGAAAGTTTCTAGGCATGTCAGATTGCTGAAGGAAACTCCTTGACACCATAAAATCACTCCAGAATGAGTTGCATGTGGAAGTCACTGTGTGTGACCTCCTATCTCTGTTGTGTTCCCAGTAGTCTGGGACAGAGTTCCAACAACAACTCAGTGCTGCCTTATTTCTCCCTTGGAGTGATACTTGGCACAAGTTGGAACTTCTCTCTGATTTGGAGAAGTTTACAATCTCATGGGAAGAAATTTAGGGCCCAAAGTTTATTGGACGTCTCCAAAGTCTTTAGGTATCCCTGCTTGAACTGCTGTGGGCTGGTGGCAGCAGTTTTCAAGCACTCATATAGGAAATCCAATCATGCCAGCTGAGGAGCTGTGAGAACTGTGCCTTTTGGTTACTTATCAGATAGAGTTTGAGAACAGCAGAGCATAAAACTTAGATCCAGTTAAAGATCTACAGATCATTTATTGGCAAGGTAAACTGCATGACCACCTGTGATTGTTTATTACCCTTAAAATTAAGCAATTCTGAAATATTTTGCCTGTGTATCTCCCTTTCTAAGGTGATCATTATTGTCCCCTAGGCTGGAGATTTTGAGTCTGCTCTTGAGCCTGGGGCTCCCTTTTTGCACATCTGGTCAAGGATGTTACCCATTGGAAGCTTGTAAAAGGATTTTGTGTTTTCTTCACCTATTTTAAAGGATGGGCTGTCACAGAGACTTTTTCATGTACCTTCTTCTTCTTCTTCTTCTTCTTCTTCTTCTTCTTCTTCTTCTTCTTCTTCTTCTTCTTCTTCTTCTCCTTCTTCTCCTTCTTCTTCTTCTTCTCCTTCTTCTCCTCCTTCTGCTCCTTCTCCATCTTTATATTTCCATCCTTTTCCAGTTTAGGCTCATTACACAAGCAAGAGTGATTGTATTGCTGTATACGATGCTTCGACTACCAAGTAGAAGCTGACTGGAAAGAAAATGGGATTAAGGCTGATAAGATATTGCTATAGAATTACTAGAGTAAGAGATTTCACTCCAGTATCTGCTGCAGTACTAAAAAGGGTCAAAATAATGAAAACAATGTAGTTAATCCTAATAGCCTGGTATATTGCAAGGAGCAATGAAAATATCTGGAGAGTTACAGATTTGTCCTATGTCATACCAGGCATGACAGAATCACAATTAAAGGATCATATTGCATTTCATACCTGAAACTATTGGTTGCAACCTGAAACCTCGTTGCAAACAATGTGTATTGCCAGTGGTCCCTGCTTTTCTCAATGGCTTTATATGGAAGGAATTGTTTTTTAAAAGAATAGTCCTGTCCTTCTTCTTCTATTTGTCCTCCCCTTCACAGGATCCAGATAAAAAAACTTCCCCCTAGGGAGTCTCCCCCACCCTGTGACGAAGGGCAGAAGAATCACAGAATCATAGAATATCTTGATTTGGAAGGAACCCAGAAGGATCATAAGTTCCAACTCCCTGCTCCTCACAGCAGCATAGCTGCACATAACTTCACATAGCTGTAAAAGATTTCAGTTTGCTTATAAATTATCTGAAATGTTTTATTGTGACAATAAGTAGGAACAATTAACACATTGTTATGAAACTGTGCAGAGCAAGTTGATCTGAAAGCTGTTGCACAAAGTATCTGCTGAATCTTTTAGGACCCAAGGCTTCAAACTTCAGTTTTTAGCACTGGATTCCCAGGTTGTTGCTTAATTTATTTTTGCTGCTTGATCTAGTGATCCACCTTTATCAGGTTGTTTCAAAATCCTGCTAATTCTGTCAGCTGTTCTGACTTTGTCCTTGTCAGCAGATGGACTTACTCCTAAAAGAAGACAACCTGCTTAAGTACTTGTTTTCTGTTGAAATCCTCCTTTACAGTACAATGAAACACTACAAGTTCCAAAGGTGGAAACTGTACATGGAACAGTTGCCACCCCAAGTCCAGCTGCTGCTTCATAGTTCTGGCCAGTCTTAGTCTGGCTTGGCTCAGCTCTGCTGGCACCTGCAGGGTCCCTGGCACCCTTGGCACAGTGCATGTCCTGGAGGTGGCTGTGACTCCTTCCATGGTGGACGAGGCGAGGGTCAAGCACTCCAGACAAGCACTTCAGCCAGGTCCTTGAGTCAGCCACCTCCACTCTGTCATGGAAGAGAAGAAATTGTCCTTAGAGCAACAGAACTGTAGAATCACTGAGGTTGTAAAAGACCTCTATGATCCTGGAGTCCAATCATTTTCCCAAACAGTTTCACCACTAAATCATGTCCCACCCGTGCCACATCCACACTTCCAAGGCTGGTGATTCCACCACTTCCCAGGGCAGCCTGTTCCAAAGCCTGGCCACCCTTTCCAGGAAGAAATTTTCCCTAGTATCTAATCCAAAACTCCTCTGGCACAACATGAGTCCATTTCCTCTGGGTCCTGTCACTTGTTACCTGGGAGAAGAGACCAACTTCCACCTCATTACAACAACCTTTGGGTCCTTCTCCATATGGGACAGCTTCCTGAAGGGCTGGAAGTAAGCTGTGCTGGCCTGGGGGTGCCTGTGCTGGCACAGGGAGGTCACAGCAGGAGCAGCTGCCCGGTGGCTGGTTTAGTAGAGTGTGTCAGGCTGCACCTGAGCTGCAGGGGAGGACAGCTTGTCTCCCAGCTGGGAACATCCCTGTGGAGCCAGGCTGCACGACATTCTGAGGGTTTCCCATAGCCAGGAGTCCCTTGGCCCAGGTGGTACCGTACCATGACCAGACCTGGCCCCACAAAAGGAAACAAGTGGCTCTATCCTTCCTGTGGCCTTGATTTATATCTCCAATAACTTTCTCCTGCCATTTCTTTTCTTTATTGCCAACCTCTCTCATACTCTTTCATAATGTCATTATCATCCTGTGAGATGAAAGACGTGTTCATTTAAGAAAAGGAGTATGCCCACATTCTTCCACAAATGCCTATGTGTGTATGTTCCAGCAAAACATAGGATTTTTATAAAGGGGTTATTTCCCTTTTAATTGGGTTTTTGTAAAATTTATTTTTACAGACAAAGTGTGTATTTTGTTATTTACAGACAAGTTGGCTTACTTTTTTTTAATAGCCCTTTTTAACTTTTGAAAAAATAGTACATTAAAAATATGGGTAGGAGACAAAAAAAAAGTGTCATTAGAAAAGTTTTTACACAAGTAATCCAACCTAAATGTAAGATCCATTTTCTCCTGCGTTTATAATTAGCAGTATGCAATACATTTCTTGTGTAGTAGCCTATATCATGAAAGGATGAATTTCGTAGAGATTTATTAGCCCTAATAATCCTGTGGGACCTGCCAAAGCCTAGCATCTCTTGAAGGAGGAGTTTACCTTAGAGCACAGGAAAGAGCTCTGTCGAATAAATAAGTGACTGTGACGAGGGAAGAGCAGCCCCAGCTTGCCTGTTCCAGTCCACAGGGTGGCAATGTAGACAACACCTCCAAGCACCTGTGGATCATACTGGAGCTGGTGTCACTGCTTCTGTAAGTCCTTCAGAAAAAGGCACAGTGCCTTCCACGATCATTGGCCCTGCCATTACACTGATAAAGACGTTTGAGCTAGATGCCAGACCAGCGTATTTGCTTCTGCAAATGTTTAAAAATTGATAGATAACTAACAACCACTGGCACCTGGCATTACCAGAGCAAGATAAAATTCTTCAAAAAGAGCATTTGCTCAGTGTAAGGCAATCAGGACTGTATTTTCAGACCGTGATAGAAACTGCTTGCTCATGAAGCTTAGCAGAGAGAAATTTTCAGTAGACCAGTTGCCACGTGACCACAACTAGGTGTATTGATTGAACTAAACAGAAGATATAACATGAACACAGTGGTGCAGTTGACACAACAGAAGGAAGGGATGCCATCCATGGGGACCTGGACAAGCTTGAGAAGTGAGCACATGAGAACATAGTGGGGTTCAACTAGTCCGAGTGAAAGGTGCTGCACCTGTATGAGGGCAATCCCAGGCACAAGTACAGGCTGGGTGGTGAATGGATAAAGGGGTACCCTGCGGAGAAGGACTGTAGGGATGTTGGTGGACAAAATCCGGGATGTGAGCCAAGAATGTGCATTTGCAGCTTAGGAGATGAATCAACCAACTTCTGCATCAAAAAAAAGCATTCTCCCCTGTACTCTGTGCCTGTGAATCACCACCTGGAGTACTGCATCCAGCTCTGGGGCGCTCGGCACAAGGAAATGTGGAACTGTTGGAGCAAGTCCAGAGGTGTCCGTAAAGATGTTCAGAGAGCTGGAGCACCTCTCCTATGAAGACAGGCTGAGAGAGTTGGGGCTCTTCAGCTTGGAAAAGAGCAGGCTCCAGGGAGACCTTGGAGCACCTTCCAGTACCTAAAGGGACTACAAAGAAGCCAGAAAGGGACTTCTGACAGTGTACGCAGTGATAAGACAATTGGTAATGCTTCAAAATTAAAGGAGAGTAGGTTTAGATTAGATAATAGGAAGAAATTCTTCACTACAGGAGTGGCAAGGCACTGGGACAGGTTGGACAGAGAAGTTGTGGATGACCCATCCACAAGCTGAGTGGGGCTTTGAGCAGCTTGGTCTAGTGGAAGGTCTCCCTGTCAATGGCTGGGAGGTTGGAACTAAAGGACCTTTTAAGTCCCTTCCAAAGCATTCCATGATTCTGTGGTGACTCTGGAAACAAAGAACTAGGTAAAAATCTAATTATGATAGTAAGCTGTGTTTGAAAGCAGAAATGGTTGTCTAAGGGGGTGTTGCTAAGGCAGTTCCTGAAGGATCAGTTTAGGAACAATGTTTTGTCATTCTGCTAATGACTAAGGACAAAAAATAGTAGTATGGTAATTAAATGTTCCTGACACATTCTCAGAAGGATTGGGAATGCTTTGATAGCATCATTCAGGAAGAGCTGTGAAGCTCAATGCACTGGAGTAGCAGAAACAGAGTGAAATTGAACATATGCTTTCAGCAACTTGGGAAAGGAAATTCTGCCACAAGCTAGGAAATTCTTAGTCAGAATCAGGAAAGGAGAAGAATGTTGCTGCTCCAGTGGTTAATCAGGAGATAGCACATCCAAGCATCCAAGGATGCTTGGGTCATGAAAAAGGCAAGTGCTATCACTAGGCAGACCGAGAGACATTTTAAATCATGTTGGAGAAATATTAATACCTATCACAAGGCCCAGGGAAAATCCCCATGGGCTACTGTATACAACTGTCCACATGAAGGATGAAGTTTTGTTGTTTTTTTTTTTTTTAACATTTCTATCCAAAGAAATTGAACAGCCTTTGGAATCAACTTTGAATAAACTGGTAAGATTGAAAAGGGATGTTATGATGTGTTTCCCTGTTTTTCCAGGGGCTGGACTTACAAGATCTCTCCTAGTTCTTTACCTTGACTACCTTGTATCACTGCATGCAATGAGCCTGTAGCTGACAACATTTCTTATGACATATACAGTGTTAGATTTTATATAGAGAAATCAGTGACAAGTGACTTACTTATCTTTTGAAGACAACCAAGTTCAAAGGGAACAGTTTTGTTTTGATTGTGCTGAAATAATGAGGATAGGAGTAGGAGTGATGAGTCGGAGTGATATTTGCTAACCAGTGTCTTTTTTTTTAATTTTTGACCACTATATCTAGGGTCACTGAAAAGGTGAAGCAACCTTTGATTTCAAGCCCATTTATAAGGCATTATATTCTTCAGACCTTGTTCTGTGCAGATTAGAGGTGTTGGGGTAAGCAAATTATGCTTATGACTTTAAAGGTCAGATTTTATAATCCCTTTTATTCTCCATCCTTTTGGTCAGAACGTTTAGTAGAGTACAATCTGTTGCAGAGAAACATTTATTATGAAATATGCAATTTTTGTAAGCATACACAATTGAAAACTGAACGTGATGGTGAGTCACAATCATTTAACTTCCTGATAAAAAATGATATGAAATCTCTATATTTAGTCTGAGGCCAGTGGAATCCTACTATTCCTCATTTGCTAGGGCTATATTTGTATTTAAGTGAGTTTAAACAGGGGAGTGGCAAGGGGTGTTACGTATCCTTATAGGTAATTAGGGTTTATAGCCAAATTATCTCCTGAATTACATTAGCTGAAATCAATGTATTCTACTGGATGAACAGAGTGTTCTGTAAAACCTTGGCAGATAAAGCATTAATAAGTGTCAGAGCTGACTTGGTCAATTGAATGATTTGCTGACGCTTCTTTTTACCACAAGCCTGCACTTACAAGTCCAGTGCCAAAGGTTCAGTATATAAAGCTGAAGGCAGCAAATAGATGGTCTCTTTTTGAGCAGGGTTCTGACAAGCTGCCCTTCTCATTATTCCTCACTGGCAGCGCTTTCAGGCAGGAAATTTAAAACATGGTAAAGCTGAAGCTGCCCAATCCTGGCCTGGAGGACAGGATACCTTCCCATGCTGAACTTGAGGTCCTTGAGAAAGAAGAGGCAGACTCCAGACCAAAATGGGACAACAAGGCACAGTATATGCTGACCTGTGTAGGGTTTTGTGTGGGCTTAGGAAACGTCTGGAGGTTCCCGTATCTCTGTCAGAGCCATGGAGGAGGTATGTCTTTAATACATCTTAACTAACTTTGGGTATGAACCAGGTTGGATCTCTCTTTTGGTAAGCAAATAATGGAATATGTTTAGAATTGTTCAGGTCCTGTGAGAACAGTGATGTTCTCTCCAGAAGACTATAACAGAGAAAGTAATTTCACAGGTCATGATCACCCTCTGAAGTCACATTAGTGATGGAAGAAAAGGAAAGGTCTGTTCTTATTTCAGGACACAGGACTGAACAAGTGAATCCTCCACTATCATGTACATAGTTTATTTTCTCCATCTAAACCCAATATTGCTTTACATTCATACATACATACATACATACATACATACATGCATACATACATATATATAGTGTGTATTTAAAATATTAATAAACTGCTTGGGACTATGATTCTGATCATGATATCAAATGATGTTTTTACAATGGGTTTTCCACTGGGCTTGGACTGATCCACGTATCACCTGTAGAGTCAGTCTTTGTGCAATTTGTGCTACGATTAACAGCATGAATGAAGTTGACATTAAGAATATTTGTTTAGCAGTTGATGTTATTAAGTCATTTAAGATCCAAGTGTATATTATTTATTGTATAATTTATTGGGACCCCTTAAGGTTTAGGTAAGAACTGAATGACCATGTTGAAATTTTTGTTTTCTTTTGCTGTTTGTTTTGAAAATAATTTTGAGCTGAAACATTGCTTAAATATTATACAACAACATAATTTTTCATTTTCTTACAGACTTTTTTGTCTGCTATCTGGTTATTGTTCATGTTTCACTCTGGGATATGTAAAAATATATTTGTTCCTTTGTAATATTTGGTCTTGAAAGAAAAATTTTGGCTTAAGGAACAGTATTTCGAAGTAATACTCTTTTACATGTACATGATGACATTTAAAAATTGCTCTCCTAGTTAGAGTAGGAACAAATGAGGGCTCTGTGGGGAGTTGTTCACACAGACTGAGGAACAACAAGTGGCTCAGTTGCAAGAGGAGATGCTTTTATCATTAAGATTTCTCTAACATGGGCTGATGGACTTTGCAGTGCAAACTGGAGGTCATTTGCAGCACAGTGAGTTCTAGTAGCAAAAAAGTTACAACACACACACATGCACAATCAGAAGCCCTTTTCTATATTTGACAATCTTAATTTGAAAAAAGTGGATGTATATCTCCAAAAATGATGGCACTCATTGGCTTCTCAGGTTTTTAAACTTAGTTTTAGAAAGTCGACATGCCCTATTTTCCAGGGTGGATTTAGAGGCGCCTACCTGCTTTTCAGTCTTTCTTTCCCTTGTGTTCTAATCATGTGAAATGCAGCTGAAAAGTGAGCACCCAACAAATGCAAAGAACTTGGCAAGGGTCATGGTTTTATCACTCATGTCAGTGAAGATTTAGGAATTGCTTGAGTGTGTGTCAGTCCTCTGGCAGCAATTATTTTTCTTTCTCTTCATCCTGTAACTTGTCCTTTCTCAGGAAACACTGTCAGGAACACTGACAGCAGTTAACCCTGCCTTCTTTTTTCCCTGGGATTCTCTCACCCAAATTTTAGGCAGAATTTGAAAGGTAGCACATAGCAAAGGAATTACAAGCTAATACACAGATATGTGTCCTTCTAGCTAGACTTGCTATCTTCTTTAATATTCTTCTGCACAGCACCAAATGCTGTGGCTCATATCAATAGACACAAGTGATGCCTTCCTGTGACTTCTTAGAAAGGATTCCCTAATTTCATCACACATAAGGATGGAGTGCTTTTGTGCAATCCCACCTCCTCCTCCTCTGCTGTACACTGCACCTCAGCCTCTCATGGTAGGTCTAAATCCAGCTCTTGCCAGCACTGTCCTCCTCCCATTTCAGTTTCTGTTCTCAAACTTCTCCCTTAAATCAGGATAAAAAAGAAGAAAAAAAAAAGTCTGCCTGCTTTTTGGATGGATGTCTTTGAATTTGAACATGTGATTATTTGTATTGTAAAAACAGGTCTCAAAGTTCTTATTTCTGAACATATTTAGGTGTTGAGACAATTTCTGCTTCATGAGATTTTCTGGCTCCTGCATCTCTAATTTCCATTCATTCAGCTGTGCTTGCAGCATGCCAAGTATCCAATAGAGGCAGCACTGCCACATCTTGGATTGCAGCTGTCAGATTGCTGAGGGAAACTCCCTGACACCATAAAACCACTCCAGAATAGGATGCTTGTGGTAATCTTTGCATATGACATCCTACCTCAGTTGTGCTCCCTCTATCCAGTTTCACCTACATCCAGTTGGAAATGTGTATTTACTAGACATTTTGGGCAAGGTTTGCCTTAGTCTTTGCCCCTCAACATGGTAGCCAAGATGATTAATTATCTTTGCATTTGTGTGGTCCACTCAGGGACACAGATGTGCCTCTATAACAGAGTAGGGTGAAACTGTAACATTATCCACCTTTTCCCAAGTTATCCACTAGAAAGCAAACATTAGTTCACTGAGGAAACTCTGTTCTGCCCCACTAGTCCAAGTGCCTTTACCCTGGATGGGATTTGTCCTCATACTTTATGTCTTCACGATAAGCCTTCACGGAATCCTGGGTGCAAAGCAGCAGGAATCCCTGTTCCTGCTTTCCCACTGGAAACAAGGATTATGTTCCTCCTTGGATTATTGGAGTGATTATTTTAGAGTCCTAAAGCTCACACTGGATGTGATGGTGGGTTATGGTTGTGCATTAAGAGATTAAAAAAACCCAAAAAAAACAAACAAAAAAACCCCCCACAACAACCAACCAGCTATTTTCTATGCAGGAAATATCTGCAGTGGATGTGAAAAAGTCCTGTGTGACCACGAATCAGGTATTAGGTATATGCAGGATCAAGGTTACATAGACTGTCTCCTGAAAATTGTTTCTAATTTCTAAGGATTGGCTTTGCTGTCTTAACTTCTTTCTTTTTGAATATGAGTTGTATGGATGAATGCGTGGATCATTTTGGGTGGGTGGGGTCTGGNTGTTTAATCTTTATTGAGCAACATGTCATTTAATCAACTGATAAACATTTTCATTTTATCTCTGATGACCATTATAAAAAAGAGAATGCATATTTAATGTTTAAACCATTGATTTAAAAAAAGTCCCTAACTCTACAACTTGCATATGGAAACCTTGCCACTGCATGAGGGAGAACTTTCTTATCTCTGTGCATGCCACACTGAAAGAAGGGACAATAATGATGTCAGCAATTCCTCACTTAGCTGTTGATGAAATAACATGTAGCTACAGTTGAGGTCTAAGAATATGTTAGTATAGTAAAACATCTCCATCTGGAGTCTGCCTGCCTTCCCTTTGTGAGGAAATACGTGCAAGCAATAATGATTTTTTTTAGTTTGACATCAGAAGTTCTTAGATTAGAGAGCGAATAACAGTTATACAGATGTTCAAATCAAATATTATTTGTTTTGAAATACAGTATCGAAACAGGTCGAGAATCTAATATCTCAGTTGTAAGGTTTTCAGACTAGAATATGGATCATTGTTTGTGTACATCTATACGGTGTCTATTTTCAGATCATTGGTTCATTTGTTAGGATCATAAAATTGTGGCAGCTTAAAGAAGAATTCATTTATTTTTTTGTGTCCCATGTGAACCTGGAAGTGTTCTAAAGGTGTGTGGGTATGGCACCTGGAGACAGCGTGTAATGGTGAACACTGTAGTTAGTGATTAGACTTCATGATCTTAGAGGTCTTTTCCAACCAGAATGACTCTATGATTCTATATAGCAGCTTTGTCAAGTCAAATTATTATTTTTCCATTACAGCTTCTTTCAGAAAGGTTTGGGAGAAATTAAGAGAAAGGGAAAATGCAGCAGTGATGGATTTCTGAGCTGGCTGCTAGAATTGAACCCTAGAAACCAAAGAACCCAAAAAAGAGAAGTGTCATATATATAATTGAGAGCTATCATTTTATTTCTCTTGTAAATATAGCACTATTCCTACAGCTAAATACTGGTAGTTTCAAATACATAAAATGTTATTCAAAATGCTGAGTCCTTTGTGGCACATGCCACACACCAGGATGAATGATTAATCACTGAGAAGTGATTAGTGCACCAGAAAAGATATTTTTTATTGAAGCCAGTTGCCAAAGGTAGCTGTACAGACATGGTATTCTCAGACTTCTATTGAGAATGTCATTTAGCCATACACAAAAAACCTTCTTACTAAAAAATTACCAGATTTTAAAATCAGCATGATTCATTTTGCTTGCATTAAAACCTAGCTACTACTGTAAAAATGGAGACTGACAAACTGAAAACGTTTCAGAGGAAAGCCAGAAGAAAAATTGAGATGTACTTTTTTAGTCGAAGACTGAAGGACCTATTATGATTTGTTATTTGTAGAATTTGCTAAACTTCCAACTTTGCTGACTATTCCTCTCTTTCTTCTGTGTCAGTCTATCCCTTCAGGGAAAGGATTATCTCCAAGAAGGAGAGCATCTCATTTATTTTCTTCCTCACTTCTCACATCTGAGCTACATCCCCTTCTCAGGAGACCATTTAGTCCTTGCAAGAAGCCTTGCATTAGTGGGGAGCAGCTCTGTGACAGATCTAGGAGCCTCAGGCTGGTGCTGTCTCACTTTGGAGAAAAGCGGCTTTTTTGTAATGTCAGGAAAGAGTGAACTATAATGATCCACCCTAGTCTTGAGGAGAGTGAACTCCCCTAGTTACAAATTCAAATTTAGCATCGTGGTCTTAGTTGAGATATTGTTAGAAACAGTGTCAATGCTAAAGCAGGCAATTCCTGCTTTATGTCTTTCTGACTGTGTATTTTCATGTCACAAACCTGTGAAACATATAGGGTTCATTCCAATTTTTGAGGACCTAGGATCTCTTCCAAAACCAGGTTCTTTCCTCTGTTTCCCACTGTTCCAGGGACTTCTACAAATTTGCTGACTGCAGGAGCTACTACTGTCAGATGTAACAGGGCAGCCCTCTCTCCATGCTTTGTTGACACGCAGCTGAAAGGCAGCTAAGCCAGAAATGGCAATGGACTCCTCATCTACCTGTGCCTGGAATCACTGTTGACAGTGCAAAGGTTTTGCCCATGTTGGCAGAGGTTCTGGGACTCATGGAAACTGTGTCAGACTCAGTCACTGCGGAGAACTGACTGTCTGTTCTTTCAGTTTCTAAAGGCTTGCCCTATTTTTTCTTTATGGATTTCCTTAGCTGTGCTGGAACATGCAGTGGTGTGCACCTAAGGGCCCCTATTCAGCTGATTAGACATGCAGTGCATGCAAATTTGGTTTCAAATAGTTCTCTGCTGATTCTCCACCCTCTTTCTGTGAATAACACTTCTCATAACTGTTCTACTTTTGCTTTCATTGTAAACAAGATTTTTGCAGTGTGTGCAATGAGGGCACCCTCACCGTTGCATTCCTTCCCTTTACAGCCTGATGTCTTCCTTTCCTGATGAGGGGGAATCTATCCTCCCTCTCCTGATGGGAGAGTCAATGGGACAACCTCCACACACAGAGTCTCTGGCCTTTCACAAAGACAGAGTTACTTACCAGTGCAGGGAAGTGCAAGCAGCCATAAATATGCCTTGTGCTTCAACCCCATGTCAGCCTCGTGTCACACTCTGACCAGGAGCTCTCTCATGAGGGTAAGACCAAAGAAGGGCACAATCATTGTGTTTATACCAGCAGTTTTCTCTCTGTTTCAAGCCCAAGACACACCATAAGAGTCTGAAACCTGACCCTGCAGAATTTGTATGGATGCCTCATCTGGATCTTTTCTTGTTACCTGCTCTTTTGGATGCCATATAGGTCTCTGCTATACCACACTCTCAGTTCTCTCTGGTAAAGCCCTTCTTGAGCAATGCTAGCAGTTAAGTCCAGAAGATGGATCTGTGCAGCTACCTGATTCAAACACTCCCCATTTGCACTGAGGATAAGTCTGTGTCACCCTTTGAGACTCAGTCTGAGGTAATTTTAGATCGTGCCTTGAAACTTAAGCATGGACTGGAAGTTAGTTCAGCTAAGGTGCTCCTAATGGAGACACATCACCTTTTTTTGTCCGGTCACAGTAAGATCACTTGAGGACTTGATTATGAACTATCTCCCTGGTCAAAGATCTTATTGAATATGGAAATTTACAACCTTTATAGTCTTTTCAAGCTATGACCAATTGCTCCTTATCATGCCTATCAAAGAAAATTTTTTTTTTATAGCTATAATCAAAAAAAATTTTTTTTGATAGCTACCATACCTTCTGTTGGCAGAAGGAGGGGAAGATCAGGCTGTTTCCTGTGCAGCTTTAGAAAGCATTCAAAGGCAGTCTGAACCTTTTGGTTTCAGCACACAGCAGGCAGACTGATATTCTGATTTAGGCTCCATTTTTTCTCACTAATCTTATGTGCACAGTTCACCTCCACTCACAGAGTTCTTACAGTCTGGGCAGGCATGGCTTTCCCTCAAAGACAGGGAGTTTCAGCAGCAGCACAGTCTCAACATCACAGCTCTCCCTGTTGACAGCACAGGGTGTAAAATTTGCTGCAGGACTCTCAGAGTTGAACCATCTTCTATGGTGGACATGGCAAGAGTTTTCTATCAGCCTCAGGGGATTTCCTCCAAATGCTTACATAGGTACCATTATAAGGATGCTGTAGAAGAAGTCTTTAAGCATAATATATCTATGACAGAGCAGTCAGATACAGGGGTCCCATGACTGTCCTTGCACAGACACAAAAAGCAGAAAGGAAAAAAATTAAAAATGTGTGCTGTGTGCTCACAGCTTGTCAGCTTTCTTGATAGCTTGGAATCCCCAGGTATTAAATTTCAGTTTCTGGAATGGTTTTCATTCTTCAGATTTTCTCTTTCACTGGCTATCTGATTTTCATTGCACACATGAGGAAAAAGGTCAGTAAATACCCAGAACTGAACCCTTAACCTTCTGGTCTGCATTCTTTTCATTGCATTCAGATTGCTTGCTCCTATTTAGATTAGGAAGTTAAAGCCATTTTGTGATGACAGATAACCATAATTCTAATGTGCAGCAATATTCAAGCATTTGACTCTGCACTTTCATAGTCCAGTGTGGTATTCTATGTTACCTCCCATATCCAAGGTACACATTGTTCAGGAAAAACTTAATTAAGAATACTTGTCCTATACTAATCAACTTTATCGTAATTAGCATAGTTTGAACCCTGTACTTCAAATGTCTTCTAATCAAACATGAAAGTTGTTGAACACAGAGGCCAAGAACTTATTGTTGTTTTGGGCAGACAGCCCCAGGCTTCTGCCTAATATTTAGAGGTACTTTGCTTAGTTCATTCAACTATTTCATATACTTTGCATGAGTCACAGCTATAAAACCCTTATCTTTTGCAGGAAAAAAAAGAAAGTGGGAAGTCATTCCAGGAAAGTAGCTACCTTTCCACCACTTGCAACACAAAGGTGGCTTTTTCAAATTTAGACCTTGACAGTGCATAATTTCTGTTTATGTGTGTCACTTGCGAAGAATAAGAATTCCTACCTGAAACTACATATGTAGTTTAGTGCCCTGCCTGGGCAATCAGGAAAAGCATTGCCCAGAAAGCAGGGAAGGGTTTCCACAAAGATACTTACAGGTTGCTTATTATGTCAATGTCTCACAAACATAATGTTTTTAGTTTTGTTTTAGTACTTCATTGATTGGAACTGTTATTTTTTTTATCCATTCAAGGAGCCTTCATGATCCCTTTCCTGATTTTGCTAGTCCTGGAAGGTATTCCCCTGCTTCATCTTGAGTTTGCCATTGGTCAAAGGCTGAGGAAAGGCAGTGTGGGCGTATGGAGCTCTATCCACCCTACCCTGAAAGGAGTTGGTAAGTCAAAAAGCCACCTGAGAAAGCACAAGTCTCTGAATTTATGATCTAAAAAACAGATCTTCCGGGTTTTATTCTGGTGTGCCGTAAGAGATTTCAGGATCTATTAGTTTTCCCCTTTTCCTAACTCTCCATTGATACGTCAAACTAATCATGATAAAGCCCAATGACAATTTTGCATTCACATTCCCAAGTACCGTGGGCCCTGTTAAAACCTTTCTCTAATCTGAGACCAGTTTCAGGCCTCAGAGATATTTTCTGTATTATCCATACTGGCTGTTTTAACCACTAGGATGAATCTTTAGGTGTGCCAAAAATTGTTCTGTAACTGTTCTGTGGATAAATATTAGTTGAATCTTTATCTGATAGACCTCAGCTCCACCTAATTTTACTTTTTTGCATCTGAGAGTTACCATTCCAAAAGCCATAGAAACAGTATTTTGCAGAAAATGCTTCTTCACCTCTGTACAAAACTTCCAAAAATTCAAACAGCCCATTTGAAAATGTAGTAAAAGCAGCATTATGCACACAACAGAAAAATCTCCACAGCTGCCTCATTATACAGGAAGCACAGGAGGTGCCTCTGAAGATCAGGAAACTTGGTGAGGGTGGACTCACCCAGGGAGGTTGTGGAGTCCCCAGCCTCAGAGATTCTCATAGTCTGCCTGGACATGGTCCTGGGCAATCTGCTTTGGGTGGCCAGGCTTGAGCAGGGGGTTGGACCAGGTGACCTCCAGAGATCCCTTCCAACCTCAACCACACACTTGAAAGAGAAGAAACAGGACTGTTTTGGCATCCACTGCATTTGTAAATCAGTTACAAAAGATAATTGTTCATTGCATCTGGAATTTTTCAAGATTCTTTAGAACCTCAGAGCTCTCAGGAGCTAATGATTAGCATTTACTGTCTGCCAGAGAAGTCATCAGAGGTTGGTTACTTGGGAACAGGCAGAGGAGGACAGATACCAGTCTGAATTCTGTGCCTGGTCACAGACTGTGCCTCCTGGCAGCCATCCATCCTATACAACAGCACCTCTGCTGACCTTTGCAGGGACATTGTGGAAGCAGGAGACATTTCAGTCTCATTTAATCAAAATCCCGAGTCAGTTGAGTGTTACATGTGTCCAGCACCCCAAACTCCCTGGGTATCAGCTGGCAAAGCTGTGAACCGGATTGTGTGGTGTCTGTAGGGAGTCAGTCCTCTCATAAAGTTGGCTCCTAAGTGGGCATCACCTTCAGTGTTGGAGAGGTTTTAGGATGTAGCCCTATGTAGGACTCACCTATCCAGCCTTGAGACAACAAATTCACAGAGATAAACCTACATCCAAAAGGTAGCAGGGGAGGAAGGAAAGGTTGAGTTTGATACCATGTACTTTGATATATCTTGAAGACAAGAGTGTTGCAATTTAGACAGTGTTCTCTTTTTTTTTTTTCAGGCATAGCATCAATGTGTGTATCTTTTCTGGTGGGCTTATATTATAACACCATTATTGCCTGTGTAATGTGGTATTTTTTCAACTCCTTCCAAGAACCCCTGCCGTGGAATAACTGTCCTCTCAATGAAAACAGAACAGGTATATTTTATAAAATATTGTATTTTGTTGCACAGCACAGATTTCTGTTTCTAACAGTTACCTTAGATGAGCCTTTCTGTGAAATAGCAGTAAGGCATGGCAGTCCTGTCAGGCACATTGCATTATTTGATACTTGTGTTTTGTACAAATTCACATTAAATAAAATGTGGCCAGCACTTAATCTTTGAGACAAATTTTGGTTTTTTTTATATGAAACTTCATGGTTGATTTCAACGTGCTTATATACAGATGTGTTTATATACAGAATATTCACAAAGTGCAGATCTAGTATAAACATTAACATTTTCCAGACTGAGGCAATGTGTTTCACCAATCTCTCCACCAACACCCCTCCAACAGCACACTGAAAAATAAAAAAAAAATGCATAATCCATTTGAAACACCTGTATCTCTCAATATGACAAGTCTACAGGTCCTGGGAGACTGCTTGGTGACAGCAGCTTTGTTTCCCATAGTCAGCCCTGCATGACACTGTGTGAAGCAGGTTTTTCTGCTAAGTCTGTGAACAGCTCTTCAGAGTGCTCTGCTCCTCTCCTCCCAGAATAAGCATGGAGAGCCTCATGTAAGGGCAGGCCAGGGCAGAATATTGCACAGGCCAGGGTAGAATATTGCACAGGCCAGTGCAGTTCAGGGAGCTGAGGATTCAACTTGAGCTGAGAAGACCTTGAACAATGCCCCACAAAACAGAAGACAAATTACTGCTGAAGGAGGTGTGGGAGGGGAAGCAGGTGTGGGAGAGGAAGAGCCACTGTATTAAAATACCTGTTGAAGAACTGTCTTTTAAATCTCTCATTTTGCCATGAAACTAGCCTCCAAAAATCTGAAAATTTGCCAACAACAAACCCATTGGCTTTAAGTGGAACAATTTAAAACATTGATGTTTATTATTTAGCTTGTTTTTTTCCAGGTAAATGAAAGACATACAGAATGACAACCATTTTGTGGTTACAGATTATGTAGAAGAGTGTGCCAAGAGCTCTCCTGTAGATTACTTCTGGTACAGAGAAACACTGAACATCTCCACTTCCATTGAGGATTCTGGCAGTATCCAGTGGTGGCTTTTGCTGTGTTTAACCTGTGCATGGGGTGTGCTGTATGTGTGCACAATCAGAGGCATTGAAACAACAGGAAAGGTACTCTATCTTGGGGACTTTTTATGAGATGATATTAATCATACTGTTCTGATCCTTATTTATACAGAATTAATAATGCTGTAGAAGCTGTCTGGTTTTTGAGTGAAAGCATGTCTAAAATTTTGTGTCATCACTGGGACTGCTTTTTGAAGAATGAAGGTGAATGAAATAGAATCTGACTTGATTTGATTTATGTGGAGATTTTTGTGACCAATTTTTTGTGAGTCTTCCTTCTCCTTACAGGTCTTGTAACACATTTTTAAGTATTATCACTTGAACACTGATGTAATCTTTAATGCAAGATTGAGGAACTCTCCTTTTTTTATGGCTATTCCTTTCAAAACATGCCTATACAGATTTATTTGGGTTTGTGCAAGTCCTAAATATTAGCTCGTTGGAAGAGTGACCAATGTTCTTCTGCCCAGCAAAGCCCTTAGAGTCCATCCTTACATCAATCTGGTCTCAGGGTGTAGATTATTTCTGATGCTGCTTTTGAATGATGTGAGTTGAATTTCAACTATGACAATTTCTCTTAAATAGACTACTATTGCTAAAAAATGTTTATTATCAAAATGTACCACAAATACTATTTCATTGAATGCTTTTTACTGTAGTATGCTAATTGTGACTCACTTGAAACTTGCCATTATTGCTATTCACCACACCTTGATTATTTCCCTATTTTCTTCACCTTTTTTTTATTTGTTTGCTTTAATTCAAGTGTTTTGTTTTATTTGAGTGGTTTATTTACATTATTTGTTGGTGCAGGCTGTGTATGTGACATCAACTCTCCCATATGTGGTGCTTACCATCTTCCTGATCCGCGGCTTGACACTGAAAGGATCAACCAATGGCATTGTGTATCTCTTCACCCCTAATGTGAGTCACTGCTCAGTGAAACATGGTGTAGTTCTCTCTGTAATTAACAACTGATTGAAAATTAATCCTCCCCACTAACTCCTAGTTAGTGCTTTTCTAACTATCCCTCAGACACTTTAAAAACTTTGATTCTGTGAGGTGAATCCTCTGCATTGGATGTAACGAGTGTTACATACATACACACAAATATTTTCTCTCTCTCCTCCATCCTCCTTCAAAATCTGTTTCAACAAATTGAATCATCATCACAGTGCAGTGGGGTGGTCATTTATTTGGCTTAATTTATTTTCCTATGTTCTACCTAAGAACTAGCCTAAACTTAAAGCATAAATCATGTATTTGGGAGTAGAACCCACCTACTCGCCATATGAAGAAAAAAACCTAAGAGAATGGTTTAATCATATAACAAATGAAAATCATAAATCATATATAAATCATATAACATTTCTTAAACAAAATTAAAAGAGGAATCACTTTCCATAAGCAGATCTCTGAATGAGCATTATTGATGCTAAATAATAAACATCTTCCTGAAAGCAGGCATGGCAGCTGTCAGGAGTTTTTTTAAATCAATTTTTGAAATATTTACATATAAACTTCAGATAGGTTTTCTTTTATTAAAAAAAGTGAGTTTGACAAAAATATTGACCTATTTGTTTAAATTTTTCAAGAACAGTGAGTTTTGCATGGTTAATGTTCTTGCTTTAATTGTTTTAAATCTCTCTTACTCAGTTGAAATAGCAATGTTGGATGTGCTTAAACCTGTGTGTCTGATGCCTCAGGTGACCGAGCTGGCGAACCCAGTGACATGGCTGGATGCAGGAGCTCAGGTGTTTTACTCCTTCTCCCTAGCCTTTGGAGGCCTCATTTCATTCTCCAGTTACAACTCTGTTCAGTAAGTAGCCAGGCAAATATTATATGAATATTTCATTCTTTCAAATGAAACATCTCTATTTTGCCCTACTATTATGCTACTTGGGACTGGAACAGCCTCCCCAAAGACACGTAAGGTGCATCCCCTCTGACTGTTCCTAGCTCTCCCAAACCAAGATTTCAGGTCCCTGTTCTGTCTGACTTCCTAGAGAAAGATGTGGTGATCAGGATAGGAAGAAGGGGACTGGCTGCCCACCACCAGCTGATGAGCAGGAGTTTCCTCTGTGGGAGTGCTCAGTGCATGGTAATGCCCTTGGTCTCAGAGCAGGTGGTAAAGTGCATATTTCAAATCAATTCACAGAACACAGTTTAAAACTTTAGCTTTGAGATTAAGAGATATATCTAACCTAGAAATTTAAATGTAATTCCTTTATATGTGTGCTGTGGGGCCAGGGAGTGAGAAATCCTATCACACAGGGACTGATCCAAATTGCAAATTATGCTGTAATTGCTACAGAAAGTGCTATATTCAACACTCTCCCTCATAAAATATTGGAGCAACCACCAATGCCTCATGGTGCCTGCCATCTCTTCAGCACCCTTGAAAGGAAAACGTGTGGCATTCGCTAAACCTACTATTTTTGATAAACATCTCTGAATTCAGTTTTGGATATGTGGTTCGGTCATGCATTCAGAAATCTGTGTTTCAGTTTTGGCTTGGGTTCAATTACACCTGAGTAGCATTTCAGTCACTGCAAGCATTTCATTCCTTGCCACCACTCTTGATTTCAGGTGTTTTTGAAAAGATCACCTGGAATTTTTGGTGCCTGCAAGTCGCAGTGTGAGGTATCAAGCCCTGCTTAAGGTCCAAGTCAATGTCCCACAGCCGTAGGGTCAGAACTGAGAGCATTCACCTTTCCATCTTCCTTTCCACAAAGAAAAAGAGCAATGTCCTCTGGGTTTTCCAACACACAGGGCAGTTGCATTCAGGCCATGTTCATTCAATGCTCAATGATTCATGCCTTAATGACTCAACAAAGTCATTAAACTCCCAAGGAATGTAAGTTTAAAAATCCCTATGCAAATTCCACAGTGTTACACTGTGATATTGGGACACCTGCAATCCAGCACCTGCTGGACCAGGTGTCAGTCACTGCTCCTGGATTGCTTGGGAGTACAAAAACATCAGAATATACAATAAGGTTTCAATACCATCAAAGATTCATTAATTCATAATGAGAAGGAGCTTGAGCATCTTACTTTCTCTAAAAGGAAGAAATGTTTTTCAAGCCTATCATTGAGAGTCTCATGTTACAAGACTACAGCAAGGAATTTCCATTCAATGCCCTACATCCAGCAGAAGCCTATTTGAATGCTATAAGTGGAGAAAGGACACTGTGATAGATATTGGTTGGACAGGCTTGTCTCTCTTCTTGAACATGTTCAGAAAATTAAATATAACAACATCAAGTTTATCTCAATACCCCTCTCTTGCCCAGGAGAAATAAGGTATCTACCATTTTACAGCCTTCTCTTAAAACCATTAACTAATTTTATATTGATATTTTATCTTGTACCTCAGATGAAAGTCTATTTCTGGCTCCGCAAATTCTTTGTATTAGCACAGACACACTGGCCAGAAGTGCCTGCAGCAGACGTGTTTCTGCAAAGAGTTTTTCTGTCCCGTCTTATCAGCATAATGTTCCAGTGTTCTTCCAAAACTTAAGAACATTTTGAACCATCTTTTCTTCAATGGTCAAGCAAAACTGTTCCCAAGTGCTCTTGGCTACTGCAATTTCGCCATACCTAAGTGCTATTAAAACTGAACTTTGCTCACTTTTCCTGTCTGAGTATTTGAATTCAAGCCCAAATCTTTCACCTTGTAACACAATACACCAGCAGTGAAGGCACAGCCCATGGCAACGTGTTTCTGCACACATCCATGACAAGCTTGAAAAGGAGTGGTCCCTTTTGCCCCTCATACTTTACATCCCATGAGCCAAACATGGAAACAGCTCAGGCAATTATTCCTTATGAACAAAATTATTTGAAGGGGGAAAAACACCAAAAGAAATCAAAACCATAGCTATTAAATTGCTTAAGGCACCAAGTTTTAATTTACTAAATCTAACAGCACTACTTATGTGCTTTTAGAGTTTACACTGATGTACCTATGCATCCTAGACTACTTTTTTCTTAGTCTTGGTAGCCAGTTCTACTATTTATTTTGGGAATGTGATTGACACGCATTGTTCCTTCTCTTTGAATTGCAGCAACAACTGTGAGAAAGATGCTGTGATTGTTTCAGTGATCAATGGTTTCACATCCATCTACGCCGCAACAGTCATCTACTCCATCATTGGATTCAGAGCTACAGCAAGATATGATGACTGTTTTGACAAGTGAGTTATTGGGAAAAAAACACCCCCACAGAATATGCAGGTGTTTGTTTGCCTGAGGCAGCTCTGTTAGCTTGCTGATAATGGATTTATCATTTCTGAGTAATCGCATCTCTTGCCCCACATGGCATCAGAATCACTCATTACTTATAAATTATGGAATCTTGTGGAACAAATCCCATAGAAAGTGATAATTGTTTAAGTCACCTTATTTCGTACATAAATGTTGCATAAGCAACTGTATTTTACATTATTCTCCATGCTGACATATGAATGAATGTAATATTCCCTGGTTCCTGTGTTAGCTCCGTGTTTAGGTTTCCTCCTGGAGAGCTCAAAAGCTTAGGTCTCATCAGCGGTGCCTCATTTTACCAGGGCAGTCAGACTCTGTGGTTTCCAGTCTAGTTCCCCCACATTCAACCGTGACACTGCATGATACACAGCTGCAGACAACTTAGACATTCCCATAAGCCACCCAGTCTGGAAGCTGGTGTTTAGTCTGCAATGCTGTGACAGGCACCCAACTCCTGCACAGGTTCCTGGAGTGTCTACCCATTTAGAGTCATCTCTGCCATGAAAGGCAGTGTTATATTCACCTGGGAAGAAAGAGAATTGCACATGCACATCTGCTGGACTTTCCAATGTCAAATCTGATCTTGATATTGTACTCTTAGTAACTTGTTTGATGACGTGAATGAATCCTGATGATGCTTACACATTAATAATTTCAAATTACTTACATTTCACTTTTTCAGAAATATTCTTACCCTGATGAATGCATTTGATTTGCCAGAAGGTAACGTAACCCAAGATAACTTTGAACAAATGCAGCAGCTGTGCAACATGACTGATCCAGCAACTTTTGCAAGCCTCAAGTTTGAAACCTGTGATCTGGAAACTTTCCTGAATGATGTAAGTTGAACACCCTAACACATATTGATACCTTAAACATGGTAGGAATGCATAGCAACTATTTAATTGCCAAGTCTAGTGGCTACCAATGTAAATTGAGGTGCCATGTGATGTTAATGATCCTAAATCTTCCCCAGGGAGCTGAAGGAACTGGCCTAGCCTTTATTGTCTTCACTGAAGCTATCACCAAAATGCCGGTCTCACCTTTGTGGTCCATTCTCTTCTTCATCATGCTCTTTTGCTTGGGTTTGTCATCTATGTTTGGAAATATGGAGGGTGTGCTTGTGCCTTTACAAGATCTCAAGATTATACCCCCCAGAGTGCCTAAGGAACTTATTACTGGTAAGTGCTTTTTTAGAGACTAGTGACCTCCCCACTCTCCCCAGAGAGCAGCTTGTGTGCTGAAAAAGCAGCCCACCCTGCTTCTACCTTCTGATCTGGAATGGTTTTAAGACTCCCAGATAACCTACGGGAGATTTTCTCATGTTCCTGAATGGGGCAGCTCATGTCAGGTTCCTTCTGAGCCCGCAGGCAGCTGTTAATCCTTAGGCCTGCCCATCAGCCTGCTCATGATGACCACTGTCTCCTCCATTGGAAAGTTGGAGGACCTGAGTCCTTCACCCAGACAGGATTTCTCTCAGAGCAACATTATCCCACCAGCTATAAGGAAGAGGACCTGTTTTCTCTCCTCAGCTTTCTCCCCTTTTGTTTGCAACATCTGCCATGTGTGTGATGTTAGGAGAGTTTCACCCAAATAGAAGCCAGCCTCCCCAGAGAGCTATTAAAAGACAAAGGAGAGGCCTTCAGGCTGCAAGAGTTACTTTTTAAGCTTTATAGCTGCTGGGGAATGACTTTCCTTTCTCGTTTTGCTTTTACTTTCTTTGCCTAAGTGTGCTGTTGTTTCGGTTTTATTCCCACAGGTCTTGTTTGTTTGGTGTGTTATTTGATAGCTTTCATTTTCGTGCTGAATTCTGGTAATTACTGGCTGACTCTATTTGATGGTTTTGCTGGCTCCATTCCCCTGCTGATAATTGCATTTTGTGAGATGTTTTCAGTCGTCTACATTTATGGAATAGACAGGTATGAAATAAAGCTTAGCCATTACTTGATATCAATGCATAAAGTGGTTATTGTTGTATAGCTACAATCTTGCTGCATCTCTGTGCATGTAATTTCTGCTATAGAAATCAATGAAATGATGCAGCTGTAATTTAGGGTTGCTTATATGTTTCAGGTTTCTTAAAGAGTTCTCAGCAAAAAGAAATAATGCTTGTTAAGTATTTGTATATGAAAGCTTTCCATTTTAGTACTACATTATAATAAATAATGCTCTTTAACAACCTGTTCAAATAAAGACATCCCTAGGATATAGCAAGAGAATATTAGGCATCAACAAGAGCCCTGGAGTGTGGTATGAATGCAAATAATTTATTTTTCAAGTAAGCATCAGAGTGTAGATATTTGCAACAGTTACTTAAGAGCCACTATAGCTCATTTACCTTTTAAATATGATGACATCTATAATAACCCTTCTTCAGGATAATTGCATTAAACATTTAATTAGCAGAAACAAAGTACAGGCACATTGGCATTGAGCTGAAAGTTTAACACAGAGGTGTATCCCAGGAGTGTTTACAGGGAGTGCTAAATTATATTGTCCAACACAGGGATCTCCAGGCAGGCTGCAGATAATAGTTTACAGCAGCTTGCAAATCCACAGCTACTGAGATACATTCTTAGCTGATAAATCCAGGACTTTATCAGCTGTAGCAGTGAGTAATCATCCTCTCAGCTTTCTCGAGATGTAATAAGTCAAGTTTAAACATCTTCATGTTTACAATTAATACATAAGAAACGTGAAATAAAGTACAAGGAATTCAATCACCCACAAGTTTTACTTGAATGTGTGCCAGATTCAGCTGCTGCTCCTGGCAATGGGGTGAATGCCCTTGTGGCCCATTTTCCCATACTTTTATACTACTTAAGGAAGCATGAATCAGGTTAGGCAAATTATATGGTGTACGTTTGAGAAAGAAGGCTTATTTTAATTTGTTATGGACAGAAAAGTCTATGTTGATCACTTTTCCTTCCTTTTAAGATCTCAGAACTCCTTACAAAGTAAATTAAAATTATTCCCAGGACACAAGCATGAGTTGAGTCCATAAACTGGGGGCAATGTGTGTGTGTGTTTGATTCAGAAAAGAGCCTCATACCAAACTTTAATGTTCCTGGCCAGTACACATGACTGTAGCTCTCTTTGAGAACAGAGCTTTTCAGGGCTGCCCAAAAGTTTTGTTATCTTCTCCACATGAGTTCCTGTGACCTTTTTCTGAGAGAGGGTCATTGTTAGAAAGATGGCTCTGTTGCTTGCAGGAGAACATGTGTGTTATCCATGACACACACGAATACACCTGAACATTCGCTGCAGTCGGGACATGGGGTTCCATATCATTTTAAGACATCTAGATCTCAGAAGTTAGGGATGAAAAGATAAAATAAATTTACATAGTAATTGAGATTCAAGTGGATTCAGTCTGTTGTTCATAGTTGAAGGACCAACTGAATAGTCCCCTCAGGCTTATCCCCATAGGATATGCAGGAAATCCAGAAAAAAGGACTAAAACAGAACCCAAAAACTTCCAAACTAACTATTTATTAAGAAGTGTATGAATAGGGTGTTGTATTACATGGAGAGGCCATAAATTGGTTCAGGACTGATGCAGACAGTATCATTCTCAATGCAGTGCTTGTTTCTTCTAATGGAAATATTTTTGCCCCACTGACCACTGCATGTTCCATGAATAATCCAAATAGCACAATTGTAGGTATTTTTAATAATGTGCAAAAGTAAATATGGCATTATTAAGCCTGAGGAAACTGGTAGATATCCAAATTAGGCAAACATTATATTATAATCTAATTATTAAATTACTTCTATTTGCTTTTGTTCTTTTTAATATTGTGTCACTCCCTTTAATTTATGCAGTACTGAGATACTTATCAAAAAATTGTTCAGCAATACTGCAATATTTTCTGGGGAAAATCCATCTGCACTGACTCTTTCCTGTTGAAACTATTTCACATATGCCTAACAGACATCTTCAAGATAGTACATTTCCAAAAATAATTTTCCAGACTTGCAATGATATGTGCCTTAATTTGAACTACTGAGGTCTAACTCCTGGTGTGGTCAATTCTGGTCTCAAACTGACGTTAGCAAATTCCTGGGAACCACAGTTAGGGATAGCTTGGACTTCCCTGTTTATTAGCAGGCATTCTTTGATCCTGGCCAGCTTTTAAGTCTGAACTTCCTGTTTTTGTTTCTAGGTTTAACAAGGATATTGAGTTCATGATTGGACACAAGCCCAACATTTTCTGGCAGGTTACCTGGAGACTCATCAGTCCTCTCATTATGTTAGTTATCTTCTTCTTTTATTTTGTGGTGAAAGTCAACCAAGAACTGCTCTACAGTGTTTGGGACCCTAGCTATGTAAGTGTGTAAACCAAAATATTTATTTTAAGTATTCTTCTTTATTGTAAGAGTCATTGTCAGTTATATCCATCTTCCATCTGAAACAGTTTTCTGGCAAATTTGTCACAAGACATGGAAATGGGACTGCTGTCTTTTCTCTTCTACTTTGTAACTTCACTTCCCTCTTAATAATGTTTCAGCCCTCCCTCACTCTTTGATTTCAGCCTTCCCCAAAAGAGGCCATAAGGCCCTGGTGGCCAGTCAGGCCCCCATTCCCACATTCCTTTTTGCCAAGGAAGTGTTCCAGGCACCCCAGTCTCTCTTCCTGGCTCTTACTGCTTTCATGACATTTTCTTTACATCATTTTTAAGTAAAAATAAATCCAAAAAGCTGAGGCTGAAAACCCTTGAGCTGAAAGCTACTGTGGAATTGGCCAACTGTTGTGCCATTACGGCCGGCCAGCGTTCTGATTACATTTTTGATCTGTTGAATTATTGAATGTATATGTGTTCCCAGGCGTTTGCTCCTCATGACTTTCTACAACTTGGTTGTTTGCTCTTTCAGGAGGAGTTCCCCAAAACAGAGAAGGTTGAATATCCCCCCTGGGTGTACGCTGTCATTGTAATCCTTGCTGGAGTGCCCAGTTTGGCCATCCCTGTCTTTGCCATCTACAAAGCCATCAGGAACCACTGTCAGAAAAAAAATGATCGTGCTGGCCTTATCGCTACATCTGAGACTTCCATTAATGGAAACTTAAAGTATTTATCATAAAACCTTTTTTTTTTTTTTTTCAAATGTGGAAGGATGCTCTGTCAGTGACAAAAGTAAAAAAAATTTTTTTTAAAGAATCCGAAGTTAATTTCATTTTCATGAAAAGATAACCATATGTTGTTTCCAGGTAAACATTTGCTTAACAATGCTATGCACTGTGAAGAGTTAATGGGCTGGCTCCTGGAAGCAAAACAGTGACATTTGCAAGTGATTGGGGCATCAGGCCAAATCATTTGTCCTCTTTCTGGTTTTGAAGCCAGCTTGTTGGAAACTGGCTTCCATCCCCTCCGCTTGGGGATGCACTGTACATGGAATGTCATAAGTGACTCTTACATGTGTAATCATTCTGGTTGGGTGGCCAATATTAAGGGTAACTTAATACTGTCCTTTCTTGCACATTAAATTGTTTTTACTTTACATGCCACTGTGTTGCACAAAACCACTAATATTATTTGTCTCAGAGAGAAGTTTAAATATTTAATAAAAATGTTTTTAAGTACGAGAATAACAGCTTGATTCATTTAGAATTCTATATATTTTATAAATTATCTATAACTTCCAAGTTCCTAGAAGATAGTGCTGCTTTTGCTGATGACAGCAGAGGTAATCTTGCAATGGGGCAGCAGCAGTTCAGGAAACAGCAAAATCTGCCTTCTGTGGCACCCATGGGCAAGAGGTGCACAACTTGCCTGAGGGATCCACGCTGATGGGAGATCCAAGGCACACAAAGGTGCAAATCTTGCTCGCCTCTGTTGCCATCAAAGTATAGGTGGTTCTGGTTCATGTACACACACACACTTACCTTAAAACTATTTGAATTTTTTAACTTCCATGTGACCCAGTGGAGCTCAGTGAGGAGTCCCATTCCTCATGTGACCACCAGAGAGGGAAAGGGGGCACTGTTAGAGCACTCAGGCAGAGTGCCTGAAGCAGTGTCCATGTCCCCGTGTCTCCTCTAAATTGAGAGTTAAGTGCCAGACATTGCATGTGTACTTCATGGAATCATAGAATCAATGGTTTGGGTTGAAAAAGATCTTGAAGATCATCCAGTTCCAACCCCACTGCCATGGGCAGGGACACCTCCCACTTGGCCAGGTTTCTCCAAGTCCCATCCAATTGGCACATGAAGACTTGCAGGGATGGGACATCCACAGCTTCTCTAGGCAACCCATTCCAAAGAATCTGAATGATTAAATTAATTTACATTCCATTTTCAATTTTTTAAAATTACATTAATGTAAGTAACTATTTAAACTATTTAAAGGTATTGCTCTTTAATGGGAAGAGCATTTTGTTGTCAGATTTTTCTGCTGATAAAAAGCCCAGCCACCAGGAATGAGTAACACCACGTGTGAAGTGGCTGGCTGCAGGTGCCAGTTGTGGAATTCAAGGTGTTGCTGGAAGGGCCCAAGCCCAGCCCAAGGCATCCCCTGATCAGAAGAGCAGCAGGGGAAGGAGCAATGGTAGTGTGTGCCCTGGTACCACTGACATTGTGCAAGTGCTGCCAAACCACCCTGTGTGTCCAGCTCATGTGTGCCCTCCGAGATAACCCTGATAAGACACTGGTAAATTGAGTTGCTTCATCTGTGAGTCTGGATATTTGCAGAGGTGTAAGCAGATGAGCTGTGGCAGCCCAGGGAGAGTCATGTAGTATTGATCTGAAATTGGCTTCTGGCTGGATGATCTGCAACCTGATCACCTTTGTGTGCTTAGCTGCAGAGAAGGGCCTTTATTTTGGGGAAAACAATATACATTCAGTTAGAAACTCTTCCCATTTAGAGAGGTGAATCCAAACATAAACTATTGATTTGCTGAAGCAAGCAAGCTGACTGGTTGCTTTGTTTAGTGTGGTGTGAACTGATTTGGGATGCACACCAGCAAAACTCTGGTATGACTGAAAGAAAACAGAAAAATATTCTCACATACTTTCTATTGAGGGAAAGCATTCAGCTCTTGCATTCATCAGTAACTATTTAATGAATAATAAAAATAGTCACTGGGGATTCATTGACAGGTGGGAAGTGATTAACTTCTAGCAACTATTGTGAAAATGGACCAAATTCTAATGTCTGAACACACAAGGTGTAATTTTTCTTGGCTTTTTTTCTAACTGACCTTTTGCATTTGCAAAAGATGCCTTCCTTTATTTACTTCTATTAATAAACCAAGAAAGAAAATGCCAACATTTTATTCACAGATTTTTACAGGTGTTTTGCAATTTTAATTAGTCCACTGCAAAGGTTTCTTTTTAATTATATTCAGTGTCACACCTCTTTGACAGAGTCTGAGAACATAAGAACAGAAAATAAAAACCTGAGTGATCCTGAGTTACCCATTAACAACATATTTGCAAGCTGTGTAACTATGGAAGGAGCTGCAAAAAGGTAAGAGTGGTAACTATATAATAATAATTCCTGGTTTTGTCTTTAAACTGCAGCCTTGGCAATGACACAACCCTTTGCATCAGATAAAAAGAAAGCTCCACCTCTCTTCCAAGATCCTTCTGTCACCCTGCATAAAACCTGTAGGAGAGACAGGTTTTGAAGCATCTTCCCATTTTTAGGGGAAGGGGCTAAGGAGCCACAGATATTTCATTAAAATGTCAAAGGATTTATCAGCAGCACCTGAAATCCCTAAAGAAGATGGCAGACCCAAGTGGGACAATAAGTTCCAGTACATTTTAAGCTGTATCGGATTTGCCGTTGGCCTGGGGAACGTGTGGCGGTTTCCATACTTGTGTCAGATACATGGAGGCGGTAAGACTGGAACGAGACTTTGCCAAAATACTGAACTGCAATTCTCCTACAACTATACTAACTTCTGATGGGCATGGAAATTACATAATTTATATCTGTTATATCCCTTTTTAAATAATGCTAATTGTCATTAATGTTTCGCACCAGTTAATTAGCTCTTTCTATAAAAGTATATTTAATTATAAAATGATACATTCATTTAGGAAGACCAGACTGATGCTGACCAGACTGATGATAGAACAGATCTATGTTAAAGTTTTTATACTGCTATTAAAGTCCCAATGGAAGCAGGAAACTGAACCTGCAGCTGGCTACCTTAAGGAGAAATGAGAAGTCCTGGGGAGGCCTGAGGGAACTAGTCCCTAGACAAATGGCCACTGAACTTCACTTTGGGATGGTGAGTGAGTCATTCCCCACTCTCCTCTGGTGCTCTTAGGAGCTACTTCATCATCTGGAATTGCCCCTGCACAAAACTAAATTGTGCTTTTGGTTGTCTGTGAAGCTGTTTAAAATGCTCAGCTGATGGAGCAGCAATGGAAACCTGCCAGGTGTCATGGACAGCTGCCTAAGCGTGTGCCTGGGCACCAGTTCCACAATTAATTGCTTTAGAAGCAGACAATGTGGTAAATATAAATGGATCTGGAAAGAGTACTTGGTAACTCATCATTAACAGAAGCTTTTGAAATCTGCCATGGTAAGCTGTCTAAAGAAGAGTAAGCAAATTGTTTCAGGCAGTATTATTTGTTATCTTTCAATTAATTGGAGAAACCAAAAATTCACACCTGGAGAAACTGTCAAAAGACAGAAAATATTATCACATCCAAGTTTGTTTCACTAAGGTATGTGTATTACTTGATGAACCACATATATTTCAATCAACCAAGGAACCAAGAATGGATGTAGCCTGTGGTGGAAGGTGGCTCAGAGAGAAGCAGCCACTTAGGGACTATGGTAAGTGGCTCAATGAATGAGCTATAGCAGGTTGTATCAAGAGAAAGAACCTTGGCAGGTGTAAGCAGAACACTTGAGAGTAGGTAGAGATATTGCTGCCTATAGTAAGACAACTTCTGAATCTCTGACTTTTTCTTTAAAAGTCCACTTTTCAAAGTCAACTTTAAAAATTAGACAAAATGCAGAAAACCCCCAGCAATTATTCAAGGGTTAGAAAACTTCTGGGACAAGAAACAACTTAAGAACTCAATCTATTTAGGTCATGAAGTTGAAAATCTAAGAGCATATTTTCATAGCCTATAAACAAGAAAATGGAAATTATTTTGGTGGCAAGGAGCTTTTTAAGGCTCAATGTGCAACAGCTGAGAGTTACAGCTACACAAATAGAAATAAGCAAAGACAAGAAGCAGCAGGTTAGATTCCTCCCAGGACACTTGATGGTTTCCGTTATTTATTTAAAAAATATGGCACCCAGTGAAACTCCCACAGAAAAGTACCATCACTGGGTGGCTAGAAAGCCAGGAGTGCACACTGTTTCTCTGTTCTTGTCCATGGGAATTACAGGAAAAAAACCTATTAATTCAGTTAATGATACTTGCATTAATGAGACATGATGATGTCTTTGGAGAGATAACCATAGCAGATATGGCATGAAACCTGACAGGAAAATATTCTTATGGGGCAGGAGCTGTAGGTTAAATCCTCTACAGCATCTCAGGTGGCCTTTCTATCTTGGAAAGCAAGGGAAAAACCATTCAGGATTAACAAATAGCATAATAAAGCAAACATAATGTGATGTTTTTGTAATGTAGTGAATGATTAACACAAAGTGCTCAGTGGAAAGTTTGAAAATCCCAGGCAGGGCCATAGCATGATGCAGCTCCTCCACACATTTCATTGCACAGAGCAGCTTCTGGAGCCATCAGCTACAAGAGGTTGCACGAAATTTGTGCAAAATCAGGATTAAGATGAAATATTGTTCTACTGGCCATAAAAAGGCTCTCACACTTCCCGTGTGAAGCACCAATTCTTGCTTCTCCATGGTTAGCTGTGGCCAGTGGTGTTTCAATGCCTTCAGATCCCAGCCTCACTTCAGAAGATAGCAATGCTCATCTGCTTCTGAGGTTTGATCTCTCCCCTCCATCCTCCCTTCTGGGGTCCCCTGCATGCCTACCCTACAGACCTCCCTGCCCCAAGAGAAGCATGAGACTGACTGCAAGGAGGTCACCTGCCTTAGGGACTTAACAGTGCTCACAAAGTCTTCTTGCTTGTTTATCCAGCTCCAGAACTCCACTGTTTCCCACAGGAACTTCTAGAGACAAAAAAGACAGGGGGTACAGCTGGTTTAAAGAGAGTGAAGAAAAAAACCAGGAAAATGTTGCAGGGGCAAGGGCAGAGTTGCTCCTTTGCTTCCTGAATAGTAATGCTGCCAGTGAAAAACCAGCTTAAAATAGCCAAGAGACTCAGTAATGGCAAACAGCTATTTGCATCATGACCAACAGTGGCACAAGACAGGGGTAAAGTAAGGTCAATGTATGGATGTGCAGCCAGTGCTTGGTCACTGGGCATCAATAAAGGGCTTGAAGAGCGCAATAGCAGGATGGACCCTGTAACAGAGTGCTGTGCAATTTGTGAATAATTTGTCCTAGAAAGCTGGCATTGGAAAAGTTGAGTGAGTTAAGAAAATCACTCAGAAGACAGAGCTCTTGCATTTACATCTGTGTATAAGGTAGCTGCATTTTTCTTCTGTTAATTTAAAGCAGCGACGTGGTTTAGGCTTGCATTTTCAAAAGCAAACAACTCAGGTGCAAAAGCCCAATTGATTTTCAGGGGTACTGGAGCATAAATCCTGTGAGTGTGCATGTGAAGATGTGCACATGGGAGAGATCAGCAGCAGTGTGTTTAACTGGGAGCCCTGACAGGTACCATGGCTTTCTGCCTGCAGTCACAACCACAAGCATGGAGAAAACAGGTATGGAAATGGCATGGACATATCCATACCTGTTTGAAGGCTGAATGGCTTCTGGGGTAGTTTTACACTGGTTCAGGTGATATCCTTGTTTCTGCATCTTTTCAAAAACAAGAGATGAAAACAAGTGCTTGCACATTTGTCTCATGTCAGCTGTTCCCATCAGACCTCTGGCCCTGATTCACTGCACATTAGTGTTACTCAGTAACTCGGATCTAACATAATATCAGTTCTGCTGACATTTATCACCTGCTGCCGTTACTGATTATTTGGATTTATTGCCTGAGTTAAGTTAGTTATTTACTTTTCGTGACTAATGGGTATGAAGGTTGTTTGCCACAGTTGGTGGAGACAAACACAAACGTTCCCAGGCAACTGGGATTGAAAAGAAGTCTCTAAATAGCCCGGTATAGAGTTTGTCACTTAAAGTGGAGACACTAACAAGTCATACATCTATATGTGTACACATGGAGTCATCTGAGTATACGTAAAGAAACCAACTCAGTTCTAACTAGAAATTACTGCAGTGGTTTACTTTTGATTATAGCTTATATATATATATATACGCATAATATATACATGCTTGCTTAACCCATGGGTATTAAAAATGTGTATAGTGCCTGAGCCTATAAAATGACTGAAAAATATCTTTAATATAAAATACAGTTTCTTTCTAGGAAAATAGATACACATAAACACTACAGTCATGCTACAAAGGGAGAACTGTTTACTTCTGGGACAACCATTTACAGACTTTCATAACCCATGGCTACTTGACCTTTTGCTCAAATTTGAACTACAACGTGCTGCGAAATGCCTGGCTCACTGTGTCCTCAAAACAAAACAAAACCTAAGAGGAACAAATTGTATTACTGAAAGAAACCGTAAAAAACCAACCAACCACAACAACAAAAAACAACCAAAAAACCCCAAACAAACAAAAAACCTTCAAACCAAACAAAAAACCACCACCACCACCATAACAACATAAACAACCAAAAACCCCAAACAAACAAAAAATCCCCAAACCAAACAAAACCCACAAACAACAAACCCAAAACCAACCCAAACAAACATAGTATGTTGGGAACAGTGGAACTGTTCACTTTGTGAGAGACAAACTGGGTTACAGCAAGTAACAAACTTTATTTTCTAGTTCGTTGCCATGTCCTGCTTAAACCCTTGGTGAAAAGCTGTGACATGTGGACTCTAACTTCTCATAATTTGTTATATTTGATTGCCCTTTACAGCTCAGGTTGGTGCATGCTTGTATTTGAAAGCTGCCAGCTTGCATCCTTCACATTTAACAGGGAAGTTTGCCAAAGCTTATTTTATGAGTCATCTGTGGGTGTTACCCATCTTCATTTGAAATGGCCATTGCCCCTTTGGCTTTCTGGACATGGCCTTAGCTCCCTCACTGTCGCTCAAGGAGATATACTCATTTATGTGGGAAATTCAATGCTGCCAAGTTTCAGTCAGTAAGATGTGTAATGTGACCTGCAAGGCAATATCATAAGTGCCATCATAAGTGTGCTGCACAAATACAATTCTTAGAGTAGCTCATACTTTTCATCTGGACTGAGGCATGTGCAGAAGACATAAAAGAGGTAATGAAGTGCTATTTTCTAGAGAGAGGGCTGAGTGTGATTAAGTTGCTTTTTTTTCCTATCGGATGTCTTGATGTAATTCCTTGCTGTGTTGACTATACCACACTGCTTAGCTGAACTGCCATGGAGAGAGTGGAACAGGTCTGAAAAATCCCCTTTCAATAGCTAATATCTTTTTCTCTGTATCCGAACAAGTAGTTCCCACATATTGCATAAAATTATCACAGGTATCTTGCCACTAAGTTCCTAGTCTTTTAGAAAAGTGCAGTCATCACCATTCCTCCTAGGTACCAACAGAACTGATGAAGTGGATCTCCAAATGCTTGCTGCATTTTATCACATTGAGATGTGCTTTCTGAATTTTTCAGACTCCACAGATGAATTTTCTTCAAAATTACTGTTTTGCTATTTTCCAGGTCATTTCAGTATTAATTATAAGTATTTTTTCCACTCCTAAATCTCTATCTGAAGGAAAAGTATTATTCATGGCCTTTCAAAAGCTGTTGTGTCTTTAAATCATCTTTTCAAGTCACTTGCTTTTCTTCTACTAGCTGATCCACAGGCACTGCTAAGATGCAAGATTGAGCACATAGTCCTTCCAAGTTTTTCTCAACCATTCAGGAAGTCTTAGTATCCCATTATCAAGAAAACCTACTGAGTCTTCTTCCCTGCTTCTCACTGAGGCGCATGAATTTCTGCTGGTCTTGGTACACGTAGATTAGGAGGTTGCCTGGCTGATACTTCAAACTGCTTTACATTTCCCCTACTCCAGTCTGTTGGTCTCTATTTCCAAGTGACAGACACAATTGGGTTCTTTCACTCTGCTTGGTCGCTGAGAGCCAACTTTAGATGGGGCTCCTTCCAGAGCCTCCGGGTCTCTGTGTCCTGTGGAGCACTGGCAGCTCTCCCCAGGCCAGTAGTGGTTCATGCATTTCCCACACAGACTGTCACGTGCAGGTGATATGACAAAGGTTGTGCCCTTCAAGTGTCATTTTGCTGGATATGGTTGGGCAGTTGCTATTCAGACCTGACTTGCCTGTGCATTGCAGTTGAGGGGTCAGATTTTAAAAACCCTCTCTGTGTCTCGAGTGCACCTGCTCCTTTCTTTCCTACTTCTATGGCTGTGGAGCTGTCTCCACTCCAATGGTTCTTCAGCAGTCTTGCTACACACTGGTGCTACTTGTCACTTGGGACTCTCTTGTTACTGACACCAGCCTACCAGTAGTGCAGTAGTTGCAGTTGTTGATAGCCCGATTTGAAAAAGCTTTGGTAGGCCTTCTGTGCCTTCTCATGTGCATGGGGATTGTTCCACAGCTTTGTGATGTCCTTGTGCAGGACTCCTTTCAAAACAACTTTTAACTTATGTAAGTTTTGAAGAGCTTTGGGTTTTTTTCCCTTGACCTTCTTTTAGTACTGCATGAATCTACTTGCAGGATGGATACTTATGAATCTTGAGTGTCTTTCTGACAGAAGGAATGTTGTAGACTAAAATTTTCCTAAGTCACACCCCAGGATGCAACTAAATCACGCTTTGGCAATACTTTTGATTTTTATGGGCATTTCTCCAGGCTTTAAAGTACTTAAAAATGCTTCACCACTATCATTTTCCTTTTTCACTTTTCGAGAGGAGAAGAACCCCTAAACTATATATATATATATTTTAGGTAGAATGTACATATACAAGATAATTTGTTACTTGTGCTTTATGATTTTTTCTGCTAAAGTTTCCTTTCCCCATGCCCTATGGACGCCAAATCTAGAGTTCTGCTGTGCCTGTGCTTAACATCCTATGAGTTCTGTTGAGGTTTAGCTGTGCTTGTGTTTGAATGTTCTGGTTTGTACCAGATACCAGAGCTGTGTCTTAGGGTCTCTGCTTCATGGATTTTCTGCTTGCTTTCTTCATGGTTAGATTTTTCATGGCATTTTTTAAAAAAGGTACTTATTTTTTGTCTTCTGGCACATCCTCCTCTATCTAGTAGGGGTTGAGGGTTCTAGAGGGCTCCTACTCACTGCTCTGTATCTGATGGCTTACTGTTAATGTTTCTCCATGATTTTCTATAGGTGGGGGATTTTATTGTGGAAAAGAGTAAGCTTCAAGTGCTTCAGCAGACTGTCTGTTCTTTTCCTCTTTTCTTTTTTGCCTAAAAATATTGTAATGCAAAGGAATGAATAACTAAAAACTTATTTTACACTACAAGCCATTTACTTGAATTAGGTTTGAGAAAGATCAGCTTCATAAACTATTTATTGTTAACTCATTCTTTTGCCATATTTTCATATTTGCAGATAGCAGATTATTTTATATCATTCTCTTGGAAAAGCAGTATTTTTTTTCCAAGTGTGACATTATGTTTTGCCATGCTGTAAATATGCCTGAAGATACACACAAGCCAGCACAAAGTAAACATGCTTTTATCAGCAGAATGTTTAAACACGCTCTGCTGCCAGTGGTTCAACTAGCAAACAGAAAAAGGGAGAGAGATAACAGTTTGCACTAATTATTGTGCAGTTATTTCCCAGGAGATATGATATGGGAGATAGGCTGGTCCCTTATAGAGTGCTCTGCTAGCGAGGGCTCTGCGTGGAGTGCAGGGAGACAGCTGCTGCCCACAGCTGGTGGTGGGCCAGGCAGATGGATGAAGAAGTAGAGCTCCATACTGCAGTGCTCTGATCACTTGCCTCAACATTTTGCTCTTCCCAGGAGACAGCCCAAGGCATCAGACTGTCAGAAGGGCTGGGCTGGCAGTCTCAGATGTGCTGTGGTGAGGGATACTGCAGCAGGTTTGAAACAGACCACAGGACTGAGCATGGCAAGAGGTTACTGGGCTCTTCTGCAAGGGACCTCAAACTGAGGATTTAACATATTGAGAACTCTGAGGTTACTTTTTCAAATCTGCTTTTCAGTTAAAAACATTTTAAGAACAGAGTTCTTAAGGTGAGACATTTATTTCCAAGTTTGCCAGTTTACAAACAGTTCTTGGCTGAGAAGAGCTTTGTGATTTTTGTTCCTATGCATTACTTGATAAAAGGCTAAACCATCCAACAACACACTTACTCTGGGTGTTGTATGTATTTATTGCAGCACCTAGCAAGAGGTAGCAAAGTTATTGCAATACAAGACTAGCTCAAGAGATTAGATTTTATCAGCCCAGCCCTTCTAAATAGCCAGCGATTGCAGAACCCAGGCGCCATTCCAGGTGGAGACCAGAAATCCTTGTGCATTCCCCCACCTCTCTCTCAGGGCCAAAGACGGAGCACAAAGAAAGTTTCCAGAGCTGGAAGAGCAGAGCTGAGAAGACCCAGATATGAGGTCTGGAGGCAAAGCAGAAATGGTAGAACAAGGCACAGGTTTATTGACAAAGCTGTGAGGAGCACAGAATCTGTTCACATTTGTAGGAGGATTGGGAGGTGGGCGAGGCAGGACTGCTGTCTTTGTTTCCCTGGAGAAAAGTGACTTTGTGGTCACAGTGGTTGTTGTCATGGCAATAAACATCAATCTATTTCAATTTAATCAGACAGTTGGACAGGTGGTACAAACATATTGATGAAACTTCTGATCTCTCAAAAACCAGCATTAGTGCAAAAGATGGGAGACCCAAACATGTGTCCCTTCTGAGGGAAGGTGGGAGAAGCGAGGCATTGCACACAGCTTAGCAGGAATCAGCCAGGCTGATTCCTTGGTAGGACTGGTCCCTTCTCACAGGCAACCACAGGACACGCTGCTTCTGGCCCAAGGGAGGTGTTGTGAGGAAAATGGAAAAGATGTAAAGGATACAAACTGGGAAGAAATTAAGTTTCATGGCTCACATGTATCAGAGAACAACTTCAGCCTTGCTTTCAGTTTTTCATTAGAGGCCTTGTGGTCTGAGCAGACCTTCACGCAATAAAATAACCTGGTCTGTTGGGGATATACAGCATATAATCCTGCTTTTCCAGTGCAGGATGGAGGAGCACAGGCCTGAGAGCTTTAGGAAAAGAAACGAGGCAATGCACTGAAGGGAAAACAGATGGTATAGGGGACAGGCAAAACCTTGAACTTCATGAGAAGGGAGACAAAAGAAGATGCTTAAAGGAAAGGGAAATGGATAAAATTGTGAGGCTACTTATAATGGGCTGTAGCAATGCCCGAGAGAAGTGCCCTGCAGCACTAAAGCATCCCAGTCCCTCCTCCTCCATCTTCACTACCAAAAGTACCAGCAACAGATGTTACTTGGTAGGTGTACCTAGCAATGATCCCTCTCTCAACACATCCTACAAGGACTTTGAAAGCAGATTAATTATAAACCAGTGATTTCAGTGAGATGCAGCTAAAAATGTGGCTTAATCAAACTTAAATGTCTTTTCAGGGGCTTTCCTGATCCCATACTTCATCGCTCTTCTCTTCGAAGGAATCCCACTGCTACATCTCGAGCTGGCCCTAGGGCAGTACCTGAGGAAAGGCAGCATTGGAGCCTGGAACACCATCTCTCCTTACCTTGGAGGCGTTGGTACATCTCTTCAGTCCCAGCTCAAGGAACTGCAGACAGTTCCCACCCAGCACTCACTTCCTACAGACCAGGGCCTGATGCTTTTTAGGATATAAAAAGAAACAAGTGTTAGGATTAAAAAGTAATATTTTGCAGAGAGGGTGGTGAGATATTGAAGGGTGGTTTCCCTGAAAACATTCAAGGCCATATTGGCCATGGGGTTCTGAGCAACCTGGTCTAGTTCAAATGTCTCTGTCCATGGCAGGGGGGCAGCACTAGATGATCTTTTAATGTCCCTTCCAACACAAACCATTCTGTGATTCTGTAATTCTGTATTGCTCTCATCAGCTGTTACTCCAGACACATTTTAGGAGACTAAAATGCAAACCCAATAACCTTTGCTGTAGGGAGCTAATGAACATGGGCTCTGCTACGCAATGCTGCTTCATTCCAACCATTCCCTGGTGCTCAACAAGAGCTGCCTGCCCACAGTGCTTCTTGCTCCTCCCTCACAGCCCCTCCATGACCCAGTCTTCTCTGTCCATGAATAGTCAGACTTGAGAAAGGACAGAAAGACAGGAAATCAAGGATCCTGGCACCTCCTAATGAGTCCAAAGCCCCACAAGAGGGTGGGGCTACTGAAGGGACTTTATCAACACAGCTGGGCACGAGGGACAGTTCACATGGCAGTGTGCATCAGACTGGTGTGCAGTCCTGTACTGCCAATTCTTTTCTATTTCTTGAATATATGATAAAAACACATCTGATGCCCTGTGTCCGTTGTTAGGCTGCAAAAAGTGATCCAGAATAGCCACCATGAGGAGGTTAAGGCATTGACTCTGCTGGGTATTTGAGATAGCACCCTTGTGCCTGCAGGGCAAGGGGAAACTCCTGGATGCTTCAGCCAGCCCTGCTGGATCATGACCTGCTTTAAGCAGGTGCCTGAAATGAGCTTGGCACTGACAGCCCTGCTTGTGGGTCTGTGGGGGAGGAGAAGGGGAGGGTAAGAGGAGTCATCTAAGGGCCAGAGGGCAACAAGGAAGAAATACCAAGCAGCAGGTGGTGCTTCCAGCTAGACCCATCTCCTACAATCAGGCATGTTCACACACCCTTCGCAAAAATGCAAGCAAGCAGAAACTGTGGTGCTGATGTTCTTCCCTCCTCATCACAGGAGTAAAACAGTTACCAGTTTAGGGCATATATGCATGATTTGTGACAAGAGTGGCCTCATGCAGCTACAGTACACTATAAAACTTTGGTCTCTTTTGCTCTCTGCTATTGAAGTTGTCCGGTATTGTAGAAAATGATGGATTACATACTAGAGCAAAGACTTCAGCCCTAACCTTCTGTGTAAGAAGAGAGTCTCAACATTCCTGGAGCAGGGCTGGTGATCTGGGGGACTGTGCACAAGTGTTTGGCTACTGAGGACACAAATGACCATCTTTCATGGGAAAATCTCAGGATAGGGTTGGGAGAATGGAGAAGAAAATCTCGAAAAAACAGAAAATGTGATCTTCTAAGAGCTAGTGCTGTGACTGACTAATAACTTTTTCCAAAGCTTTTCTAAAGTGAGATCTTATGCTTTCTGCAGGAGTTGGTTCGTGGATGGTGTCGGTTCTGGTGAGCTTATACTACAACACTGTTTTAACTTGGGTGATGTGGTATTTCATAAACTCCTTCCAAGAACCTCTTCCTTGGAGTGTTTGTCCTCTAAATGAAAACAGAACAGGTAAGTATGCCTCCATGACCACCACTAGCAAAAGAAGGATCATAAACATCAGACTCTGGGCTAATCAAGGAACCATACTTTATTTGGCCCTAGGTTATGCCAAGTCCTGCTTTGATTTCCTGTTAAAAAGGTACAAGAGCCATGCTAGCCTACTCAAATTCATCATCCTCACAGGAACAACAATAGCCAGAAAGCCCATGAATTCTTGTGCTTGACTTTAAAATGGGAAACAAAATAAAGAACAAGTCCTGTTATCCATGACAAAACCTTTACCAAGACTAAAGAGAGACAGTACATAAGCAAGATAAGGATGAATGCTCTCAGGTTTTTAAAACTACTTTTCAGTTTCCTTATTTTCTCAGAGCACGAGAGAGAACAAGTTCCAGGGCACAGCAAGAAATATCACCTGAGTAAAAGGCTAAGAAAAAAGTTAAAACACAGTGGAATTAAACTTTCTTTTGGAGGCCTTAGGACTGTTCTATAGAGTAGAAGACAAATAGATATCACATGTTGTGGGGTAAACCATGTTCCCAGTTCCCTTTCCTTCAGGCACAGAGCCTGGCTGGGGAATGTCCACTCTCCTGCATGCAGATGCCTGAAG
Organism: Illadopsis cleaveri; assembly: GCA_013399915.1. Taxonomy (NCBI): domain Eukaryota; kingdom Metazoa; phylum Chordata; class Aves; order Passeriformes; family Timaliidae; genus Illadopsis; species Illadopsis cleaveri. The sequence goes on along the minus strand of VXBB01007696.1, from coordinate 877,086 downwards.
TTCCTGTTCATAGAAGCCCTAGAAACTCGAACCAAAGAGGCCAGTGCCTGGTTCTTTCCCCACCACAGGGCCATGACATAGCCACGGCAGCCTGGACTTAGATGTATCCTCAGGTGCCTGAAATTTGTTACGGCTCCACCAACTTGTAGCTATACAGCTAAAAAAATTCATCATTTTCACTGCAATTAGTTTAGATTTTACCATGCACTGAGTACAACGCTGTTTCAAATTAGGAAGTTATCCCCTCTATAAAATGCTGGTGATGTTCCGGTGAAGGTCTCACATAAGTCTCATAGTCTCATCCTGCTATGAGAGTTTGTCTTGCTGCACATTACAGAGATTGCAGAAAGTCCATCTCTGTATTTGATGTTGCAGCCCACAATTTATTCTAACACTTGTCACTATTTTTTTCTTCAGGGTTCAATGATGAATGTTATGAAAGCACCGCAGTAAATTATTTTTGGTACAGGAAAACTTTGAATATAACACCTGATATTGCTGAGAGTGGCAAGTTACAGTGGTGGCTCATTTTGTGTTTAGCAGCTTGCTGGTTAATTGTCTATCTCTGCACTATCCGAGGAATTGAAACCACAGGGAAGGTATGGAAAGGGTAGAGAAGTGATTATCTTACAGTTTGAAATCTTGCCCTCCAGACATTGAATTTTTTCCACAGGGAAAGCCTTCCCCATTTACCACACTGGCACCATTCAGTGTGCTCCTTGTCCAACAAATTGAGAACAGCAGCACAAGTGGCTTAAAATTATGCTTCTGTCCTTTTCCATCGCAAACATTTCTGCCCTACCAGCCTTCCCTCACACAGTTTTAAGAGCAATTTCATTACAAATATATTCTGCAAAAGTACACCCTGCTTATTTGAAAGATGGCCATATTCATCTGTAGCTATCTGATTTAATATTATTGTATGATTGTATATTGCAATAATTTGAATAGGGTTTTTTGAACTTATTGCCAGTAACTGTCTTCTGACCTCCTTACTTTAGGCAATTTATGTAACAGCAATATTTCCATATCTGGTCCTGACCATATTCCTTATTCAAGGACTCACTCTACCAGGAGCCACTGAAGGTCTGATTTACCTCTTCACCCCTAATGTAAGTACTAGTAATATTTTTCCTTTTACTTCCCCTCAGATTTCATACTGTGTACTCATTTTCCAACAACTCCTGGTTTAGATGTCTATCCAAGAGCTCAGCTAAGCTCTTTTTCTGAGATGAAGTGACTTAAGTATTTTAATATATTTTCACAAGTAAAGCAGCAAATAATTTAACAGTTCAGTAGTAACTATATCAGAAAATACTGGAAAATTAAGTTTAAGAATGTAATGGGTGCCTCAGTCTTGAATGTGTAAGTGACTGATGTACTTCACAAGTACATGGGAAAGATGGGATTTCCCTGCCACTGCTACAGAATTTACACAGCTTTAATCTTTTAAGAATTCACAAAGAGAGCAACTGAGGAATTACACCATGAAATAACTTTTTTGGAAGGTTGCATGTAATTTTCTCCTGCCCCTGTTTCTTCATAGCATTTCTCCCCTCCCCCATATCTCTTCCTAAAAGACAGAACTGCTGGAAAACAGCCCCTCGCCCATTTTTCTAAACTTCTCATATGGACAAGAGTTCCAGATCCCTCCACATCCTGGCCATTTCAGAAGCACTTTTTCTATACTGTCCTTGGCAGCATTCCCAAATGCAAAGTCAAACTGTCCCACTAAGTGGTTGCTATCCACTGTAGGCTCCCCACAACTCTGCCTTCATGCCAAAAAGCTCCATGAAGTGGTGGGTGTAGAGGAGGAAAAGCAGCACTCACTGACACATTCTCGAGCATCCGCTGCCTCTGCAGCCACAGCAGCGCNTCCCTTCCCTTCCCTTCCCTGACATTAAGGAAAGCATAAGCCAAGAAGCTCTGAGATACTTTATATGCCAGGCTGGGAAGGGACAAGAGCAAGAGAAAGCTCAGATGAGACACCATTTTATCCCTCCTTCTACAAGCCCAGTGGCACAGACACCCATCTAAATGCTGTCAGAGCTCAAGGACAAGCTTGGTTTTTACAGAAGATCAAGACATACATTTACATTTTTGAAGGGCCCAGACAAGACTTATTATTGCTTGGTGAAATGTGTTAGGGAAGAAAGCAGCTTAGAAAACACAATCAAAACACGCCTTGGCCTATCATCATTTGGTCTCAGCTGGCCTGTCAGGTTTCTCTGGAAGAGCTTGGGCATTTTTGGGATTTAGTTTGCAATGATCCTGAACTGAATGCAAAAAACTAGATTTGTGTGTACTCACAAAGCCTAGAGGTATTGCAGTGCTGAGGAGGAGCAGATCATCCTAAAAGAGCCGGATGGATTTGTACAGTGGCAACAGAAGTCAGAATGAAAATCCACCTGCAGTTGACCTGCAGCTAATGGTTAGCTGGTTTGAGGAAGCAGATCCTGGGGACATCCTTGAAAAGTCATCTGAAGACAGTTTTAGTGATGTTCTTATCTACAAACGTGGAAAAGCTGATGCAACAGCCTGGTAAGTGTTGCCATTGCACAGAAAGTTAGTGTAACTAACCTTCCAATTGCTACACAGGGTTGTACTTCAAAGGGACAGCAAGCACACAGCATCAACATTGCCCTTCTCTCTTTGTCCCCTTACCCCACAACTGCAATACCAGTATTGCCTTTGCTGTTAGGCTATTCCCACTCACACTGCGAGCAAACACAGGTTTTTCTTAAAGCAGTGTCCCAAAATGAGTTAATGAGTTGTACAGGAGGGCTGTTAGGTTTTTTGGCAGAGATATACTTGGCCCACCCAGGCCACATCATTTACAAAACTGTAAAGCATATTTATTAAATGTGTGCTCTTCTTCTTTTCTTGTCTTTTTGCAGAAAAAGTTTTAGCAAAAGAAAGTAAGAATTAAATCACCTACTGTCTGCTTCAGCTTGCTTTTAAAATAAATAAAATCAACCTTCTTGACATTCTTCCCTGACTGGAGGCAATATTTTTCAACTTCTTTCCAACTTTGCAGTGCAGCAGAAATTGTAGTTTCTCTGTAACATCTGCTACATCCATTGTTTTGTAACTGTGACATCTCAGTGTTGTTTTTGAAAGTTTGTGAAAATAATACCTAGCACAAAAAGTCCCATCTTACCCAGTTTCAACAACATAATAACACAACTGAATTTAGTTGTTTTTCTAAACCACAGTTTTTAAAGTTTATTCACTTTCCAAGTTTGTATTTTAGTTCTTGTTAGTAAGTACCACAAATAATAAAAGCATGCATATGGGTATTAATTACGCAAGGCTGTGTTTTTATTTTCATGCAAAAATACAAAATCAGTTTTTATCACCTGACACATTATCTACCCTAAATTTCAAGGTAAATAATGATTACTTCTTTTCATTGACTTTCAGACATAGAGAAGTCTGATGATTCACTCACCTTCTCAAAATTCTTGGTTACTTGGAAAATGAAGCTGCCAAGAATATAAAAAAGTATCCTGAAGTGACACCTGAGGGAAAAGCAGAAGTTGTACAATGACGAAGTCATACAGGAGCTGGAACAGACTTTTGGAAAGGTTTTTGGAAAAGTAAATAACCAGAGGCAGCAGAAACGAGATTCCACCATATATCATCAACAGTCTGCATGGTTCAGCTTCAGGGGACACCTGTGTCACCTAAGGAATACAAATGTCTCCTTCTCCAGTGTCTTTCACATTTGAAAGAGCTTCAGCGACTGTAAATACTTGGAGTTTCTCTGGCAATGAACAATTCCAAGAACTTGGTTGGGCAACTGTTGCCTGTGCCCAGAACTCAACAGCTATTTAACAAGCAGTGAGAATGGCCAAAAAAAAAAAAAAAAAAAAAGGCAGCACAGGCCCCAAATCCTCTATTCACAAAATCATTGGCTGTTTTTACATCAAAATTACACATCACAGGGACCCCAGTAATTTTTAATTCTGTTTCTGTCTGTTCTTTACATATTCAAGAATCCAAACATCTTACTGCTCACAAGGGAGCAATTATATTTCCTTTCCTCCTTACTCCCCCTGTTCATTCATTAACATTGATTGTATATCTTCATCCACGCTTGTGGCATGAGCACATTTTTTTCTTCTGAAGATATGCTTATAAAATCTGTATGCCATATAAATATAAAATAACACTTTCAGTAATTTGCTGAAGACCAGCATTGCCATGACATGCTTGCCTGCCCATTATCTTTTCAAGTTTGGGGGTTGTTTGACCTTTTGGAGTCAATAAATGCACTGCACCTAGTACCATTCTAAACTATCTACAGACTCATTTGCCAAAGTTCCCAGTCAGAAAGCCAGACTTTTAGGAGTCACATCTGTCAGCAGCAACAACTGACTTGGCAGCACGTAATCAAAGTGTGAAGGCCACAGAGCCACGTGAGTGCCAAGTTTCTGCGCTGACACAGCACCTGCACAAGGTCCTGCCAGAGAGCACTCTGGCCTTTGAGGGCTTGGCTATGATCTTTCAAAATAAATATCCAGAAAGGTTTGCCTTTGCTGAAGCATTTCAGCCAGCAATGGTTCCACGAATCTGCTTGCTATGTTGTGCTGTACAAAAGGTGACACCAGTACTGCTGTGGTCAAAGCACTGGCCTCCCTGTGGAGAGGGCACCTGCATTGCCTGAATCCATCCACACTGGGGTGGACCCATTATTCTTGCTCTCCAAGCTCAGGCCAGCTTCAGAGAAACCCCAAATGCTATGAAGGGTCTTTTGGCAAACTTACCTCTCACTCCTACATATGTTCCCAGTCACAGACTTGGATCACTAGCACAGGCACACACACACAAAACACACAAGTTGCCCTGCATGACTGGGATGCAGGTTAAACAAAGTGAAATAGTCTACAGCCCCAGAACTACTTTTGAACTATCTGGCTTTCAAAACATTCTTAGTAAAACATTCTTCTATTCCCCCTCCTTGATAATGGATCAGAAACCAATTCACATGGTAGGGTGTAACACACCACTTTGTAGTTTCTGCAGGAAAGTAATACTTATTGACCACAATTACATTTTGCTCATTATTTGTGTTTTATCTCTTTCTTTTATATTGATTTCAATGTCAAGATTTCTTAGTGCAGCTATTCAAAACTGCTTAACATTCTCTGTAATCCCCCATTCATTGCTTTTTAATTTACCTTCCTGTATCACATTGCCCTTACAACGAAATTCAGATTTCATTGTCAGTTTCTCCTTTTTCCTTGTATTTCCTATGCTGACCTTCTATCTTTTATTGCTGTTTTCACAGCACTTTGAATTGCAGATACTGTTTTTAATAACTGTTCTCCTCTTATCTGCTTGTGCTTTTGGTCATTTCTATTAAATTATTTTTTAAGCAAATTTGGAAAGCTATAGAGTCACTTTCTGTCTTAAAACAATGAAGGTTTAGTATTTGTTCATACAGTTTTAGGAAGACAATATCCTTTAACTGCAGGTTAAGTATGTGAATTTAAAAAAAAAAAAGTAATTGAGGAAAAATGTATTTGCTCTTTTTTGTTCCGACTGTCTATCACTTAGAACCACATTTTTATCATCAGACATACAAAGTATACAATAAAGAAGATTCTATAACTGTTGCACACATTTAAATATGTTCAATGATACTCTTGAAAACACCTGNTTAAAACAATGAAGGTTTAGTATTTGTTCATACAGTTTTAGGAAGACAATATCCTTTAACTGCAGGTTAAGTATGTGAATTTAAAAAAAAAAGAAAGTAATTGAGGAAAAATGTATTTGCTCTTTTTTGTTCCGACTATCACTTAGAACCACATTTTTGTCATCAGACATACAAAGTATACAATAAAGAAGATTCTATAACTGTTGCACACATTTAAATATGTTCAATGATACTCTTGAAAACACTTGTTTTACTGACCTGTTTAGTACTTATTCCCATTTTCATAGTATTTAGATGGCAACACAGCTCAAAATTTCAGAAGTGAAATAACAGATGAGCTATAGGAACTGCAAGAGGAAAAGAAGTTTTAATTTAAGCCTAACACATGCATTTCTTCCAATTACATCAGCTGAACACTTTGAAAAATCCCCGTGTATGGCTTGATGCAGCTACACAGATTTTCTTCTCTCTCTCTCTGGCTTTTGGAGGGCTTATTGCATTCGCCAGCTACAATCCAACAAAGTGAGTAGAACTACAACATTTATTGGCTGGCTGAATTCTTGCTGCACTTTGGGCAATTTCTTTAAATTTTCAAATCACTTTCCTTAATTTTTCTAAAGGATCTTTAGAAAAGTATCTGTCTTTCTAAAAACCCCAGATTTTCTAACAGAAGGCATTAAGGGAGGGAGGGAGGGAGGGAGAGGAGAAATTAAAAAAAAAATGTTTGTAGAAATAACTGAATCACAGATTAAAAAAAACCTACCTTTTTTAATCACTTCACTTGTTTGAATGCCATCTCTAGAAATGACTGTGAAAAGGATGCTGTGACAGTAGCAATTGTGAACAGCATGACATCCCTCTACGCTTCCATCCCAGTCTTTTCTGTTTTGGGCTTTAAAGCAACCACAGCCTACTGGGACTGCTTGGACAGGTGAGAAAGCTGTGTTCCCAAAGTTATACTGCGGTTTCAGTGCCTAAATATATAACGTGAAAATGTGTTATTTGAAAGACATGTATTTAGAGAATTTGTTTTCATTAGGAAGGAAAAGCATCTGTATGGAGAAGTTTAATGTAAAAATATAAAGTACTATGGGACTGAGTCAAGGATGATCATTTTTAAGAAGCAAGACAAATTATAGAACAACCCATTTCAAGTAGTGCATCAAGGTTTGCACCTTGCTCTCAGGCTAGAGGTAGTAAAAATCCACACCTTTTTCTATTTCACCAGAAATTTATTTCACTAACTTATTAAACACAAGTAGTGGAAATGGTCTGAAGATCTGATAAAACAAAAAGGTTTTAGAGACCACATCTGCATAAAGTAGTCAGAGTTTTTGTCTGAGACAACATTAAATAGTCTGAATATTTTCTACTATTTTATACATTAACTGTCAATTAATATTTTCCTTTATATTGTAAATAGCAGCACAGAAAGTAAACATAAATTTGAAGTAGCATCTGAATACACAGTATAGCATTTCCAGCCACATCATCTGCAAACTTTTAAACTAAAGTTTAAATATGTTGGCTTCTCTGGCAGGAACATTATCAGTATCATCAATGAATTTGATCTTCCAGAAGAAAGCATCATGCGACAGAACTATACATCCTGGATTAGTTTTTTGAATTCATCATATCCAGAAAAAATTGCTGGACTCAAACTGAAAAGCTGTGATCTTCAAGAATTTCTTGATCAGGTACCATAACTGCTTTCAACAGGTAATCCTTAAACAAAGTTATGTAGAAGGATTGGTATCCTCCTTTTTCTTTGAAGCACATGTACACTGTTCTACATGCAATGATGTATTACACATAATCATGCAACAAATCAATCTTTCAACATTTGAAATAACAATACTGCTGTAGGATAGCCTGAATGTATAGCTGTGTTATGGCAAACAAAACTGCACATTATTATCTCAAAACTAATCTTCTAGGGTGTTCCCACTAGAAATTTACCATGGACACTAGATTCAGTCCTGGTTTGGTTTACAGAAACAACATAACAAGGGAATACATCTGGATGAAAGATTCTAGAAAAAGGATGCTGAATGGGAATTTCCCAAATTTAAGGAAAGTATCAAAAAATCCATTACCATGTACACTGTTCACCACCAAAATACATCATGATCCTCTTCCTCTCCTTATTTTCCAACCCTCCTAAAACATTTCCCACACCACTAAACAGAGATGTTTCTCCTCTCTTTTCTTGTCCTACCTCGTTCCACTTGCTCCAGGGATCCTGTTTGGCACAGTCAGTTGTGTGTGCTAAGGCATGACAGGCCTAATATACAATAATGGTAAAGTAGGCTATTTTACTCACAGAATGGAGAAGTCCAAGGACAACACTCCAGCCCTGGTACAAGTCAGTTTCTTTTGTCTCACTTCTTCTGATGGCACCTATTTCTGATTTACAGTTTGAAATGTTTTACTTCCAAATTATAGCAACCTTAGCATTTTTCAATCCTTGTCCTTGGGAGACTAAATCAAAAGACATTTGATTGAAATTGGCTTATTCCCTATTAGCCTTTTCTGCCTTGGCCATTATAGGGGGTTTGTGATCAATGATTCACAAATCTTCTTGGTGTTGAGTGGTAATCATATCCTTATTTATACCTCTTTTTTTCCAGAAGCTACTACATCATAGATTTTTAAAAAACACTTTTAAGATGGTATTAGGAAAACAATTGCTATTACAACTCTCCAATCTGCTTTACTCTGAACCCATCTCCCTGTGCAGGCTAAAATTCTGCTCTATGATTGTCTAGATATCTCTAGTCAGAACACTTAAAATTAAACTCCCCACTGCCTATTTCCTATCTGCTGGCTGCCACAGAGGCCACAGGCTGACCAGCAACCTTAACTCCAGAGGACAGCAGTGTGTTATAATTACTTTAATGCATGAGAAATGACATTGTAAGATGTATTTTTATCTATCTGTTTGTGAATTCTGCAGAGTGTCTCAGGAACTGGCTTGGCTTTCATTGTTTTCACTCAAGCTATCATCCTCATGCCAGGCTCCCAAGCCTGGGCGATCCTGTTTTTCATAATGCTGTTCAGCTTGGGCCTTTCTTCGATGTTTGGAAACATTGAGGGTGTCTTCACTCCTCTTCTAGAGCTTCAAATTATACCTAAATCAGCACCCAAAGAGCTATTATCTGGTAAGGTATTTGCTTGGTTCAAAGAAGGTGGCTTCCTTACAGATGCACAAACTACTGATTGATTAATATCACAGAGGAATTAATAATTTGCAGTATAAATTCAGCTGAATCTCACAGTGTAAGTAAGGGCAGTGGGTTGTGTTTGCAGAAGATTAGCAGAGAGATGAGGTAGCAGTTATGGCAGAAGCTGTCAGGTGACAATATTATATTGCTTTGCCAGTATTTTTCTTAATTTGCAAGTTAAGCTGTTCCAGTTGGAGAAAGCTTGTTAAATCACTGTTCCTGGAGTCAAATTCACTCTGAGCTGTTGCAGTCACCAGGATGAGCCTTGTCTTCCCTTAAGCCTTTGGCACTGATATAAATCATTTTAAGGCATCCAGTGACATCAGCTGGTCTGCCATAACCACCTGCACTTGAACTTACCACTGTAAGAGAGGTCATCCACCCCTATTTCACCCAGGTTTATGCTGCTACAGATTGCTTCACATTTACTATGAACATGTCACAGTAGAAAATGAAGGTGTGTGATCCTGTTGTGGCACCAAAACTGGAATCTTTTCAACCAGAGATGGTTACTGAACAAAACCCGCTCCTTAAGAACCAGACTCGATGAGAGTCTGAGAGATCCTCCTGTGAGACTGGTCCAGAAAAATCTATGGCAGTTGCAAGTAATGGATTCATATTTCTGCAATGTGCCCTTTAGAATTCTTGCTGTCATGCCTTTTGTAGAGTCTTCCTGTGGCATCTAAATTGCATCCCTAATTTTACAATTTTTAACGTAGAAATACATTTATTCCCAACTTGACGAGTTAACAATGTTATTTTTAAACTGATTTTTCAATTGTGAAAAGAAACAAAGAAAAAAAAGTCTGGAGCAAGCATTTTACAGAATTGAACCAAAGGCCATCTCAGAGTCAGATGCAATTAGCAACACATTAGAAAGACATACAAACTGATTTGTAGCCCATTCCTGTGTCCAGCACTACCTTTATTCTTTCCTTCCCACTTTTCCCCTCTGAAATTACCCCAAATCTAAATCTTGGCTAAAGGGGAACTTTCAGAAGTGTGCTGAAAACCCAAATGATATACACTGGAACATAAGTGACACACACACTTGTAGCTCCGGGCTCCCTGAGGAAATGGGGACAGAAATCCAAGGAATCCTTACACTTCCAAGGCGCCACCTGTCTGTGGTTTAGGTCTATGGCTCCATGGAAATGAGGCACTTGAAACTCACTACAGCAGTCAAAAATTAACACTGGGTCACAGCCCAGCCCAGCCTGTCTGATGGAAGGAGGTATGAATCACTGAAGGATGCTCTGAGTCACACGAATGCATTGCCCCTGCAACAGTGTGCTCTCAGCCGACACACAGGGGAAAACTGAGTTTGGGAAGTGGTACTAGCTCCCCTAAGGAGAAAACAGCTTGTTGTAACTCCACAGAGAGAGAGAGAATAAAAATTATTAGAACAATAACAAAGCAATTTAGAACAAAAATAAACCTACAAGTTCAGTACTCCAGTAACAAAGATATCTTTTTTTTCTTCAGGTATAATATGTCTAATTAGCTTCCTCATTGCTCTGTCTTTTACACTGGGTTCAGGGAGTTACTGGATTGACATTTTTGACAGATATGCAGGCTCAGTGCCTCTTCTAGTCGTCGCTTTCTTTGAAGTGATTGGAGTTGTGTACATCTATAAAATTAAAAGGTATGTTGTGAAGAGATGGAATTTTTTCTCTGTAAGACATAAATGCAGCTCAGGTTGCAGTAACATTGGCCCTGACCTGATTTGGTGCTGGTTAACTTCCTAGTATGCTATGTTTGTTCCCTTGGCAATTTTGTCTTTTTATTTTAAGTATCTGAATAGTTTACAGAACTGCTGCAATATTATCATCATTTATTTATGCTTAGAAACCTTACACTAGATGCTCAGGTAATTAAACTGACAATGTAAATTGGTCATTCATCTCTGTTATGGATCAATAAAGACCTACTTGAATGATATTATTTACTCAAGCAAGTAGTAAGTTATTAAAGAATGGTGTGGAATAGAAAAGATTTACAGTGCTGTAATCTGTGTTTCCAACTTACAGGAAACTATAAAAAAGGAAAACTGTTACTACTCTAAATTTGACACCATCATAAACATGTCTTCTTTTACAAGGTTCAGTAAAGATGTGGAATGGATGACTGGAAGAAAACTCAATCTCTACTGGCAGATCACATGGAGGTTTATCAGCCCTCTGCTCCTGCTGATTGTCTTCATGGCCTTTGTTACTCTGCAGATGCAGAAGCCGCCAAGCTACACAGCCTGGAATCCTAAATATGTATGTTCTCCAATATTTTCAGAACTTCTAATAACAGGAAGAATTACCTATTTTCCTCCCTTACCAGATGCTTTAAGATCATTGTTATCTACTGCTTACCCATCGAATACAGCCTAAAGTGATACAGTGCTCAGAATGAGAAGGCTCCAGTGTGCAAAGAGGTTACACATATTAAAATGTGTCTCTTCTTGAGGTGTCCAGCTTATTCTGTGCTCCGTATTTCTTATGGACGTGTGTAATGCTCAGAAGTGTTGAAGTGAAACATGTCACAGACATTTCATACCCACAGGGGGTTCAGAGGTAGAACAAAGCCTGAGCAGAGCTTTAGAGCTGCATAACAGATGTCAGGGATGAAGGCATTTCTCAGTGAGAACTGCCAATATCCCTGGGGCTCTAGTGAATATATGAACATGTACTTTAGACAGGCAGACAAGGAGGCAGTGATCTGAGAATAGTGTTGATTAATTCAGCAACAAAGACATGTCCATGCTGAGAACATTTGATATGATGTCACCATCTAACATCAATTGCAGCTTCTTTGATCCCTCTCAAATACACCCTGTGTAGGGGCTTGAAGATCAATTCTGGTCTCAAACTATATGAGGATTACACAGCAGCAGTGTCTCCCCCAAATGCCATCAAGTATCTATCATCCCAAATAAAACTCATAGCCATAGACTTGTAGAAATTGCTTTATCATCATTCCCTCAAGATCTCTGATATACATCCTCCCTATTTGATAAAGAACATGCTCAGTAATTGCTGAAACCAGGTAAACTTTGAGTACAAGAATGAACATAGTTTAACCAAGAGAGGGTGAAGGTTTGGTAACACTTTGGGCAATCCTCATATCCCTAGGAAGTGTCGCAATTCCAAGTATACATCTTTGAAACTGTAAAACATTTACAGCTGTCTCTAGACCCACAAGAAGGGTTGGCAGAGGACACAGCCACTGAATGCTACTGCATACAGAGTAAAAGTTTTGCTATCCTTACTAACACAGCGTTAAGTAAATAAAAATAGAAACCATAGCAAAATCTAAGTGTACCTACGAATTATTTTTTTTTTGCTTGCTTTTTTATCTCCACAGGAGGGTTTCCCCATGAAAGAGGAGAAAGTTTATCCACCTTGGGTGCAGGCCATTTGTGTGCTGTTGGCTGCCCTTCCTTGCGTGTGGGTACCTCTGGTCGCGCTCTTCCACCTGGTCAAACAAAAGCGCAAGAGCAAGGACCCAAACTTCGTACCACCAGAAGTCTTCTCCTGTCAGGGGGCTAACTGCAACTTTTCTCATCCAAAAGAATAAATATCCATTGTACCTGTCTGTAAGCAAAAATAAGACAGCCTTTATTAGACATTATTAGCTGTCATTTTGCATCATCCAACCAACCTGGTACACCCAGTTCATAGGCTTACAGCAATCACTACACTCTGTAAACAATGCTGTTGTGTTTCCTTTAATTTCAACCAATTTCACAGCTTCATGTATCTCTCCAGCCAGAATTTAAATTGGAAAGCCTGTAAAGTATTGCTGCTGGCTTCTGTCTTTCTTCACTTTTAAAAAACTGGTCTGTTCCTAAGGATCAGCAACATAAATTGGAAGACAAGCACCTACCAGTTTCATTCACTGCCCTGCTCCCTACTCCAGGAGATGCAGAATGGGAGGTCTTTAAGATTAAGGACTACTCTTTTCCACTATACTCTAATTTTTTTAAATCCCTATACACACTTAAACAGCAGTCACTTTGTGGTTATTTCATATTCTCAAGAATTGCAAGGAGTAAAGATAAAGCATCAGCAGATAAAAGAATGTATGTTAAGTAAATTTGAGTAATTAATTCTCCACAAATCTCTTATCTTAGCAGATTCCAGAATTCATTGTAGTGGAAAATACTGTAAAAAAAAAAAAGTTCCCATTTTTTCCCCCTTTATTTCTCATACTGAACGCAACAGCTGAATAGCATAACAAAAATGCAGATGTATAGCAGCCTTTCAGTGAGCTGCAATCTTACAGGACATGACAATGAAACTAATCTTTACTAAAAAGAGTACTTCCTGTACTTGGCTGCAGATCCTGGCCACTCTTTAGTGCTGGGAGATGAGGATTCCTCTTGTCAAGATACTTGAGGAACCAGCAGCCTCTGAAAAAATATGGGGAAAGTATATGAGGATAAAGTATGACAATGCCTTCAGGCTGAGTAATTGAGTCAAGGAAGAGAAAGGATTAGGGTTATAGAGCTGTAAATACATAAATAAGAATTTTTAACTAAGAAAAGCACACATTTTATATTTTTGTTTCTAACTGCAGATAGTTAAATGTTCGTTAAAATCCTAGAGCCAACTATATGCAGCAGGTTGAAGTAGTCAGAGTTCTGTTCTTAAACAAAAACACATGCAACTAGTAGACAGAAGCTGAGAAAATAATTAAACTAGATCCAAAAGACTTTCAAGTCTTTAAACCCATTCTGAGTCACTGTCATGGTATCCAGACCTGACTTTTGAGCTGTTCCTTCCATTCACCAGAAGGGAGACTTTATGGATCACCAGACATGCAGTTCAGCTCAGGACAGGACTTTTGGGTAGGACAATTTTCAGCTCCAGTAACTACAAATGATGGCTGGGAAACACAAGCTGAAGTTACTGTTTAGCTCAAGTAGGCATGCAGAAAAATGTGTTGAGCAACAGCTGCGTGAACACTGCTTTTCTGTTGTCAGTGCACTTCTGATGTTACCTCTACCAAAATTCCTGTGCCCAAACTGTACCCTTATTTCAATGAAGTTAGTGCTACAAGTTCCTCTTCTTATTAGTGAAGAGTAAGAGGATATCCTATAGGTACATTTTTCTCCTGAACAGCTCGACTGTGTCACTTGAGGGAGCATGTGTATGCAAACACCTTCCACTCACTCTATTCCCAATCTTTTACCTCCATAGTCCATCAAATCCTCTTTGCTCTAATACACTGCTGTGAATTCATAACATTCTGACAGACAAGACTTTCCTGGTATTGTCTCGGCTGCAAAAACCGCCTGCGTTCTTTGAGGGTAAATCAGTAAAAGACACAAACACAGCCATGGTGATGTTCAGCCTTAACCAGAATTCACAGCCCTAAAACAAGGAGATCAATTGCCTATTAAAGGAAAAAGCCTCAGAAGGAGCACTGGAACAGCACTATAAATAAGGACACATCCCAATTACCATAATACAATAAACAGAAAACAGATGCAGAAAGAAAAACACAATCCTTCTGGAACACAGGCAGTTTCCTACATTGTGAAATTTGATACCTACCTCAGCCTGAGATTCCCAGTCCATATTTTCTTCCCAAAATGAAACAGTGGGGAGAGCAGGACGTGTTTGATGGATGCATTCAAGACACTGTGATCTCCCCCAGAGGGGCTTCTGTCAAATTCCTTCCTTACAGCTCTGCACACATGCTAAAAACAATGTTCAGCCCTATTTCTCCCCCTCCCCATTTAAACCCTCCAGCAAGCTCAACTTCCTGAGTGGTTTACAACACTTGCAAGTGCAGGTTGCACACGGGAATTGCGTTCATTGGTTCAGCTCTCAATCTCTCTACTTACCTTCTCTTAAATACTGAGACCTTAACCTTCACCACAATCTCAAATCTTTTGAAATTTTCCCAGCTGTACAATGATTGTTGAAAATCCACATTACAGATTCAGAATGCTCCTAAGGGAATTCATTTAATATTTCCAGATTCAGGTTATTCACTCTACCCAAACGTTTCCTGTCAGCAGTTGCTGTTTAACGCACTGCCTTGCTACCAATGAAGTAGAATATATTTTACCACCATAATGGATCACACTATTTCTTTTACAACAGTTCTGTGGTGGAATAGCTTTATGGAGTATTTCTACCTTCCCAACATTACAAACATTTATTTTTAGAGCAAAACCTGTATGCCCCTGCCATGGTTAATCTATTCCTTACACATATAGTATTTTCTTTCCAATTATCATAAGCCACAGCAGCAGCTTCAAGTTTTCAGTACAGACCATCAGCTCTTCAAATCTCCAAATTCTCCACTTGCTAAAGCACATACCAGTTTCAGCTTTACTTTCACTTGCCTTTTTGAGGGAAGGATATTTTAAATGAAATAATCTTCTCTTGCGATTTCTACACTGTATTTGTATCTGTTTACAAACAGCGACTCTTTGAGTGATGACTCAGCCAGTAATTATTGGGAAAGGCAAACATCAGCTCGGAGAATTGCAAGTATTACACTCTATTCCTTTATAAAATTACACCTTCAGCCAAGACCACATCATAAGTTTGTATTCTCACAGAGAAAAATGGGCTAACCCAAGCCATTGCTGAAGTTTACGTTTCACTGTTCTTCATGTTGGAGCATCTTGCTGTCTCTTCCTGCCACATGATCCCATAAAATAAAGCCTTCTGCACTGCCAGGCCTCTCTTATGCAATGTTGTCCTTGATTGTGGTCCCTCATCCAGTATCACTGCAGACCACTGGAGGGGCATGGGGATGTTTAAATGTTTGAGCTGCTGGCTGGAGAGCAAGAGTGTTGTTGTTCATGTCTAGTAGGAACAATTGCTCTGTGACTTTTTTAAAATGTATTTTAAGAGTGCCATTTCTCAGACAAAAAACCCAAACCTGCATGACTGACTGTACATTTTGAACTGAGTTATGATGTTAATGGACAGACTACAATACTCCAAATCAACGACTGGTCCCCTGTGTGGTGGAGATTTGCCAGGGATGAGGCAACCATGACTCTGGGCAACCTCTTCCAGCATCTCAACACCGTCACAGTAAAGAATTTCTTCCTCATACTGAATGTAAACCAACTCCCAGTTTAAAGTCATCCTCCTTTTTTCTATGACTATATGTCCTTGTAAAAAATTTTAAAAGAGCCAAAAATTTAAAAGTTTTTAAAGAGCCAAAGATATGCAAATAGAAAAGCAATATACTTGGTATATTATCTAATCAAGAACTTTTGTTTTGTAGGTATAAATGCACCAGCTTCATTCTGTACAACACTATATTAAAAACATCACCAAGTATTCAAAATAAATAAAATACACAACAATCAGCTTGAACAGAGGAATTTTGGCATACATTAGTTAGATCTGCAAAGCAAATTAGTTTGATTTAATTTCTAGCCTCTGCATCTTGCCATGAAATGCATTTGCCCTGTGCAGATAACTGCTTTGTGTGACATAAACCAGCATATTAAAGATTACTATAAAATAAAGACCTTGGAAACAAATACATGTTATTGCAATTAACCAGCCATTTTATTATAAAATAGTCTGCAATGCAGAGAAGTAAAAAACAGCCCTTCAAGACAACTCACTGAAACAAGAAATTAAATAATTTTGTACAGAACATAGTTTAATGATTCCTTCATCAAGAAGATGGGAATCACAGAACATAACCAAGTAAATTACTTCAAACAGCCTGTGAATTTACAAAAAACATCCCACAAACAAAAAACCCAAACAAGAAGGTATTAACAAAACTGTCTGCTCTTTTTATGTCCTTGTATGGTATCAGAAACAAACACATAAAACTTCAGAGTGAAATTGCTCTTGGCCCACTCTATCAAAATAAACTACAGAGAAGTCACCCAACGACATAATTACTTTCAAACCTGGGAAAATTATGAAATTAACCTCTACCAGTTAGTCCAGGATAGCTCTGAAATCTTGACAAAGAGACGGTTCTGTCACTGCCTGCAGTAGTGCCACAGTATCCTCTGGGATCCTCCTGATTAGCCGCTTCTTACCTACCAAAATATCACAAACAATTCATTACAACTGCAAGTAACTATTAATTCTGGCTTAAGAAAAATATTAATGAAGCAATGAAATCAATACTAGCTAAAACCAACTAAAAAGTTGAAACACCTGGAATATGGGGACAAAAAAAGCTGTAAGAAAATATGCTACTGCTCTTCCACACTTAAATCAGCCTAACAAATAAAAAGGTTCAAAATTGTATGTAAAAATATTAACAAAGAAAACCAAGAAGCAAATTCCTCCTACTTTCCGGTTTTGTGACTTTTTTTTGTTCAGATTTGAGAACTTTATTAGATTTTGAAAAGTATAAGCCCATTTGTTCAACAATTTTACCCACCAAATAAATCCTTCCATCAAACCACAGTTACTTTGAAAGACTGAATGTCCCATCAATAGAAATATAGACAGTAAAAAGGACTTTTTACAGATTGTGAAGAACATGTAATATCCTAGCAACAGTTTAAGTCCATCACTAAACAGAGTTGGCAAAATTGTCAATGGTGCAGAAAACTAGAAGTACTCAATAAACATTTGCCCTGTATCTGGAAAGTAGATAGACGATGTATTTATATCTTATCATGATAAGAAAAGACTCTTGCTCCTTTCCCTGCTGGTAATAACAGGAGAGATGTTAAACAATAACTGTGTTTTAGATACTTAACTCTGAAGAATGATGACAACTCATGACAAGCCCCTGATGTTGATATTTAATAGGTTTGGGAATAGTGGGAAGAACCTCCTCCCGAAAACCTATAAGCTTGATATTGATTCCCACAGAAAGTAATGGAAAGGCATGTGCAGGGACACAGGAGAAAACCACATTTATATCAATTCATGTCAACAACATGATCTTACAGAGGTAAGAGGTTTCATACAGCCAATACAAACTCCAAAACGACAACAAAAATTGCAGCTGTTAAGTCAACACAGGGGCTTTCACCAGCCTTGTTTATCTCTGTGCTACAGATTAGTGCAGCATATAGAGATACTGAGCTAACTTCAGAGGATCCCACCTGAAAGTCAGTAACTTCCCTGTTATGACTACTGACATCTGCACATGCTACCTGATTTCCAGAAGACCCAACTTAAAATATCATGTTTAACATTAGCTCTGATATCTCGACATAATGTTTAGTTCTCTAGTAACTGTCTCTACAAGATGATGTTCTGATTACAATAACGCTGCCCAGGACTAGGTCTGGTGCAGGGAGAACAAAACTAACTTGTAACTGCATAGAAAACTATCAGTATCTTTGTAAATGAATTTTAGTGTATGCCCAAAGGACCAGGACACTTAGTATTGTCCTAAATCCAGAAGAAAATAGAAATATAAAAACCATGTGCAATCAGGGACCGAAAAACAGCCTTCACCCATGACCAGAGATCTTGGAGATACAGAGATAACGATGCCCATTCATACCAAAGGTATGCATGTGACTCGTCACCACAAGATGTCTTTGTACAGCTCCAATTATTCTATCAACCCTTGCTGCACTGGTGGAACAGGGCTAGTGGAAACACAGGTAAGATTTCACGTGGCTATAAGCAAATAGAGATAGCATTTCAATTACTTGGAACCCAGTGATCTGTCAACCAATCACAGTAAAAGTTTCCATCTTAAGAGTTTCACAGTAAAGACAAGTCACAGCCTGCTAATTGCTCAGGCAGCTGTTAAGCAAAGATTTCTGAACCCTTGATCTCTCAGTGGTGTACTTGAAATCTCTATTTCCAAAAGAAACTGGACTCTAGATAAAAAGAGTGGGTTGTCTTAACTCTACGGATGTGAAGTACAGATTCTACCTCAGAGAAGGCAGAATGAAAGAATAGCTGAAAATTACTCTTTTCAAGAGAATGTCACCATTGACTTTCTACGGACCTTTGGACTTTTCCTGCTCCACCTCCACAATACTCAGGAAGCACAACACTAATAGGCTTCCCTAGGAATTTAGGAAGAAAGATTATTTCCGTTCCAAAAGGCAATTCTCACTGCCAGAGAAGCCAACTGACAGGGGGGTCAGCTTTTCTTGCTGGGTTGGAAACTGTGCACAGAGTTGGGTGTTGAGAACATACCAGTTTCAGGTCAGTACTGCAGTTAGGCAAGCAGCTCTATGGGTACAGCAGAAGGAACCTAGTGACAACTGCTACTCAAACTAGGAAAACTTCACCTCTACTTCCCAGCTAACTTTCCCTGCCATCTGTGGTGGTGTGACTTTGTGGACAGCAGAGACCACTTTTATGGCTGATGCACACAGCCATGGAAGGTGAGATTCTGCTGAGCAATAAAGCTGTCTGGGGCTGTGCCTCCACCCTGAAAGTATTGTCAGATTAAAAAGCAAAGCATGCACAGAGAAGGATGGAGGAGCTTTGGCTTGGATTGTGGTCTGCCAGTCAAAGATCCCAAGAGCAAAACCTTCAGCATTAGAGATAAAAACTCAAATGTGCCCTATATTGATCTCAGAGAAGTGAGGCAGCTCCCAGTGAAGCCATTGCCCTACTGGTTGAGTCTACTGCATTCTCTGCTTAGTTCTTCAGTGCCTGTCCTCTCCCAAGTGAAGCAAGCAGCCCTGTCCTGGTTTTCTCAGCAGCAGTGAGAAGACTTGGGGCCTCACATTTTGGTGTCAGTGAGTAACTCAGAGGAGTTCCTCTGGGAAAGGCTGTTGGAATTCTGCTCCATACAGAAAGTCCATAGCTCTCTAGAATGTGGCTGGCAAAATCCCAAGCATCAGTCTGTTTCCCGTAAAAGTGTAAGTGTTGTCTTGATACATTCACACTGCATCACCAAAAATCAGACTCTGCACTCAGGGGTTGCTGAAAGCCTTTGATACAGGAAGGAAATGCTTCCTTCCAAAAAAAGAGCTGCATTCTTTTTGGGGCACTGGATCTCAGTGCAGCTATCAAAGATAGCTTACGATACATTTCTAATCAAATAGGTGTCACTCTGGAATGAGACCCAAGAATTTCTTGGTCTTGTGTAACAAAACGGCCCAAGCAATGACTCATTCAGAGTACAAATTACAGAGTCAGCATCAAGAGTCTTGCCATTACCACAGCTAACTTCATCAACAGTACTGGTTGCTTCAGGAAAACCTCTTGCTGTCCACTTTTAGATCTTAAAACTGAAAATTCTATTATTTTTGGGGCCAGCCTGCAGGCAGACTGCATAACTGTTTAAGGAAAGAGCTTCCCAGGGGCCAGGTACACAGTTTTTCTCACCTTTTGGAAGTGCCAGAGATACACCAACACTACAACTCTACAAGAATTCAGTGGAGCCAGTGCTTCTGTTTCCAAGTGAGCCTGGTGACACTTTTTCAGGTAAGAGTTTAAATTGTGGGAGGAGTTTATTTAGTTTCCAGTTAATCTACATTATTTTTCAAATAGAAGCTTGAGCATTTTTATTTCATTTAGTTAAACCTGCTGAGAATACTTACATGATTAACATAGTCTTATTAAGCCATCTGAACTGTACAAGCTTACTGAGTGCCAAGCATCAACTGTCCTGTGAGAATAAGGCTCTAGAACAACTAGTGCTGAAAAACATTTCAATCTGCCTACTTATACTTAGCAATTTTGAATAAAATCAGATCATTAATGTACATCTGAGAACAACTTTTTAGGATTAGAAAACTTTAAAAATCCATTAGTTTCTAAGTTTTATTACAATTAACCATAGACAAAACTATGTAAAAATAGCTGAATACTTACAGACTTTTAAGGATGTAAGCAAACATTTGTAAGCAGCTCTGTGATTTGACAGTTTGACAGTGAAGGCGTGGTAGCAGAGCCATTCTGCCACCTCAATAGGGAATATGCCAGATACACCTTTGTTACCTTCAGCAATCCCTAGAGATAGAAAAGGAAAATAATGTAACTGAAAATGATGAGCATTAAAAAGTATGTCTGTCTTTCTATAGAATCACCCCGGAGTTTCTTATTAGAAACCTGTGTAGTCAGTGAAGTCTTGTACATCAACAGAAAAGTAAAAACTAGTGCCTGAAATACAATCTTCAGAAAACTGAGTTTAAAAAGAAAAATGCACTGTGATTCTTATCATGTAATTCACAATATTCATTCCTAATCTTTATCCCAAAATTACACCATCAGATTGCACATTCAAGATGTTCTATTTGTCTAAAAAAAAACCCCAAACAAATCCGAACCACTACTACATTGCCATTAATATCCTATACCTGCATTTATTGTTTTCAGGGTAGCATAGCAGCATGATGCATTCTGAGAGATAATCCTTAGGAAGAAATCAGGATTTTTTCTAACTTGCTGGTTGAATGGAAACTGGAGAACACAGGCATGGAACCTGTTCACAAAAACAGCCTATTTAATCAGAAGTCATTTGCAATTTCAAGTGAAACTATGAGTACATAGCTTAGGCACTATACAACATTTAAAAGGACACAACAATCTTTAGCTGTATCAACAGTGTTACTGCATGACACCTCTCCCATATATACACATTCCTGAAATGTCAGACATTCTTGATGTTTGTTTCTAAACTTTATGCTGGAAGAAGATCTTGAAGCCATCTGCCTTGGTAACAGACTTCTCCTCTGAGGACAGCATAACTGTGTTATGTGCAGGGAAAATTAAACTACCCATCACCACCAATTCCGTATCACAGACCATGCCACCAGAGAACAGCCACATGAGAGAGTGTGAGAGGAAGAAAAAAACAAAGCAAAACCCCACAATAAATTCTGTTCAGGTATGCAGGAAAATAGATTTTCAAATGAAGCCTATCCACAGACCAGGATACTCACTCCTTTGCCTATCTGGAAGCCAACTCTATAGAAGTTACTGGTATCATATGCTTCCTTACACCTTTTTGAAAATGTTTTAAATCTGCTGACTTTTTTCCACCTTCAGACTCTGGCATCATAATTCTGCTTATGCTGAATATAGCCAATTACAATGTTGATCTTTAATTAATCAACAATGTATATACTTGTTTATTAAATAAGCCCAGCATATTGCAATGGCTTTAAAAAACTGTGACATTTTCAATATTTAAACAACAGACCCAAGTACCATGCTGCATTACAGGTCTTTGGCTAAATTAACCTGACATATTGTTATTACAGTGGACAGTCTTTTAAATTAAAAAACATACAAAGGTGACCTTTAGAATGTTACCATAAAACCAAACAGAAGTAACTAAGTGATCATATCTATCAGAGAAAAATCTCAAATCACCCACAACACAGAAGTTTAAGAGCTGGACACATCAGTGCTGTACCAGACAAACCCAATCATACTTCTTGGACAAAGAATACAGCTGTAATGTGGACCAAGATGAATTTAAAAACAAAACCAAAATGTCCCTTTGTAACTAGTGTGAGCACAGCGAAAGAGCAACATCTGATTTCTGTGAAGAGTGAAGAACTTCTTGCACGTTTTCTGTTACAACAGTAAAATCCCAATTACTTGCTGCTGCCAATCATCCAAAGTTTTCAATGTACATAGTTTAGTATTTTCTTTCAACTTACTTATCAGTTTTATTTCTTTCACTTATCTTTGTTTAAAACATTCACTTCCTCTGCTGATCAAGCTCAGCTCACAAATGCCAAGATACTACCAGCTAAGAAGCAATTAATATGTATCAGCAATAAGAAACTACAATTAACTTGGTAGAATGAAACCTCACTTTACCTAAAAAGTCATACTGGTCAAAGTTCTAAATTATTTTAACAGATACAAAGTTCTAAATATAAACTGGCTAATATTTAACTAAATATAAATATAAAATGGTTAATAAGCCCTCTTATCATACTCCTGAAGCAAAACAAACTGGTTATCTTGAGGTCAGCTGCCAAAACCAAGACACTGAAAATCCATTTGGTGAAGTATCACTTAAACACACACATCAAATACATTCCTGTATCCTAAACCTAACAGTATTACTTAAGAACAGTGTTGAAACAAGAACAACTTGACCTACTGCTGACATTTACTACTGCACACATCATACCCATATATACACATTGCACACTTACATGGCACACTTTTTTCTAATTTATACCTCCTCCATGTGTCAAGAAAGAAAAATGAAATATTGACACTTTAGAAGACAGTGACCTACCTGTAAGCCTGAAGAAAAAATATCTTGTAGATGTTAATGAGAACTGTTCTAAGGCTGTTGATCTAGAATAGAACAGAAACAGAGCTATCAGTATATTTTAGTGTCATAATAGGATTTGTTGAAGATCTAGACAAAAAACCACTTTATGCTAAACTTAAAAAAATTTCTTATATGCAACTAAGTTAATGTTGTGAAGGATCACTTCTGGAACCCTACATTTTATTTGATGTCCACATTTTCAGATTATGTGGATTTCCTCTCAAAATAAACTTTTATGTTAGAACTCAAAGCAGTTTTAATGCTCCTCATCACTAATTACAATACTGCCAAACATCCATTTTCATATTCCCACCTGTAAATCAAGAAATAAACTATGACATTTCAGTTTGAGGACTGCACTTAGTTTGTATCTCATGTTTTTCCCAGCTGCTTTACTTGAATTGAAGGAAAGACTTGATCTGATAGAAGTACAGGTGTAACTAGAAAAAAAAAAAGTAAAAATAGTAGTTAAACTCCATGAGCTAATGGACTTATTTAAATTCTGTAAAGTAAGTCTCATTTAACTTCCCATGTTACAGAGATTTCCTGCTAATCAATGAAACTATAGCTAAAATATGACATAATTAAATTCAGTGCTGAAAGAGACTGTGCCCTAAGGCATTAAGGGTATTAGCTAAGGGCTGCCTTCAATGCCCCAGGGCTGAAAAATTCATCCTGCTAAAAAAAGCCAAATCAGTAACCTTAAAAACAAGCTAAATGTATTTCTTTAACACATTGTCTAGCCAGAACACTATTAATTACTCCAGTAACAATCACCTTATCTATATCCATGATCCATGCAATGCAGGAGCTTAGGCTTGAAGCCACCTTAGTTACTGGAACAACCCTGATGTTCCAGCTACTTAAGTCAAGCTTACCAAAAGCAAAGCCTGGCAATAAACACTGTGGTGGGCTTGGTAGTGCTGGGTTAATGGTTGGACTCAATCTTAAAAGTCTTTTCCAATATAAACAATTCTATGATTTTATGATTCTGATTAGTGTCTGCCAGACCAGTAGCATCAATACCCTTTTCAACATAAACTGTTTCTTTCAAGAACTCAGCTAGTGAATAAATTTCTTTGACTGTTGATTTTAGTCCTTTGCTATGGGAAATCACGTCATAAATTCCTTTCCTAAAATGACCAAACCTTTCAGTTTAGGAAGACTACTGAGGAACTTTAGTACCCTATTGGTGGAAAACCTCCTACTAATTTTCCACTTAAATGCTTAAGAGCTATTTATACTAAAAATGGTAAATAGTGAAGCAATATTATGCTTGAGTTTAAACAGTTCTTTCTTTTTGATCTTTAGCAAATGTCTAATGCCATCTCTAGCAGTCCATGTAAAGGTCTACAGAACTTTTCAGTAGGATACATTATCCTGTCCTGAGCTCTGTGCCACTTCAGACTGTTTTGTGTAAATGGTCAAGGTTGCTAGTTTAGAGAGAAGTTCTCTTCCCCACACATTCTTTCCCATCTGAAGCGTACCAGAGGGAACATCTCTGATGTTGAAAGGATTGCTAGTTCCTCCAGTCTATACCAAATTAATCCAAATCTGTTTTGCAGTTAATTAACTACACCATTCCCAACACACCCTTGTGCTTCTCCCACTATGCACGAGACACTGTCAAGCTGACACTGGAGTGTACAACTCTATTTACCTGGAGTAATCGCAGTAAACCTCGAGTGTTTTTATATCCAATAACAAACCACACCACGGCATCAAACGACAATCAGGCAGCTGCTTAAATTTGGAACATCCTGGGATATCATCAACAGGAAAATTCACCACTGTCTTATTTGGGTTTATTAAAAGGCCATACTCAGGTATACCTGTTGTTAGAGCCCTAAAACAGATATAAACAGTTAGGCTAAGCCCCCCCCAGCAAAGCAGACAAGAACTGGCACCATGCTGCAAGACACAAGATCTTGAACAAAAGGGCAAAAATCAAAGAATGCAGGCAACCACAGCCAACTCTTCAGGTTATGAAACACAGATAGAAATAAAGAAAGTGAAGACATCAGAGGTAAATAAATACATTACATAAATAAACTTGAGGATAATGAAGACAAAATTTTACAGATTAATGCAAACTAAGCACATCAGCCATGCAACACTTGAGACAAGCTGTGTGAACCATACTCACAGAAACCTCTGAAATAAAAATCACTGGAAAAAGACAGATGACAAGTTATTGTTTTTGGAAGTTAACAAAACCAAGGAGAATCCATATAACAGGAATCTCACTTATCTGATGAAAGGTTTTGAACTTTGAGGGCAACTTTTTCCCTAAGAATCTTTTCACTGCTAGAATGCCTGCTGATTACTTGCTACATACTGGATCAGCTATGTCATGGACAAGGAACAATTTGTCTCATTTGGCAATGTACTTATGTGCAGGCTTCATCCTTTTAAAGAGAGGAAGAGACAGGCTCTTCTTCTTGGGGAGTCACAGTCATAATGCTGTCTCCTCAAAACTAATTTATTGAGTCCCTCAGTTCTAATACCACATTAGGAAAAACTGGTACTACTCCATTTGCGGCAGAGAGCTCATAGGATCTGATCTGTAAACAGTTCTGGAAATCTCTCACAGAAAAGGCTACTTCTCTGCAGAAAATCAACACAGCTGGTACAGAAGCTGATATAGAACAAAGATGCAGACAACTTCAAAGGGCAAGAAAGACAGTATCTGCACTGCTACTCAAGTGATATTGTGCTGAAAAGCTTTTGTAAGAGATTAATAGCTTGAGGCCCTCACTGTTAGTTTGATTTATCATTTCCAGAACTGTAAGCCCACAGATCCCTAAAAATTTCTTTCTGTTCTGATAAGGAAATGAGGACAAATGAAGCCTTCAAAATACACTATCCACTATTTAATACAATTTACACTTCAAAGTGTACTTAATTGATTACTCCATCACCTTTCAGGCTCACAACAGAGTTGCATTTTTATGACTACTGAAAAGCATGATGCAACTGACTACACCGAAGAGACTAAGCTTTTCTTCAAGACTCATCCTTTGGATCCTTTAAATTGATTTTGGCATCAGCAGAACTCCCCTAGGACAGACCATACACTTCTCTTCACAGTAACCAGTAGCTTCTGGGATTCAATTTTTAAAGAAAACGTAGTTCTGAAGCACAGTAAAGAATTACTGTTTTAAAACTTCTGTGTGAACTGCACACTACCATGCTATTGTTATCTTCAGATACTCATCATGGAATGCTAATGACCCGAAAATTGTTAGCAATATTAGGATTAGCAATGTTAGGATTCCAAAACAGCCCATGATTGTTAACTCATAAAACAAATACACTTATGTGCATTAAGATGAAAAAGAATTACATAAAAGGTAATAATGCTTACTACTTTGAAGACTACGACTCTAAGAGCATACCTTAGAAAAGCTCTTGCCTTCATTAAATGTGGTGTAAGCAGCAAAAAATCATCAATGAGACGTATTAGGACTCTGTAATCAAGAAGAAACCAATCTTAGATTTTTCAGTAAGTAATCTCTTCAAAGTTTTTTTACACACTTCAGAGCAACAATGTGCCTATTTTAATTCACAAGATGGTAGAGGTTGATATTAACTCTAAATTGAGACTTATGAAGAAATTCTCAGGTTTGCTTCTTTCCTGAAAAAAATTAAATAAAATAAAAAAGCTATGAGACAGGCTAGGTGAAACATGAAGGAATTGACAACACACAAACTATTCCACAGCGGCTTCCCTGGATACATGGGTTTCTATGGGAGAATCTGCAGTATCTTTCTCTACAAGGAAAAGAGGTGCCAGACCAGGTACACAAGTAGATTCTTGATCGGCTCCAACTCTATCTTTGTTTGCCACATAAATAATTTGTTTATGAAGCTATAGCTTGAATGTAAAACAGGATACCATCTAGCATTGTAAAAGTTGAAAATTTCCAACAGAATTCAGACCCCAAGCATGCCCATATTTTTCTGGTAAATCCTGTCGAGCAGATCACAGAGAAGTAGCTCTGGACATGATGATGCACAGTCTCATCTTCAAAGCAAGAGTACTGCCATCACTATGATCAGATCAGCTGCACCTTGGCCCAGTCAAGTCAATAAGCACCTTATTCTTCTGACTTAAAGGACAAATTAAATTATCAAGATCATTCAACAGACACCTAAGCAACACTCTAAAATCAGCTTTACATAAAGACAGCTGCTACATTAAAGAGTGCATTCTTCTGAATCAGTTTCATAATTTCATAAGCAGCACCCTTTGAAAGCAACAGACAGCTTTTCAGACTCACATCAGAGCATCCTCAAGCCTGTAAGAACTATTACTTTAGTAGGGAAATGTTTAAAATTCTGACACCCAGCAAGCCTCCCAAGAAGACACACTGGACAGATGCACTTATCTGTAGTATTCCCACAGTTCTTTTTCATTTTTTTTGGCAAGAATTCACAGCAGTGAAGGGAGATGTCTGAACACAAACAAATTTCAGGGTCTGGCGCATGACTAAATACCCTAATCCAGGATTCAGTTGGGGATCTGTTCATACAGTAAAAGGAACCTCAAAATTTTTACAGCTAATAAAGCCATAAAGCTTTTACTAGGCTACCTCTCTGTCAAGCTCCTAAGGAGCAAGTACATGCAGGGCAAAAAGACTGAGAAGATTTACCAAAAATCACACAGGGCTTCAAACAAGAACCAACATACCCCATAAAAAATCTGCTATAAAGCTCTGATAAAATCTTGATAAAATCTTAAGATTACCAACAGTGAATTGGAAAGACCTCAGGCAGAAGCCTGGATTATCAGAAAGTCTGTACCAAACATCTCATCTTGTCTGAGGTGAAAAGACCACAATGAATGAGCGGGAATGAGTGAGGCATAGCCATAAACTTCTCAGAAGTATAAGAGCAGCTTGTAAGGCTCCTTACAGCACTCTTAAATACGGTGCTCTTTCTAAGAGTAAATCTCCCATCAAAGATGTAGGAAAGCTTCTGTGCATTTTCTTCTCAATCTTGTAATAGGGAAATTCTCCAAAAAAAACCAACCACGATTTCACTGAAGCTGCAGAGATGTTTGTGTGCATCACTCCTAATGAAGTTGCAAATCCTTGAAATTCAAAACAAAATGTCAGAGAAAATGACTAACACATATTATGAATTACTGTAACAGAACAAAGCATCCCTACCCATCCTTCTGTACTCCAGAGAACAATTTGTTTTCCATATCTCCATAGAATAAACTGCAAAGCAAGCTTGACAAAATGGAGCCCTGTGGAATTCCACAGCACTGTAAGTAGTACCTACCAAAGAATAAAAGAAAACAAAAAAATCAAAACGTGCAACAAGATCACAATAGCTGTTATACATTTTTTTCCAAGTATAACATAAGAAATATGCTACATGTTTGCCAGTTAGCCTTATTTAATTTTTTTTCGTTGTTTTTTCTTCTAAGAATCTACATAGAGATCTAGAAATTTTGACTTTAACAGTGAAACCAATACACATACTCCTTTCATACTAACAAACTCAGGAGACAACCGCCATTAAATGAAAGACATTGTATAACTGATCTCAAACCACAAAGGCCTCCTTCTGCTGCAGAGACATCCTCCATTGAAGTTTTTTAATTCCTTATGTTACATCTTACTGTGACAGCTTCAAGAGTGGCATTCTTACACACCAAACAAAGTGCACTGGGAGAATCTTCTATGCTGGCACCAACCAAATGGGTATGGCTCACAAAACCCAAGGGAATTATTTTCACAACACTTCTTTGAGGCAGTGACATACCATTTCACCACTATTACATGAATGACTTAGTGAAACTGAAGAGAATAAATTCAGACCACATACTACTTTTGAGCACTGACCCTATTTGTATTTTCAGTCATCTGAAAATACTCCTTGCAGTAATTTTATTTTCCTACAGACTTTTGTTAAATGTATCAAATGGTATTAAAAGATTTCTTGGGGGTCCCCAGCTCAATAATCAGCATTTTTCTCAAAATACCAAGTTAATGTTGACTAATTGATTTTTTTTTAAATTAGAATAAGTCTATTTACTGAACAAGCAACTTCAAAGGGGTAAGTTCATTTCAGGACAAACAGTATTTTTCAGTCAGTTGTGACTAAATTTGAAAGTATGAAGCTGGTTTGGTCAGGGTGTATTTTCTCTGAAACGATTAAAATTCCATGAAACACACGATGCTTAGTCATTATTAAAGTATGCCACAAGAGCATTCTTATGATCCTGCCAAAGGGAGTTGTAAGCATCAATGCTAGAAAAAAAAATAAACATGCTACTATGTAACTCAGAGAGAGCATTTCTCACTGTCCCTCAATCCTGTGAGATTCCAAAATAAGTATTCCAAAACAAAGGTATTTTTTCCAGAGCATGAAGCTATTCATTCTAATATAAATCACACTGAATTTACAAGTAACAATCATGTAAACACTTCCTTTTTTAGACATGGTACACATTTGCCACCTAGAGGCAAAATGTAAGTACCTCCACCAATATAAGTATCTCTACCAACACAAGAAGTCTGCATCACTACCTTCTGTAACATCTGATTCTTAATTCTGGAATTGTCAATAATTTAAATACCTATTGCTACTGCCTTTTATTTTTATTGCAACTTGACAAAGAGCAAAACCATTTCAACTACAGGGAAATTATTAACAAGACTTTTGCATGATTTCTTGGATGTTATTCTTGCTTTTGCTCACCACTATAGATCCCACCATTTTAAAGTATATTCCTTTTGAATTACATCTGCAGTTTTAAATGACAGTTATTCCATAGTCTATGGAATAATACATTATGAAGGTTATGCCATTAGGTTAGCTGGCATTGTAAATAGTTAACTTCATCCAGGTAGGGAAGAGAAATTTTATTCAATATAAAGTTGACTCCAAACTCTTCATGCTTTTTTTAGAGCTTAAACGGATACACAATTTTCTCATTAATGTGAAATAAAAAAAATCTTTAAAAGACAGCTATCAAAAGTCCCCAGAGTCAATTAAAGGTATCCTCTTAACAGAAAAAAACCCAAACAAACCAAGCATGCTATACAAAGAATAACTAATTTCTTTTTTTACCTGCTCCTAATCTCCAGGAGGCTGTTATGTATGGTTTGAAGGAAAAAATTAAACAGGCTGGAACTTGTCTCCTGGAAAGTTAAGCTCTAGAAATGTGACAAAACAAAACAAGATTTGAAATGAAAAATATACTATAACTTTGAAGATACACAGAAATCTTTAAAAAAGTAGACTGTAGCAGCTCAAACTCCCAAGTGAAAAGACAAACCCTAAGTCCAAGATCTCAACATACATACTAAAAAGCTGCTCACATCCAACAAGTTAATTTTTGTTGAATGTTTTTTTGTTTTGTGTTAGGAGAAATCAAACATAACATCAAAACTCACTTTTTTAAATGCTGGCATAATATATTGGATTATTACAATGTATATGACCTTGCTCTTTTGGCCACTTTCAATCCTATAAAACAATTTCTGTAAGTCATGATCTTTACGATTCCTGAAGTCTTGATAGACTCACTTGCCCATTCTGCTGCAGACCATACACTTCTCCAGTACTTACATGCATTGCTGTCCACCCAATACTTATGGAACATTTCATTAAAAATTGTAAGATAAAAAACCCATTTACAACAATTTAAATACCCTTAACAATGACTCAATTCAAATTAAAATAAAATTACTTGCTACTTGCATAGATTAGACAGCAGACAAACGCACCCAGCTTTTGACAGAGCCAAGCATGATCATGATTACTTGCATTGAAAAGATAATGTGATGCACCAGTGGTACAGACACCCAGCCTAACATGGCACTTTTCTCAACATACTTCGTTTTTTTAAGATAATGACACACAAATTGTTTTGAAACGTAAAATATTTTGAAACAGAACACTGCTGCTCATGGAATATCTAGCATGGTTCTCTGAATCAGTTTGAAAAATAAAATGTACTTATACATCCAGCCAGAGATCCAGCTAGCTTCCATTTTCATCCAGGTACTCATTAGACTTCCTTATTTTTGTAGGATTCTGGAATTGTACACCATCATGCCATATATTCTACTCCTATGCCCACAGACACACAAGATCATTTCACCTGTATGTTAGAAATCACCTTTTGCCAACCTTGTCATTTTCCACTGCCAGGTATGGAGAAGAAAAATTTAAAGAATAATTACTAGCCTGAAAGCATATACCTCTCTGCTCATTTGATGCTCAGGAAATCTTGTAGGTTGTTATTATGGAACACCATGATTCCAAGCAAGGAAATGCATGAAAAAACTGTCTGAGACTATCACCTACTTCTATGTCTTTGTCATGCTCCTTGCACAAAAGGAAGCCTTGAGAACAAACACGTGTATCACAAGAATTAAAATAGAAGGATGCTTGCTTCTTGCAACAAAGCATCAGCCGGAGTAAATTTAAAATACATGTAATTTTAACCATACTTTAATTCACTGAAAGCAATAAATCACTTTAAACAAAAACTTAAAAAGCTGATCTTGTTTGTGTTGCACTTAACTCCCCTAAAGAAGAGTTCATTCTCATCAACCTTGACAGGTAATCCTTAAAATCAGCTTTTTTTTATTTTTAATTAGGCATAAAATAAGATCTTAAAACAAACAAACAAAAAAAAGCTGTGCAGTTTTCTAGTCAAGATGCCACTCCTTAGCTACTTGGCTTATAATACGTTTTGCTCATTCTTACTTCCGTATGTTTTGGAGATAGGAAGTGTTGATGCCTGCTTTTAGTAGATAGTTAATTTCTCACTTGAGGACTGTTGCCAGAAACAATGAAATTAGGAGAGGAAAAAGAAAACACTGGTTAAAATTAAAGTTTGATAAAGTAATGAGAAAATCTGGGAACAGTCTAGAAGGACTTTTTGTCAGATTTTTTGCCTGGTGCTCTCCTCCCATTGAACACTCAGAGCCTGTGTTGATAAGATCTCTGCTTTGATAAGCATCAAAGAGGAGATGACAAAAGTCTTCCTACAGAAGGTGCTGGTTAACTAGATGAGAAGTAATGTCACCACATAGGATGTACATACAAGTAAAAAACGCCATCTTCCTCTAATTCTTCTGCAGCTTTCTTTTTCGGTTGAAAAGAAGCCTCACAATACTCACCTGTTCAACTACAATTGCATTTTGCAATGAGGAACTCTCCTGAAGCTGGGACACAAACTGCTTCATGTCTGGCATAAAGTCCTTGAAAGTAGAAACCTGCATAATTGTTTAAATTATAAAGAAACAAGTTATAAAAGCAATAGAAAATTCAGTAACTGACTTTTCTATTCACTGGAGGTCAAAGGACCAGCCTTCTTGCGTTATTTTACTCCAACAATTCTCCTACCATTAAAATGAAATATCTCACCCACAAATCTCTACTTCCACAACATTTATTTTTAATAAGAGTGAGTAAAAAAAACTTTTAAAGGTATGGACTAAAACCAAGCTTTTCTACCCCTGGAAAATATCTAACAGTTTTAAAAAAGGGTTTATTAAATACTTAACCAATTCAAATTGTGACTAAAAGAAAATTTTTCCTTGGAGCAACATATGTTTACAACAGGAAACAGAAGAAATCAGGAAGCCATACGTGTCTCCTATAGAGCCTCTTGGCTCTTCCACTGGGGGTAATCATGATGACAGCATAGCGCCGAATGCAGTACACGGTTCTCTTCTCTGGCCTCAGCACCCGCGAAATCACTTCCACAAGTTTACTGTGAGGAATGGTATCATAAGCCCTGGACACATCAGCCTGAAAGAGAGGAAATATCATCCACTACATACTCAGCAATATAGCTGTAAACATTGTGGTGGTATAGAAGTAATATTGCTCAAATATGCAAGCCAGGCTGAAGTATAGATCACATGGGAGTAAAATTATCGCACCATTCAGGCCAAATTTGTGACAAAATAAAAACTCACTGCTTGTCTGAAAAACTCTTCCCACTCATCGAGTATTCCCTAAAGAAGGAATATCCAAATCATCAGCTTTAACACAATTCTTATTATTAACAGAAAATTATACCATATGCAACCTTAAATCTAACACTGAACACATCATTTAAGTTAACAGCTGGTATGTTTATGTATAAATACCTTAAGAAGCCTTCCTCACCATATGGCCATGGAGATGACATCTTAGACTTTTGGAAAGCTGCAAACCTACATATTTTTTCCCTTCCTTTGCTTTTCATATTGGAAACCTACCTCTGCTTTTACTTGTCACAGTAAAAACAGAAAACTTTCTGTAGAAGCAACAATCTTAAGACTATTGTAACACAAATTATGTCAATGACATGACCCTTTGGCTCAAAAGACAAAACAAAATTATGGAAGTTATTTCAGGGCAGGATGACAAGCGACATATGAGAGATGAGAACACAGACCCCCAATAATATACATAAATCTGTGTAATTTACATATTTCTGTATACATTGCCCCAATTCAAAGCTGTGAATTGAAAGCAAACACAAAATGTTGCCTGCTAGACAGAACTGACAAAAGTATGAAGATGACAAACTCCTTTAAATAGTGGCCTACCACAAGAACTGACTTTTTCAAAGTGGGAGAAGAAACTTCTTGGAAAGACACCAACCAAAAGTATGTTCATTTTCAATCAAAACTAATGATACTGAGATAGAAGAGACAATTTTTTTAAGAGACTGAATTTCTTCAACTGCACACAGAATGTTTTTTCTGGTTTTCATATGGCTCAAAAGCCTGAGTTTCTATCTATCTTTCTCCCACTTTTAAACTCAGCTAAATGTAACTGCAAATAATTCAGTGCATGCATTGAAGCAACAGCTCCTGCACAACAGAAATATGGACAGAAAAACACCAAGTAAAGGAAACACTACTGCAGGGACACCAATCTACAAAAAGCAATCAACTACCAAAAAGCAATCACTACCCCCATCAAAAAACTAACAAGAGTCTGTAAGGTATGCACAAAATTTTATTTAGAAAAAGAAATAACTATGCAGTCAGATCATAGCTAATACAGCTACAAAAGTATCTGCACAAGCTGGTTTTGAAAAGCTAGTTTGAATATGTAATTAAAAATACATACCTTTACACAGTAGAAATGAGGAATTTCACCACCAGATTTAAGAGTCTTTGTAACAAACTGCTTCCATGTCTTGTAGATATCATCTTTCCCAAACACTGAAGAGCCTAAAAACCTGGTGTTTATAGTCCGTTCATAATTTAACACACTAAACAGATTTTTTAGTTGAGTGTTGTAACGATTCACCTAAAGAGAGCAAAGATAATCACGTTAAATTGTGCTAAAACACATTAAATTCTTTTCAATACAAAGATTACAAATTCACATGAAGTTTGAGATTAAGTTTATGTATTTAATATGTTATTTTGTTCAACTGAAGCTTTCAGAAAGCCTGAATATCACTGCAGTAACTACATCAAAGTGACAAAACAGTCTCAGAGATTTTTCTTTGGTACAGTTAAATCCTAATAGTTTTGTTCCTATCCTTGACTCTTGGAAATCAAAGTGTAATAGTTACAGTGATAAATAAACAAATGCCAGCGAATAAAACCACCATCAATCTGAAAATAACTTCTTAAATATCATTCACTCTCTCTGTTGGAGATAATGACAGCAACAAGAAGAGCAAAGAGAAGGTGTGCTCTAAGATTTTTATGCCAACTCCAGTTGCACCATCAGCTGGGCCTCTCCATGTACGTTATTCAAGTAATTCAGCAAAGATCTAACTCAGCTGTGGCGATAGTCAAGTACATCAGAGCAGCACGGAAGTAGTGCAGGCTGATTAGCTCTGTAAGTACCATAATGTGGAATAACACTTCACAGTTCAGAACAGCTTTTAGCTGATGCTCTTTTCATCTGGTCTGGGATTACGCAGTCTGAACAGTTAATGCTAAGAAGCTGTTGACACCTCACCCATTTGGGGAACATTCCATCTTGTGAATGAGACTCAGCCTTAAGGAAAAGCAATTGAGGCAGCCCTACAGGACAGTGAAACTGGGCTGCCACTATGTCTTCTGGTTAACTGCCCTGTTAAATTATTCTGTGCACTGAGTGTTCTGTCTCTGCTCCCACACTGCAATTACTCTCAGCTTCCTTCCTGTCTCTCTACTGTGCTTCCTTCAGCTTCCTTGCCCTTCCTTAGACTCTCTTCTGTAACACACCCAGCTCTGAACCACACTGTGAACCACTGGCTCTGCAGGCAACTTCACAGATGAACATGCATCAGCAATATTCAGGCAAATTTCAGCAGGCCAGATTCACCCATATCAAAAAATGGGATTACCTTACAAGCCATGTTATTCTATTGGGCTCATTTCCTTAAGACAATGAAGTTTGCGATTCTGGAACTGGAGGCTTGTGGTAAATTAAGCACTGGAAAGGGAGAAGTTAAGCTGCAACAGACCCATTCAGCCATTCTGATCAGAATGTTACAATCCACCACGTTAAAACTAGTTTTATGTAACAAAAAATCCTTACTCCATTTATTAGTTACCTACATCAAATGCACATAAAACAATGAAGTGAATAAAAACCTTCTTTTCTCTGCTTTCCTTGCTGAGTGCTCGTGCTCCGACAACACCGCTCACTTTCACTATGGGCCTCAACCCATTTGGTTTGGGAATAAACCGGAGCTTTGATGCCATAGTAACAAATCTTCTTTGACGGATAGTTTCAATCTCCTCTGAAGACAGAGGCCGCAGCTGTACTTTGACAAAATGGTTTCTAAAATACAAATATACACTTCGTGTAAGCAATAGGAAAGGCAGAAAACTAAAACATTTAATGTCTTTATGATAACTAAAGCCAAATATTTTTCTAAGGTAATATAAATACTAACGTCTAACAGAAAATGACATGAAATTCTGAATTTCAGAACATTATCACAGTATCTTAATGACAATGTAATACAATAAGAGACCACATATTTCTGCTTGATGCAAATAAAACCCCTTAACACAAATTAAAATTTAAGCACAGGTTAGTGGAATACATACGAACATTATGAAAAATATTTTATGCGAGAAACAGGAAGTTGGATATTGTTCATGGTTTCAGAACTTTGAAAGGCAATAACTAAGTTGAAAAGAGAAAACCAATCTAAGAGAGCACCTGGGAAAGACTTACAAACTGCAGTGGCTGTTCTACTCCTAACAGTTAAAGGATCTACCACTTACTAGGCGTTATAGTTAATTCAGGTGCTGGGATAGACAGACAACATAAGGGCTTTAGGTATCCAGGACTTTGATGAGCAGGTGTCAGTTCAAGCGAACAGCAGAAAGTAATGAAGAAATTCACCTTAATGGCAAATTAAGATCCCCTCCTCAGGATTTACAGTTCCCTGAAACTTCATCAAAATCAATACTTTTCCATACAATGAATCAGGAAATGGTGGTGGAGCAAAAGTCCTTGTTTTTACTTAAGATGCAAAGTTACAGTACCCTACCTGCAACATAAAAGACCTGGGTAAATCTCCTGCACTGCTTGTATTGTCCAGATGGACAAAATGTGCCCTACAGACTAATGATTATGATATTACCCTGGAAAGCAAGTGAGGCAATTCAAGTCCTCACAAAAGACTGGACATCAATCTAAATTTGCAGGAAGACTTTTTGCATCCCACACAATCCAACAGTTCAGTTTAGCAAAAGGAGGCTATTACACTATTACAAAAGGCAGTGAGTGAATTGTGGAAACCTGGTAAAGATGCTCTAGAAGACACCTAACAAGCCAAGAATGCAGGTAAGAGAGACACATAAATACTTCTTTTGCATGCCTATACAACTCAAATATAAGTTCATGATCCAGCTGCTTGGGACTCTTTGGGTCTGTGGGATACAGTGCATGGCATCTAGAACATAGAGTGGCATGCAGGGCTAGTGAGTTGAGCTACTGAAAAAAGTTTTGAGAATTTATATTCAAAATTTCAAATTAAATTTCTGGTACAGATGCTGCCGAAAGGAAAGCAGAAATGATTGCTCTTCCACAGTGAGGGATCACTACTCTTTATGGAATTACATTCTTTGCTGAACACAACTCCTACTATACTATTAGACAGATAACCAGGACAAAATTCCAGTTCAACAGAGAAAACTTAATGATCAAATTTCCATCCCTTTACAGCTCCCATTCCAGACTGGAAGGAAAAAAAATGAACCTCTTATCACTATATTAAAAAATATGGCTTCCTTTGATAGTGAAGACAAAGACCAATTATTGGCAGATCTTCAGTCCTCTGGCCAGCTGGAGAACTGGATGCCATTTTGCCAGCAGCAACATTCATTGCTTATTTCAGGGCATTTATAGCAGCGCTAATGATTCTGAATGTGGGCTAAACTAGCAGCCACTGAATCATGCTGCTTTTACTGGCACTCACAACGCTGTTAAGCACTGAAACTTGAAGAATCTTTACTGGACGGTCCTGTTGTCTTTTGATATCTCACCTCAATCTGATGGGGCAGTTTCAGAATTTCTGCAGCATTTTTAATCCTCGGCAGCCACTGTGTGTGGCAAAAGCAGGGAGGGCATGAACTTTAGGAAAACAGGTGCTCTCACCACAACACTGGGTTCATTATTTCTAAAACATAACTTAACATCCTGCAGGTAATGTAACTTGAATCAATTGTACCACAAAATACTGAATTCTTCTTAGTAAAGTCTACTTGTAATTTGGGGAATGAAGTTTGGTATAGCTTCAAAAATTGACACAAAGTTGCCTGTGTACAATGACAGCACACTGATATCCACCAATACAGCAAGACTAATATACAGATCCAGGGCCCCTTTTAGAACTGTGCTCCATATATTAGAGTGGGATTCTGCCCAAGATGATCTACTCAAAAGGACAGTCCTTCAAGAGGAGGATTTACTCCCAAATGACAACATAGTCTCTACAAAGGTAAGCTCACAAGTAAGGTCCAGGTCCACTCAGTCCAGCCTGCTCCATCCATTCTCTCCCTCCAAAGGAGGATGCAGAAGAACTCAACAGGAATCAGTGGCTACCAATGACTTCCCACAAACCAGCTCAGAGCAACTGCCTTGAGCAGCTCCAGCTGAGAACCAGAACAACCACAGAACATCCATCAGGGCAACAACTGAGGTCACCAGACACTCTTCCTCCAGAGATGGAAGCAGCTCAACAGCCTTTAGCGCTGCTTCACCAGCAGACAGTGTCTGAACAGCCTCAAAACAGCCAAGGCTGCCCTAAATGCCTGTATCCCAACATCTCTAAACTCCAACTGCTTTCCTCCTATGTGAAGTTGGCAGCTGGCCACCTGTATGAGTGCAGGATGCTGGACTCGTGGCAAACCTCATGTAACAGATCACACTTGAAAGAGCAGCGCTGAAAGCCTTGTCAGTGAAGCTTAAAGGCAGCCGCTGGCATCAGGCACAAAGTCCTTACAAATTACAACTCCTGTAGCCAAGAGCAAACATCCTGTTCTTAGAACACGCCTTTGGTAAGCACGCAGCAGAACCTCCTTGGAATGTTTCTCCAGCTTCCAGTAACCTGCAGTTTACGGACCTTCCAAGCCAAAGGTGAGAAGGGGCTTCCTGAATGGTAAGAAAATACGTGGGGAGGAAAACAAAAGAAACAAGACCCTAGATTAAGGTTGAGTTCAAAGCACCTTGTCCTTACACATTGGGCTTTTCTGGAAAACTGGGAACACAAACAAAAGAATTAAATCCCAAGTTATTTGTTTTCTTTTAATCACAAACCCCACAAAAAAATCTAGGATTT
Organism: Illadopsis cleaveri; assembly: GCA_013399915.1. Lineage (NCBI taxonomy): Eukaryota > Metazoa > Chordata > Aves > Passeriformes > Timaliidae > Illadopsis > Illadopsis cleaveri. Next base: position 838,250 of record VXBB01007696.1, on the reverse strand, counting down.
TTTTACTGTATCTCTACTATGTGATGATCAGTACTTAATCACATTTTGTGCCAAAAAATAGTCTTTAAGTACCTTAAAACTGCATAAAACACTAATTGCAGCACTACAGCTGATAGATTGAAGACAAGACAAACAGAATGTGTGGGACTGAAAATTACATTCGACTACTATTCAAAGTGCATTTTCTGCAAACAAGATTGAGACCCCAGTATGTGCAAACACAAATGCAAAGAGTGGCACTGGAGATATCAATGCTGAAATCAGGGAGTGACAGGGCAGCATGGGAAAAATCACACAATGTAACATTGTGGACCAAGAGATCAGAGCAAAAGCAAAAGGTTTACCGTACAAAACAGCCACTAAAACACAAGACATAAAACATGCTAGTATTTCACAGTTCCAAAGCTCTCTCAGATGCCAGCAATTTATAATGAAAACCTGAAAGATGTAAACTAAGGGTGCACAACACTGTTCATTAAAACTGCCTTTCCTATTTTCTCACTTAATTGTTTAAAATTTTATCTTAAATAATGCCCTAACTTAAATACATGCATGAATTTTTAAGACCAAAAAACCCAGCACAGAATTTCAGCCATACTAAAAAAGGAGCTGTGGCTTCTAAAACCCTTAACTTTCAAAAAAAAGCCCTCCTAAACCCACTAGGCTACTGTCTGATTTTTATGAATAGAGTATTACAGCATTTCAGCAGAGCCTTGGTTTTGGTTTCGTTGTTTCTAAATTAATGTAGTTAAAGCAAATTGAGTATTTTAAAAATGAACTTTCACAAGGTTACTTTGGGATTCTATCACTATGTTTTACTCATTGTTAAAAGGTATCAAAAATGGATTTATCATAACAAAATCCTCTTCATATTAGATTTTATTAACCAAAGATTTCTCTTCTAATAAAGAAGTCTAAATTTGAATTCGTTTTCTTCCACAAAATATTTCTGAAATTACAAACTATGCATGCTACAATAACAGGTTGAAATTTCCTCTGGGAAACGAAGCAAACAAAATGAAGATAAATGGGCAATAAATTAAAGCAGAAATATACCTTTACACTACAAAACACATGATTTCTACATATCCATTAATGTTTAATTAGTTTTCTAGTGTTACCTAATTCCAATGTTCTGTAACTTGCCCCAGATAAACTTTCGGTAGTAGAAGAGCATGTTTTTCTGGAACATGGTCTCGGTGACATAGAAAAATGATCTGAGCAACTCAACAACATAGGTACCCATCAGCCAGTATAGGAATTTGGCCAAAAGTTCTTCACGGAAACAATGTTCATCGGCGGGAACAAAGTGATCACCTTCAATAAACAATTCAAAGGTAGTTATAGTAACTATTAACTCTTAGCAATGAGTAAAGAAACAGAACACACCAACAAGAAACATGCACAACATTCTTGCCTTAGCTTGAGGTCATGAGAAAGAAAAAAGGTTAAGTAAAGACAATTACATGGATGCCACTCCAAATTTTCAGGGCATTAAATAATACGACTGACGCAAGCTTAAAGCATAAACACAGGAACTAATCTGCAGTGACAAACTGACATAGAGGATACAAATACATGCCCTAGTAGCCCAAAGACTTACTTTGTTCCCCCAATATTGATTGTGCAAGATCTTTAATGGACAAAAGCAAGATTATTGTGACAGGAGAGGTAAAATAAAAAGAAACAAGTCTACAACAATATAAAACTTTAAAAAAAAAGGAAGCAAAAGACTGAAAATAACTTAGGTACACCGTAAAAATTAACAAAATTAAACTGGGATGATTTGGGGATAAGAATGATATTCAGATTTCACAATTACGTGAAAATTAATTAATTACAGGATTAGGTTTTACTTCAGACATCCTATATAAAACTTATTGCTGCAGGCAAAGAAAAAATTCAAATCACCCGAAGTCCATCAGTACTTCCAATATTTAGATGAGACAACAATTATGAACCCAGAACATTCCTAACTACTGTCAACTTTATGATCTCATAGATCTGTAATTATGTCTAAATACGGATGAACAGGGAATAAGACCCTGGGATACAATATTGATTTTTTTTTTGGCCAACTTCCAATAATATTTTTTCTAATTACATTTAAAGAATAGAATTTAGCCCAAATACAACAGGATTCTTAAAGAAATTACGCAGAAATATTAATTTAGCTGCTTAGCACAAAGCACGAATGTGTTAACAACAGCTTAATTTTAATGCAACAGACCTGACAGTAAAATTTATAAAATGGAAATAAATTTTCAGTTTTCTATTCTGTTTAGTTTTTGCGTGCTCCAGGGAAGAGACATTTTCATGTATTTACATCACTTTAAAAAACACTAGTACTACTTCAACAGAAGCCAGCTAACATCAGTGAAAAACTCCACTGCTGGAAAACTCTCTAACTGAAGACTTGCAACATGCAGTTATAACATGCAAATTGAATCAGGATGCTGATAGGTAGCTGCCCTGGAAACAGAAAATTTCTTTTCTAAGTTCTTGACAACAGATGTGAACAATGACTACAATATAGGAAATTGTCAAGAAACCACTACCACTTTTGGAGGAAAAAACAATTCCACCTACAGTGCAGCAAAGCAATTCAAGGCACATTTTAACATCAAGCACATGGGAGTACTTTCATGAAAATTAGATAAGTCTATATAGTGCTTTGCCTGGAATATGGCCAGAGAAGAAGAGGGCATTACATTTTTCAAAGATAATATGTTCCAAATGACTATGAATTAAACACATATGTTACAATAAAGCCTTTTAAAATATTTAACTCAGCACTTGGAAAGTGTGGTTTTGGACCACAGTTTCTGAATAAATAAATACTTTTTCCTAGAATTAAGAGTTTCTTATTCAAGCGTAACCTCCCTTATTTTTGACATCAGTTTCCAAACATCAGACTTTTGATTTTCCTCCTACACTTGAAAGAACATGCAAGAGTTTCAGAACTTATTGCACGTTTTAACAAAAGAATACCATTTTCAGCTCACATTACTGTAGGCAAGTCCAATACCAGGTAAAAATAAACACTCTAAGCATACCAGTGAAGGGAGTGCAATCCGTATCACAGAGATGAAGAACAGAAGCATAGAAAAATGAAAATATGCACTAGATCCTACACCAATTAACCCCAGAAGCATGGCTTCAGCCTGGATTTAAATCCTAGGCCAGTGTCTGGAAAACAAACTCAAGGAAAGGAAGATTCACCTGCCATTTACAAAGAGAACAAAACAGAAATGGATTCATACACAATCTGGAGCAATCAGCTGTTGCTCTCATGAGAGCTTTTTAGCCAGGGCCTGCCTACCTAGGGACTTCTGCACCACCAATTAGCCAGGCTGAAGCAGTGCTCAATCAGGCCCTCTTGATCCTAGAGAAGGGCTCTAGAAAAGGTGATAGATGATGATAGCCCTTTTTACATGGACATGTAGTGACAGGACAAGGGGGAAAGGTTTTAAACTGGAAGAAAGCAGGTTTAGATTAGATGTTAGGAAGAAATTCTTTACTGTGAAAGGGGTAAGGCACTGGAGCCCAGAGTGGTTGTGCATGTCCCAGCCCTGGAAGCTTTCAAGGACAAGCTGAATGGGGTTCTGAGCAACCTGGTCTAGTGGAAGGTGTTCCTGCCCATGGCAGGGACATTGGAACTAGATCTTTAAGGTCACTTCCAATCCAAACCATTCTGTGATTCTATAGCAGGCAATCCCTGTATTGAATGGATTCATACTGACATCTTTCTCACAGGGTTGATCTGAGTGAGTAAAAAATCCTGTTTTTTTTCACTCGCATAGCAGAGGAACGAACACATGCCACTGCAAGTGTCTTGACTTGCTTTTAGTTCTTTCTGAACTCTTACAGCAGCAAACAGGCAGAGTGTTTATTCCTTACATGCTTTGGTCATACTTAACGGATTTTCAGAGTTACTGCAATTTGGATAGTAGGAGTAGATGGGAAAGTTTTGGTTTTTGTTTAGCCCGGGTTCTGAATTCATGTTTATGAAAACATCATTCTATTAAACAAAAACAGCATGAATGCAAACAAGTTGTGGAAGGAAGACAAGCTTAAGTGTTACAAACACTACTAGGTTTGCTCCCTCAACTATGATTATTACCAATTAATTCAGCAATTCTGAGTCCAGATTCAATATCCTCCCCACCTTAAACAGAAACACCAATCATCTCTCAGCCCCAGCACTTAGCTCTTTAATATGAGAAGTACCTTTGCCTAGACGAAGCCACATGCAGTCATTCACTCTCATCCTCCACATCAATGCCTGCAACGAAAGCTTAGACCTTCCCCCGGAAATAAACATTTTGACATTTTTTAGGAACCGGCACTTGTTGCAGTTTGAACCCCAAAGCTCAGGGGGAATGACCTTTTCCAGGCAATCCCTCACAAACATGTACACCTGCCAGTGGCTGCTGTGCTGCTTGAGCAGCTCTCTGAGGGCTGAATCACGTGCCTCTCCTGGGTTTTGCTCCTCACTCCGTGGCAACTCCCCACACACAGATTCTGCAAGGGAAGCACCTAAGTTGTCTGACACATCAGTGTGACCAGATTCACATCTGCTGCTTGGCACACACTGAGCAGGCTCTTCCCCAAACCGTTCTGCTTGCTTCTGAACCTCTGCTTCCCCAGGCAAGGCTGCCTGACAAGACAGCTGGATTTTTCTCATACTGATTTCAGATATCCGGATGGGGCAATTTTTTCTCAAGAGAGCTAAGTAAGCACACCTTCTATGGTTCTTTAGCAGTTTCTGAAATGTGTGCCCCATTTGCCTGTAGCGTTTGGGCAACCTCTTCTTCCTCCGCTTGCGTTTTGGCAGGCTTTGGTTACGCCTCTGCTGCACCTGCCTTTGCCGAACCTGCCTTTGCCTCAAGAATATAGCTTCTACAAGGCGTCTTCCAGCTGCCTGAGAGCCCTGCAAGCGGTTCAACACAAAAGATTGAGGAAAACGTTCTCGGAAACTCCTGCAAGAATACAGAACAGACTTCCTCTCAATGTATGCTGCAGAACTCAAGAGTCTATGTGGTAACTTCTTTGATAAACCAGGTTGGGGACTTTCCTGCCCTCTGCATTCTGAAGTACGCTCCATGGGTCTGGTTTGTCCTGAAGCCAAATGAGATTCATGCATACACATCTCTACTCTTCTCCTATGGGATTCTGCTTGCATTTCAGTGTTGGACTCTACAGGTTTGTTACTCTGAACTCCCTGCAGAAGAGAGCTTTTACCTGCCACAAAATTCTTCCTGCCACGAGATGCGTGAGCTAAAGAAGGACCAGACACAGCACTGTTACTTCTTTCAGAAACATGCAGGGTTTTAATAATGCTTTCAGAACGTGGTGCTACACATGTAGCTGTACCTACATATCCAGTTTCAGATCTCTCAGAACTACTTTGGTTTACCTCAGGAACAAGACTACAAGCCTTTTCCTCACTCACTTTCTCCCCTATTTTTGCCCTCTTGGCTGGAATTTCAGGTTGTTCTCCATGAATCTTCCTTTTTAGAGATGGAGCTGTAATTGAAACACATGAACTGGAGCTACTCTGTTTTTCCTGATGTTCAGTAACCATTCTGATCTGTTCACTTGCTTCAGAAACAGCTTTTGCAGAACACTGGTCAGTGGGCACTAAGCTTTGTCCCTCGTTATTTCCTTCATTTCCCATCCTGGAGACATTATCTTCACATCTTTGTCTGTATTTCCACCCATGTAACTTTAAAAGATAATTTCTATGAAACATAAGCCTTTTTCGCGTGTATCTAAGCAAGCTAGTACATTTACGCTTTGCGAACCTTTGTCTAACAAATACCAGGGATGAGTCCACATTACGTGAAAAAAGTTCATAAACCGGTTGTCCACAAACTTGGTAACAATTACTAGGGGGGACCAGCATAAAGACTGCACAGTGTTCCAATAAATACATCATCACATCATCCCCTATCCGGCTCAACAGTGTCTCCCAGAAGCCACTGATACGAAGAGTTTCCGTGACAGTATTGGGTAGGTAGCTGTGTACCCTTGAAAACGGCATGACTGGGAATTGAGAACTGTTTTCATCCGGTAAGGAGTATCCATATGCGAGGACATTCTTCTTCTTTTTTTCACACAGTCTCTGAACGACTCTTGCCGTGACCTCGCTCTGACTAGATAACTGAAGAAACAAAGAAAAAAGAAAATTAGCTTTCTTCACCTACTCCTCCATAAACCACAATATACCCTTTAAGTAAAAATACATGCAAAGATACACAGCCCTAGACATCAGTTTTCAGAACAGTATTAACGATTCACACGCATCATCCTCAAAAATTAAGATTTTCCAAGTGTAATGCAAGACGTTCGCGTGCAGCAACGTAAGCCGACGGCTTGAAGGAAGTCTTTTTAACATCTGCCCTTTTGATCCTGGCTTTTATGCCCAGGAAACGCCCTACACTGTTCCCTTAGAGTCCCCTCAGCAACTCAGACTCCACTGCCTCCAGTGAATCCATGTTCGCAGATCCGCGTTTGCAGGCACGCATACATATACATACGTGCTCGCGCAGGCTCTAACCTCCAGGGAACTCACGATAATTTTACTGAGGCCTCCGTTTCCTTTTATGTAAAGGAAAATTCAACGAAACGAGTCGGCACACAATTCCAAAACCCACTTAACAAGTTGTCCTGGGTGCGCAACATCTGCTTCCTAACCACAGCAGTTTCACTCATACGGCGCTAAGAAGAAAGCGGTCTTCCCTCTCTGAAAAGCTTTTCCTCCGCTTAAACACTGACGTGTGGCCCGTTCTACCCGCCTCGTCTCTAGAGTGGGGCACTCTCCATCCCCAGTCGCTCCCCGGCCACATTCGGCTTGTTCATCCCTACCCACATGGGCAGGCAGGGAGTCAGGGAGCCCCACGCACAGACCCGCAGCGCTATCCGCCCGCCCTAGGCCGGCGCCTGGGCTTTGCTCTCCCAGCCCCAAGAAGAGGCAGGGGCNCCGGCAGCAGCCGCCAGGGGCCAAGGGCCGCCCCGCCACCCCCGCGCACGCACGGAGCGCGGGAAGCGCCGTCCCCGGGAAGCCCCGGCAGGGCTCTCGCTGCTCGGCGAGGGCGGCAGCCCCTCGCCCCCGGCCTCCTTCCTACCTGCTGGAAGGTGAAGGGCCGCGGGATGGCGCGGGCGCCGCGAGGGATGCACACGAGGCACTGCCGCACGAAGGTGCGGTAGTCGGGGCCGTCGTTGGCCCGCAGCACCTCGGCGTNACCACGGGAAGATTCCTCTCCGAGGAGCGCTTTTTTCCCTCAGGATCAGCATTCTGTTGAGGATCTGTCTGAAATAAGAGCAACTGTAGGAGAGATTATGGTGGAGATGAACACATTAAACCCTAAAAATACCGAAGTGGCTCACCCTGGGATTTTTTGTCATCAAACTCATGAATGAAGAAGCCAAATCACTTGCGATCGTGTGTAACCTCCTAGTCCAAATTTGTCTTGGTATCTGAAGACTTCATGATAGAAAACTTGATGCCAGGCTGTGAAAGGGATTGCAGTAGAGTCCTGGGGAAGTGCAGGTCTCTAGGCCCCATGTGTGCTCCAGATGAATTAGTAGAAATCCTGGAATTATAGCATGGTTCGGGTTGGAAGGGACTTCAAAAGTCATCTAATTCCAACCCCCTTGCCATGGGCAAGGGCAGTATAAGTGAAATATCTGTGCAGTAGCAGAAGCAGAGGGGGAAATATCTCTGCAGTAGCAGAATTAGGGGATGCTGGGAGAAATACAAATTGCTCAGCCAACATTGCTCCCACAAAGAGTCCTGCCCTTGAGTTCTGCCAAGTGTTGGAAAGACATGAAAATTGTGGTCATCTGGTTGATATATGCTACTTGAATTTTCAAAAACCTTTGCAAGGAAATATGGCATGACACATTGCATAAGTTNGGCGCAGCGCGGACAGCACGGCCGTGAAGGGCCCCCAGCCCGCCCTGCGGCGACCAAAGCGGGCACGGGGCCACCTGGCCCAGCAGCGGCGCCCCTCCGACCGCGCCGCTCGCCCACCGAGCATCGCGGGGCAGTTGCTTAGCGATGAATTAATAAATAAATGAAAGCATTAACTGGAGAGGCGGNCAACCCCCTTGCCATGGGCAAGGGCAGTATAAGTGAAATATCTGTGCAGTAGCAGAAGCAGAGGGGGAAATATCTCTGCAGTAGCAGAATTAGGGGATGCTGGGAGAAATACAAATTGCTCAGCCAACATTGCTCCCACAAAGAGTCCTGCCCTTGAGTTCTGCCAAGTGTTGGAAAGACATGAAAATTGTGGTCATCTGGTTGATATATGCTACTTGAATTTTCAAAAACCTTTGCAAGGAAATATGGCATGACACATTGCATAAGTTCAACAAAGCCAGGACTTCTGAGTAGATGTTTGGGCAAGATGGAGTTAGCACTCTACCATGGAGGGTGAGGTGACTGTCTTCTACCCAGGCTTCATAGATAGGTTGCAGTGAGTATCCTGCAGAAATATGTCAGAGTTCTCTTCTTCCCAAAGATTAGAGAGTACCTCATCTTTGAGAGGAATCATCCAACAGATCCCATCGTGAAGAAGGTTATTTTTTCAGGTGTGTCACTTGGTGAAGGGAGTTGTTAGTGTATCCATGGTCATGGACAGTCTTGTCCCTGGTAGTGGTGGTGCCATGCAGTGAGTAATTCTCAGCAGTGGCAGGGACAGACGTGTAGAAGTTGTGTCTGCTGAGACAGAGCAATGTGTACCTTCCCTTCCTCAAGTGAAGCCTTTACAGACCAGGGAGTGAGGTCAGCATCCCACTGCTCATGGAGGACTGGCCTCCTTTCCTACTAAAACAATGAACTTCCTCCTGTGAGCAAAGCAGCTCATCTTCTAACATCAGCATGGCTGAGGAGTCAACTCCCTGGCACCTTGTGACCTACAAGTTGAGGCATTCCTACATCACTTCCAGTTCAGCACTGCCTGCCTGCCAGATTCTTTTAGTCCTTAACAGAGATAGCCACCAGCTGGCATTCCCAGGGGAAGGAGAGCAATAACACCAGGCTTCATGGGACCTCAGCGAGACTGTAACTGAAATATTGCTCTGCCACTGCATACTGAGGGGCAGGAGATTTGTAGACAATCTGAATCCATCAGCATCTGCACCTAGGGTAGGGATAAAGCTGATGCCCTTGGTCTGACCTCTGAAAGATCTATTTGACATGTATTTTCCCCCATGCTGTCCCCTCCGAAGGTGACAGCACCCTTAAGGTAGAATGTTGCCAGTGACAAACACAAGGTTCACCTTTCCTGTGAGAAACATGTTCAGGAAGAAAGTAAGAGGAAAAGGAAGAAAAGGGGGTTAATTAATCTCTACCAGCTTCTGGCAGGTCCCAGCCTGTGCCTCTTCCTGATGCCTGCTTGGTGGCAATAACCACGGTAGTGGTGGAGAGGGAGAGGGCTGCTGCAGACAAGTTTTCACAGGTACCACGTGTTTTTCTGTGTGTCTACCATTGGGCTGGGGAGAGAATTCAGGAGGGACACGGGGAATGAAGTCACATGGAAAAAGAGTAAGGTTAATTTTTTGACTTTGGGGGTTTTTTTGGAAGGGTGGCAGGAAGAATAAGGAAAAGAATAAAATCACAGAGACACAGAATAGCTGAGGCTGAAAGAGCTCTTATGGAGGTGTCTAGTCCACTTTGCTGCTCAAAGCAGGGTCACTTAGAGCAGATTGCCAAGTGCTATGTCAAATCAGGCTTTCATACCTTAAGGATGGAGACTCCACAACCTCATGGGGCAACCTGCTCCAGTATATTCTCACACTTAAAAAAAAAATCATGTTTAAATGGGATTTCTTCTATTTTAATTTGTGCCCGCTGCCTCAAACCCTTATCTTGGATACCAGTGAGAAGAGTTTGCACCCATCTTGTATTTATTCACTTTGATATGATCCCCACTGAGCCTTTCCTCCTTGGGCTAAAGGATCCCAGCTGCCTTACAAACTCCTCATATGACAGATTGTCCCACTCTCTAATCATCTTAGTGGCCCTTAGTGGAAGGTTCTCTGTGCTCACTACAGTATATCCATATCACTCTTTTAATAGGAATCCAGATCTGGAGAAATAATAGGGTCACAGTTCTCCTCAACAAAATTTATGCCTCAAGGCATACTTAACTTTATCTACATCCTGCTTTCCAACCACTTTCTGTGAAAGGGAGCTACCCTGGGAATGGATGATGATAGTGAAATGAAAAAAATAGTCAAGCAACAAAATGAAAGGAAATGAGATGTTATGTTTGGGTCCAGCTTCAGTAATGCCCATTTAAAGAGGCAAACTTTCTGCAAATGTGCCTCTATTTTCAAAGCTCCATTTGAAAAGGCTAAAGGAAACTCTTACAAGAAATGTCACAAGATGAAGAAGTAAGGTGTCTTTCAAAAACCTGAAGCTGTGTTCAAATATAAAAGTGAAAAACAAATCAAACAGTATCAGATTAGTTTGATGAATAACTTCTCAAAGTTGAAAGAAACATGAAACATCAGAAGTGGGACAGCTTGCCAGGAAGTCTATAATGCAAAAATAGAGAAGGAACACTTAGGACAATTGTGGCAATACTGAGGAACTTGAAGGAGGCTCTTGTGTCAAATCTTTGCACACAGCATGAACAGTCCCAAGCTCGAGTACTGTGAATTTTGTTGTTCAAGAAAGAGAAAAAAAAAAATCAAAAATCGCTGTGTCTCTATAATTAGATGGTAATTGGCAGTGAGTTTAAAGGAACTCAGTGATTACCCATGTCAAGCCAGAAAGTTTCTGTATAACAAGCTATGAAAATACCTAACCTGACATCAAGGATGCCAAAGGATGTAATGGGGACTACCCAGCAATAAATCTGAGGACTCAGCTGTGAAAGCAGATGAACTCTATAGTAGAGAATAAATTTAGTGGACAGGTGGATATGGCACATTGGAGAAGTCAACATTACTTTTGCTGAAGATGACATTATATGATTCAAGGTGTGCTGCTTTTGCATTGATTGACAACCTGTTAATCCAATTGGGGAGCGGGATACGTCTCTGCAAACACACATGTTAAAAGGAAAACAAACGCCGGGAAAAGCTCTCTTTGCTTCCAGCCTTCGAACAGGTCGGCCCGGGCTGGCCCGTGAGGCCCCTGCGGCCGAGCCCGGGCCGGGCTCTGCTGCGGTGCTGGCCCCTTTGCCGGCAGAGCCCAGAGATCTATGCCGGCCGGGGGGATATACCGGCGCCCGGAGCAATCATGCAGCCAGGACCAGCGCCCAGAGGAGCAGCAGGGGCCGAGAGGAGGAGCCGGGGCCGGGAGTGGCCGCCCCCATCCCAGACCGGGAGCGGCCATGTGGCCCGGACTGCGCGACCGCGGCTGCCTCGGCATGGCTCGCCATGGACTTTGTTTGCTTAGCTGTTTTAGCCAGGTATACTGCGGACTGAGGGACAAAGACAGCAGCAGCAGCTTTTCTTGTTTCGCCACTCTTGTTTTGCTGAGTAAAGCCAGCGGCCGGCACAGCTCCTACAGTGTGGGCAGAGACCACATGGCAGCAGAGAGAGGCACGGCGAGCGATCTCTGTTCAGAGCCTGGATGAGAGCGACCTTTCAGCGTTGCAGAACTCTATAAAGACTGTTTTAATTGATAAAACTTGAGAACAGGTAGACTTGCGAACAGTAGTTCTCTCCCGACTTAGAAAAGGGAAGGGGAGGGGACAGGTGGGGAGAACAATGTGCGTTACTGAGGTCAGTAAAGAAGGAATCGAATTCTACATAAGAGGTGTTAGGAAAATTAATCCACAAACGCCAGAGGTTTATGTCCAAAAAGGAGACAGAGGAGTCCTTTTACTTGATTTGAATAAAGGGAGAGGCCATGGGGCATTTCCCCTGGGGTCTCTCAAAATTTTGGAGGACGCAGCCTCCTATTTGTCCTAATTTCCCAGCCGCATTTCCCTCTCTCTTTCCCCATTGGCTGAAGTACTTGAGAGGCACAGACTTCCCAGAATGCCTAAGATTCCCTTTAACGTATAACCCTCCCTTTTAATTTTTAATTCTTATGGAATTTATGGGTTTTCCTCATTCATCTTTTCTTTCTTTCATTTTTAGTTTCTTTCATCTTTCAATATCCAATTTAATGTATCAGCAAACCTACAGTTTGTTTATAAAAGCAAATATCTTCTTTTCCATTCATCAATCAGCGGAATCCTTCCCATTGTTTCTTTCATCTCTCAGTGCTAGTTTTATCTACCAGCAGACCCACTGCTTGTTTGTAAAGACAAATCTGTAATTCCTCTCAGAGGGGATTGAGGGGGTGCCTTGTTCTTGGGTTGAGGTTCTTTTGTGAAGCTATGGTGAAGATATATTTTGGGTATATCAGACCTCCCCCCCCGCCCCCCCGTAAATTTATGTAACACGTTGCGGGGGGTGTAGCGTTCTTCCTATAGTAGCGAGCAGAGGTACCAGCGTTGCAGCGAGCAAATGTTGAAGTAACTGTAATTCAATGAGAAGCTTTAACAGAAAAAGAGGGAGATGAGAGAAATGAGAAACCTTGCCCCGGGAGTGAAAGGGGAGGATCTCTCTTCCCAGAGATGAATGAAAAGAACTTGTTTTTATGCTATGGCAGCTCACCCTTGAAATAGCACCCCAATAAGCTTTGGGAAAGCTGCAGAACATGGGAGAGACTCTTCACATTGCAAACAGATTTTTTTTCCTTTCCCGGGCGGGTAGTTTGCTGTGACATTAAAGCCACGAGAGATCTACTTTTTCTTGTCAAAAGTCTCTATAGCATGATAAGAGAGACTCCTGTCCCCAGAAGGACTGATGAGAAACTATTTTAGAAGTGATAAACTGAAGTCCCAGGTTTTGTCTCTATACATTGTCCATAGGAAGGAGGGGAAGGTGTTCTGAAAGTTTTATTCTTATTATTTTTTTTTANACTGCTTGTTTGTAAAGACAAATCTGTAATTCCTCTCAGAGGGGATTGAGGGGGTGCCTTGTTCTTGGGTTGAGGTTCTTTTGTGAAGCTATGGTGAAGATATATTTTGGGTATATCAGACCTCCCCCCCCGCCCCCCCGTAAATTTATGTAACACGTTGCGGGGGGTGTAGCGTTCTTCCTATAGTAGCGAGCAGAGGTACCAGCGTTGCAGCGAGCAAATGTTGAAGTAACTGTAATTCAATGAGAAGCTTTAACAGAAAAAGAGGGAGATGAGAGAAATGAGAAACCTTGCCCCGGGAGTGAAAGGGGAGGATCTCTCTTCCCAGAGATGAATGAAAAGAACTTGTTTTTATGCTATGGCAGCTCACCCTTGAAATAGCACCCCAATAAGCTTTGGGAAAGCTGCAGAACATGGGAGAGACTCTTCACATTGCAAACAGATTTTTTTTCCTTTCCCGGGCGGGTAGTTTGCTGTGACATTAAAGCCACGAGAGATCTACTTTTTCTTGTCAAAAGTCTCTATAGCATGATAAGAGAGACTCCTGTCCCCAGAAGGACTGATGAGAAACTATTTTAGAAGTGATAAACTGAAGTCCCAGGTTTTGTCTCTATACATTGTCCATAGGAAGGAGGGGAAGGTGTTCTGAAAGTTTTATTCTTATTATTTTTTTTTACTTTCAGTTCTGTTTAAATAAATTTTCTTTATGCCCTTTAAGTTTTGAACCTGCTTTGCTCTTCTCCTAATCCTATCTCACAGCAGAAAAAGAGTAATTGTAGTGGGCACTCAAACCACTACAAAAGGGGACATTGTTTTGGTCAGTTCAGGTCAGTTGTCCTAGCTGTGTCTACTCCCAGTTTCTTGCCCACCCCAGTCTGCTCATGGTGGAGGCAGAGTGGGAAAAAAGAAATTCTGATGCTGTCCAAGCGCTGCTTAGCAATACCAAGACGTCGGTGTGTTGTCTGTTGGTCACAGACCAAAGCAGAACATAAACAGACTGCTTTGAAGAAAAGTAACTCTGTCCTTGCCAGACCCAGTACAATTTGTCAGAGTAAGACCCCTTTTTGGCCCATCACATCCATCAGAGTCACTGACTAGGGGATCTTCAGCTAATGTGGCTGATCCTGGCGCCAGTCTCGCCTGAGGCTACTGCTTTAGACAGATCATACAGTCATGTGCCTTCAATCAAGGACATCCCTTCAGCTTAACCAGCTGCTCAGTGTAATCCCTTTTCAGAGCATCAGTTACCTGTCATGGCTTTTTATCTGCTGTGGAATGAAGCCTGTTGTGATAGTAACTTGCTCTCTGTTGGCTTGCATCTGCAGTCTTTGTTTTCTTTACAGTGCTCTTGGTAAATGGAGATGTGATTTGGTTCTCTGGCTCACTCTGTGCAGAGGGCAAGTGGTGTGAGGAAACAAGCCCTTTCTAGCACTATTATCACAGTTACCAGACTTACATGGGTCTGGCTCTTCCCACGTCTCTCCACCACAATCCTCTGTATTGGGACTCTCCCTCAGAGCTTCACCTCTTAAATGCTTTTTCCAGGCCACTGTGCGTGTCGCACACTGTGTGATGGTCCCTGAATTGCATCACTCTTCTAATACCAGCCTCAGACTTACTGTTTGATTCAGCTTCTCCCTACTCGTCTATTGCTCCTTAAAATAGGTGTTCAGCCCTTCCTTTCCTCCCACATTTCCCTCCTGGAAGTGAGGTTTTTATTGCATCAGACAAACTTCATGCCGATCGAACACTGAACTTTTCTATTCTGTTTAATAAATGCTCAGTGCTGCTTTTCACACATCAGTCCCAGTATTTCCTTCCTCCAAGCTCTTTGATCCTTATCTCAGCCACATGGCTGGCAGCCAGCCATGCCCAAGGTATCAATCACACTTTGCTCTTCCTCAGACACATTCTTCCTCAGGTTTCACACTGCCTTTCAGTATTAGGGAGTTTGAGGGGAAATTAATTTTCCATGTGCTGGCTTTGGCTGGGGTAGAGTTAAATACCTTCATACTAGTTATGACAGGGCTGTGTTTTGAATTTGTGCCAGAAAGAGTCTTGATAACACAGATGTTTTTGTTACTGCTGAGCAATGTTTGACAGAGCGTCAAAGCCTTTTCTGCTCCCATCACCACTCCAGTGAGCAGGCTGGGGGTGCACAGGAATTTGGGAGATGACACAGCTGGGAAAGCTGACCCCAACTGACCCAAGGGATATTCCGTACCATTTGGTGTCACACTTAGCATATAAAGCTGAGGGGAGACTGGGGGCTGGGGGGAAAAGGTGCTCAGGGAGAGGATGGGCATCAGTTTGTGGTGTAATTGCTGAAATTTACATAATTTTTCTTTTTTGGATTTTATTTTATTTTATTTTCATTGACCTGCAACCTGTTCTAATCCCCTCTTCTCTAATATCTCATGATGGGGAAACTGGCATTTTTCATTCCCAGTTGCTCCCTGGTCACATTCAGCTTGTGATTAGCAGGACCAAAGCATGCAGATGAACCATACCAATGAAAAGCCTACCTGGCTTTAGGCTGCTTGACACAGACTAACCTAGGGCTGGAGACTGCTACAGGCAAATAATGCCTGGTAAAAATGTTCAGAGTCAACTTTTCAAAGTCCAAAATAAGAGTAAGATACTCCACAAGTCTTTGCAGGTGTGCAAGAAATAGAAGGACAAATCATCATAAAGGCAACCATCAGAGCTCTCTCTTAATATGGATTGTGGAGCTGTAGATGCAAAAAGAGAACCTTAGGGGACAGAAACTGGGAGGCAGCTATACCCAAATACATACATAGACTCAAAACAGCTTGCAAGACTTTTTATGGGTACCATATGGCAAGGACTAAAAGGGCCAAGTACCACTAAATAGAAAGCTGGAGGTACCAGGGGAGAAGCTATCCTACTCTTTTAACCAAACATAGGCAGGCATGAGCCACAATGCCCCAGTGTTGAAAGTGCCTTTTGAATCTATTTTGTTCCTTCTGATGAAGGAAGGGGGGGGCGGGTGTGTTTCTAAAAAGAATAATTTTAAAAAAACCTCAATCAAACCAGGATTTTTAGGGATCCACTATTAAAAGGAGCAGTAAGAAACAGAATAACTTAAAGAAAAAGCTGAAGCAAACTGATTAGCTCCAGATATCCTTACAAAGGAGACATCACAGTTCTCCCTTTATACTAAAAGAAAATTCTAAATTTGAATAATAGAATATGTTGAGTTGGAAGGGACCCATCAGGATGATCAAGTCCAACTCCTGCCCAGCACCATTCCTAAGAGTGACACCATGTTCCCAAGAGCATTGTACAAACGCTTCTTGAACTGTTAGGCTGGTGCTGTGACCACTTCCCTGAGGAGCCTGTCCCCTTTCCATTGGGGTGAAACACTTTTTCCTAATAGCCAACCTAAACCTCCTCTGACTCAGCTTCATGCTGTTTACTCAAGTCCTTTCACTAGTCATGAGTGATGTGATCAGAACCTTCCCCTTTGCTTCCCCTCACAAGGACATTTTGGACTGCAATGAGGTCTCCCCTAAGTCTCCTTTTCTCCAGGCTGAACAGACCAAGTGACCTCAGCTGCTCCTCATAAAGCTTCCCCTCCAGGCCCTTCACCACCCTCGTTTCCCTCCTTTGATGCTCTCTAACAGCTTAATGTCTTTTTTCTATATTCCTGTAACCACTGGAAAAGTGCATCAATCCTCACACAGGGCCAAACTTCCCTTAGTGGGAGAGGGGGAACAGTCAGAGGCTCCCATTGGGCATCTGGGAAGGCTGGGCTCTTTCTGGCTCCATTTCTCAATACCTGTAGTTAGATTTATTCACTCAGAGGTTTTACACGGGACTATCAGGAAAGCATAATTAGCACTGTAAGAGGGATAAGAGGCTGTGGTGGTAGTGGGCAGCCTGCTGAAGTCCCTTCCCACCTGTTTTAGATCATACTGTAAGGAAAAGCTGTAAGCTGTAAAGGGTATCAGCATTACCAATAAATTGCCACATTTCACTCTTCAAGATGAGATTCATCTTCTGATGGAAAAAACTGGAAAGCATGCTGTTTGCAAACAAACTGCAGAATTATGTGTCTTAATGCTTCTGTTGCTGAGCTGTGGGTGCTGTAGCTGAGTTACTGGAGGGTCATGTTAAAAGGGAACAGGTACTGGTGCCAAGGCTGCAGCTTGGCAGCATTCACAGTCCCTGCTCCAGAGGGACAGAAGCACAGCACAGCAGACTTCTTGAGCTCCACTGGTAAGAAAATCCTGCCTGTGCTGCTGCTGTTTTGTAATTCCATTTGTCCTGTGGCTCCTGGGGAGAAAATCCAAAGGGTGGAAGGTCACCTCCTGGAGAACAGCAGCAGGAAATGATGAGCAGGAAGCAGCAGGGTATGGAAGTGCAGAGCCATGCAGGAACAGAGGCACTGTGCCACGGGCCAGCTACACCCACAGAGTCCAGCCAGCTGCCTTTTATCACTTATGTCCTCAGAGAGTCAGGACTGCAGTGCTAATTCCTGGGCAAGAGCAGTTTCCAGAAGCATATGATGGTCTTCTCAATTAATTCTAGAACAGCCCCAACTCAAAATTACAGTAATCTTCTAGTTTCCAAAGCTATTACAAGCCTAATGAAGATGAGAATGTGAGATGGTCACATAGTTGCTTACTACAGTACATCTTAGAAGTGAGAAAGTTTTAAAGTTACTCTTGGACACTTAAACAGATTCTAGATACTGGTTATCCAGCATGAGCTGGTTCACATACAGAACCACATTTTTAGCTGATGTTATTACCACAACTAGAAAGTTAAAACACATATTTCAGTATCTCCAAAGTTCATACTTACAGGTTTTTTACCACCTTTCTTTCCAGGAACAAAGGTAACTCTTTATCCCGTATGCCAAGTCTTTTATTTGGAAATGGAATGCATAAAACAATGACTTGAACAGGGAAGTCTTGCTCATTTTAAAGACTTAAAATGTTCTAATTTTATATGTTTTATGACTATTGTATAAGATATCATGAGGGCTGTGCCAAGAAATGCAAGACAGAAGACCAGTAAACTCACAGTACGTAAAGGTGCAAGAGCAATTTTTCAACAGCTGTGTACAAAAATGAGCAATGAAACATCAGAAATACCCAAGTACACTATTCTGGACTTTGAGAAGCTACTCTAGAAGAACTGATGATCTGGTTGTTTTGAAAGGGCACAAAAAGGGAACGTGCTATATGCATTCTTTTTATCAGGAAAACTTTTCACACACATTTAACTTAATGGGAAATATTAGTTTGCTTAACAGCAAAGAGCTCATTCCAAACAAATTCAAAACAAGTACAGGATACAGCCAATGCAACCTGAGTTTTGCATAGACTTATTTAGGTGTGTTTAATGCTAAAATCAATAATCTGTAGTTACAGTTAACAGCATAACAAGCCTTTGACATTAACAGGAGGTAAATATTCACTACAAGGCTCCTTTCCATTGCCAGCAGTGTGTAAGGAGGATTCAGTATAGGAAACACTGTAGTCTGCAGCAAAACAGAATAGGCAGGCACACTTCTTTATCTTTTTGGGACCCAAGTATTTATATGGTCAGACTTTTGTAGTATCAGAACTGGATAAAAACCACTTCACAAAGTAGTTACAGACCACAGGAGCTGACCTGTGTTCTTCAAGGTTATTCAATGAATATTTTCAATTCATGACAAATTGGGTTTAAACAGCCTTGCACAAACAGCATGCAATTTAATAAACTTAAGAATCATTATGGTTTATTTGTAAACTTACTGACCAAAGCAAAACTAGAATTGGAAACTAGAATTCTCCCTTTCGGATTTTTTACATTGTATTTTATTTGCTGCTGAAAGGAATGCACTCTGTATTTCCCTTACTGTTACTAAGAAACTTGCTTTTAAAAATCTTTGAAGATTTTGAATTTAAAAATTTTCTAACCATTTTTAAAAGTGGTTTCTAGATATAGCTGTGGAGTTTGGATTTTGCTATAATAATTCAACCTGATGATCCTCTACAAATTTAAAAGAAACAGATCAAAATACCTCCCTTAATGAATTCCATTCCCATGGAGTACAGATTTTAAATTGCATGAAAGATATCAATTGTTCTTTACCAGACCATTTTCTTTTCTCTGTATCTGTGTAGAACCTGTTTCTTTGTTGAACCTGTACTTGAGCAAAATAATTTGAATGATGTGTGTTTCATCTGAAAAATAGGATAGGGCAGGGAGGAATAGAGGAAAAGACTGAGGAATTATTCCCTTTGAAACACAACAGAATTGGCCTAGTATGACACTGCAGAACCAAATGATGAAGAATTTAAGAAGCACATAACAATGATCTGCATTACATGAATACCTGCTATGCCAAGAAATCAGGTTTGTCAACAATGCAAAAGGATTTCTATAAACTTGCATACCTATTGAAAGAAATCATGTTACAGTTTTTTCACACCTTCATTCATTTTAAGAAAATTGAAACCCTCTGCCATATTGTGGGCCAAGAACGTGGTGGAATTTGAAGTTTAACACCACCATCTACCTTATCCTATACTTCCAACAATTTATTTTTTTAGCTACGAATTCATGATTTTTACAATTTCCATTATCTCCATTATCAAATGAGAATGATTTGTAAGTAGAATATAATCCAGTATGATACTTTTTATTTTTGACAGCCCCTAGTTTGGCAATAATCCTTGATTCTGCAGTAACACAGTGTCTTGTTTTTTCAGTTTTCATAGCCTAGTGGCACAGGCACCACAGTTTCAGTTTGTGAGTTGTCTTAAAAACACAGATTTGGATCTTGATTACAATGGTCAAGATGCTTGGGTTTTCACTGAAGAGAAGCTGAAATGCAGGGAGTTTATATAATGTCATCTGGCAGACTGTAGACCTTGTGAGGAAAGAAGAGGGTCTTGAAAGAGGAGGGTATCAAAACTAGATTTTGGCAATATAGAAGATGTATTGTCCATGTAGTTCTGTCATAAGCTTTAAAAATACTCTGTTTAAATAAGTTTTTCCTTCCTTAAGACCAGGTAATACACAAAGCGAGTAAGAGTCCAGGGGTCAGAATCTTCTTTAGTTCTTAGTTATTCTCTATGAGCCTTTTTTTTTTGACTTTTCTTCGTAAGATTCTCCAAACTCATTTACTCTGCTCTTATCCACAGGATAAAGCCTGGCAGAAAAAAACCAAATCTTTAGTTACATTACAGTCTCCCATCTGAAGGAATAAAGTAGTTCTGTGATGCTTAATTTTAAAAGTGATTTTTTTTGTCATCATATTCTCTATTTCCATTTGTGGCAAAACCCAACATCTTTTTGTACAGACATATCAGCTTCTCCACAATATGACTCAACCACTTGTGTCATAACAGAACCTCTTAAAGATGTATTAGCTCCCCTAAAGCTTGACTGAAATATTTTCTCAAGCAATCCAGGATACCTCTCAAACTTGTAACCAGTGCCCAGCCCCTATCAGAAGCTGCTGACCACTTTACTTCTACGAAAATAACAATAAACAAAAATGTTTATTCTTGGGAACAAGAATACATTCTCTGTAACTTCACTATGAACAACATCTCATAAACAGTGCATATAGCTTTCTTCCCCATCTGATTTTAGTTACTTAAAGAATCTGAAACTTGACAGGTACTCAACTTACAAGAGAGCCTGTTAACTTATTTTTGCAAACCAGATATATAGAAAAACAGAGCAGAGCAGTCCCCCATCAGACAACACCCTTCACTACTGCCCTGCAGAGCACCTTAGAGAGCATGCCTCAGACATTGAGCATATGGTGATGTGGCCCCCAGCAGGGGTTAGAAGCCCAGAACTTCTAAGTGGGTTTGTGAATAGAAGCTTAGGATTTTCTCTTCTTCCCTTTACTTCAGGTATTTATGTCTCACATTTGATTTTTTGTTTTGTTTTTGTGGTTCTTATTTTTGTAGTTTTTACTTGTGTGGTTTTTTTTGTTCGTTTTGTTTTGGTTTTTTTTGAGGGGGGGAGGGGGGTTTCAACTTCCAAATGGTGAAAAGAAGGATGTTGGGGGGAGGGAAAAGGGGTAACTGACAAAAATTCTGAGTACTGTGAGAAGAGGAATTGTTTGACTACTCTGTATCATGTCCAGGATTACTGTCAGTTACAGGAAAATGTTTTTGTTCCTCTTATTTGTATTGTGATCTCCTTTGCAGGGTGCCCTGCTCACCATTCCCTTTACTAGACATATACATAACTAACATTATCCAGACCATACTATATTATACATTATTATAGTATAACACTTCAGCTCCAAGTCTATCCCAATCTATAGCTCTTTATAGCAACAAGACTACAACCATCTATAGCATTATAAAAACTGTAAAGAATATTAAAGTTTACCATCTTTGGTAGAGATAGACCAGGAACACAACATCATCTCTAAAGCAGGCCAGCCTATGTGATGTTGGCATAGTGATGATAAAAGCAAATATATCATCAATAAAGGTGTTGAATGCCTACAAATAAAAAAAAAAAAGTATACTTCAGTTGGTTGTGAAGAAAGGAAGTCATCAGTCATACAAAGTTAGAAGCTTCCTATATTTTTCTGTGGAAACACAGACTTCCTCTATATTTATAACAACACTTAAGAGTTATGCTGCAGAACTAATTGATGCAAACCTTAAAATGTCTTCTTTTAATGAAGACCATACTGGCTACTACAGACTAGAAGTTACAAGTAAAAAGGAAGTAGGACTGTTTCAGGTAAGTGAGAGTACTGTCATGGGAGGGGAAAAACACACAACTCAATTTCAGAAAAAACTTCAAAAGAAACTGGAAAAACCCCCAGACTTCTGTTCATTCATTACTCAAATGACAAGATTTACAAAATGTCACTTGACTTTCGTTTTCTGTAGAATTTTTTCTATAAGTTTGTTAATTTATTGTTCTTAAGAAGATTAATTTGATAGCCTTGGAAAGACTTTAAAATATTTTCAGTGCTTTCCTGGAAGTAACCATGTCTTGAATAAGGGATGGATAATTTTCTACACCATTTTCAATCAACTAGGCACAATATATGCTCTATTTCTGCAGCAATAAAGAAAGTAACTTAACCAAAAGGCAACTCCTCTGGATCTGGCTCTTGGCTACAGGGAGGCTGCACACATCAACCCTTACAGTGCACCAGCTCTAGTGCTCATGTTGCAATAAACTGTTTCAACTCACTAAAAACATCAGGAAACAAGCCCAGCAAAGAATATTCACAATTAGGTTAACGAACTGAGTCAGGTACGTGGCTCCTTTCAGTTTAGCACGCTGTACCCTAATCCATACCATAAGAAGGGGGCAAGTGAGGTAAGCACAAAATTCACTCTACAAAATGAACCAATGTTTATATGATGGAAGAAAATACCAGCAGAAAATGGAGGTGTTGGACAAGACAGAGTTCTGATTAGTTACAACAGGAGAGCTCTTTCTGTCAGGTCAAAAGAAATCCATCAATCTGAAGTGACTGAAGAGTATGGCTGGCACTTCTCAAGCCTGTGCAAAGGTTTGTCATGGAGCAAAAATAAAAAGCTTGGCAAGCTGGAAAAGACAGCCTTCCCAAGTCAACACCCAAGTGAGTGATCCTACAATGACAACAGGAAGAAAAATCTAAATGCTCCAACCTTCAGGCACACAGGCAGTCTTCATAAGCCACTGCAAGTGAATGCACCAAGGCAGTCCATCCAGCAGTGTTTAGACTGGATAATTTTCTTTTGAGAATACCTCATTTGAAGATACTCTTTATTAACAATGAAGGGCATAAACACAAAACCCACAGAAACTGGAAAGTCAGAGCTCAAATTAAGGAAAAAAAACCAATGAAGCTGTCTAAAACAATGATCACAGGTGAGCTCTCAGACTCTTCTTTCCACTTCAAGTGAAGAAGAGAGCAAACAACTTTAAATATCCATTAAAAAGATAAAATACTCCCTCCAGAGCTCTCTGAATTAAACATAATTGAAAACAAAAATAGACTTCTTTCTCCACACACACAAGCCTTTGTTGTGGGTAGCCTATGGCATCTAAACAGGAACCATAAATGCTCTGTAAGAAAAGGCTGTTCAGCAAGGTTGTACTGATTTAAAGGTTATTTGCTTGAATAACCTCCCTCTGTTGTTCATTTAACTGCTGATGTCTCTGCTCAGTTATTTTCTTAGGTGAAGTAAAATTGTGAAATTACTTCACTGATATACCTTTTGCTCCCTCCTCTTAAGAAACATGCTGATTTGCCTGAAATACTGTGTTTATTGTTGTTTTTGTCTCTATTTCTACATCAAATACTGCTTATTTGCTATTCTGCTACCAGCTATATTTCAATCTGTTTTCCTAAATGCACTCTGTTTCCTCAAAAACAGTAAGGCAGCAGAAAGTTGGACAAGTGCTATTGACTCATAGAAATAGAAAAGCCTTTGAAGTCTCTTCAGATGTATACGTTTTAGTTCTTTTGTCCCAAATCTTCTGCTCAGAATTGGAGACCATTCCATGAACAGTTTACACTGTTCCTTTAAAGTACAGATGTTCTGGAGAATTGTAATATATCAGCACAAAGGAAAAATGAAAGCACTTATGAGTGGAAGCACAAGTGAAAAGGGTACAGGTGATGACATCAGGGTCTTGACCCCAGCACATTCAGGCAGGGTTTCTCAGGACACAAAGATCAGGAAAACAAAGCACAGTACAAAAATCCTAATGACTTGGATTGGTGGGAAATGATAGTCAAAACACTATCAGCTCTTTAGGGGTACAAGAACAAAACTAGCATATAGTTACTAATTGAGGGAGAACATAGGAGACATGGGAACTCAACAGTGGGTGTCCCTTGTTATCCACATCAGCACATGGAATCCTGACTGGGATACTTGGGTCTATCATCTTGGTGTTTGAATACTGTACAAACTACTTGGACACACAAGTGGGTGCTTGTGGATATACAGCTATCCAAGGGTTGGTGAGCTGATTTTGTTTTTAAATTAACTTTCCCCTCCAAGGTCTGCTACTGAGCTTGGCTGCAGCACTGCATTATTTCCTTCCAGGGATGTCTAGGCAGCGGGGACACCACAGTGCAGCCCCTCTTTCCCCGTGGAACAATCCTCTTCACATCTGCCCAGAAGCTCACGATTACCACCCTGGCACAGAACAGTGTGTACACTACTTCAGCCTCTGGTAGCTCCTGGAACCTGGCAAAATAAGGTCTTTTAGCATTCCTAACTCTTTCTTGAGAACTATCCCTGGTCAGTGATGCACTGACATCTTCTTAAAATAATGCAATTAACTGAGACTGATAAATTTATGTGCAAGACCAACATCTGCACTCGTGCAAGACAGCCCAGCACAAAAAGCAGTATTATCATAAAAACTAAGACACAAGTATTCTCATCATATGGCAGTCATTATGAAAAATGAAAATCAGTGTGGTTTTTTTTTTTAAGGACAGTTGCAAACAAGTTTAGTTCTTAAAATAAAGTACTGCCATCCTTAAGCTATTTATTATTAGGCTGTTTCTTACAGAAAGTAATTTTCAAAACGACTGTACCCAACTTTAAATTAGAGCTTTACTTACTTTGTATGTGAAAGCCTTCCATGGCAAGTGTGCAACAGATTTCATCTAAAAATAAAAAATATCAAATTGTAATAAAGTCCGGAAGAAGAGACTAGAAAAGTAGACTTTCATCACTTTTCAATCTTACCTTGTAGTTTACAAATAGTTGGGGCAGCATAAACAGGAATCCAAAAGCATACACTCCTGAAGATGAAACATGGAAAACAAACAAATGCACAGATGTTCATCACATGACTGTAATTTAGTAATTAGTAATTTGCACTCTTTTTTTTTCTAACGAGTGAAGATATATCTAATTCTTTTGTTCACTTTGGGTTGATTCTTCTCCCTTTCTCAATCACTGTGATAATAAGTTATAATAAGTTATGGCTCTGTATTACACTGATCCAAATGACAGCAGTTAATATTCTACTTTTGAGTCCTGGCCTACATTTGAAGTAATATGAATATGAAGAAATATGAATAAAAAAGAGAACAGAAGGGACTCACCATTGACAAAACTGTTAATCAACCAGGAGTACCAGCTACAAACAAAGAATAGAGTACAGTTACATTTCTCTTCAGCCAAAATTATAACACATCCTATACACCACTGCACACTGACTACTCCAGGAAATGGCCATGTTACAAATTACTCCATGCAAGGACTAAATACCCCACATATTCCTTGGATTAGGAGGGGCTCCAGAGAAGGTAGTTTAAACAAATAATGCTTATCAGTCCATACAAGTGCACTGAACCCTGGCTGTATTAAGGTAACGCTGTATTCTAAATATTAAAGAGTCACTTAATACGGCACAGTAAGGACTTCTCAAATTTCAAACAAGTACCATTCAGTGCAAACCACAACAGTAGCTACTTGAAAAAAAAAATAAAGTAAATACAATACGTTTTTCTCTCCTTACATCTAATAACCTTCCCAGATGTTCCGTGGAGCACAATCTTAACAAAATAATGGTAGTGCTACAGACAATGATCCAATTCCATACTTCTGCTTGCAATCCTGAGAACAGCTAGTAACTGCCATGCTCTGGTTACATCATTTGAAATTAAACTTGCTCCGCTGTGTTACTGACACATTAATAGCAACATTACAGTAGTAGCAGCATTTCAGTAATCCACAAGCATTTAAAGAATGCATCAAAAAATGCCTCCAAGACTAAAGGATAATCCACTGCTAAGATTACTTGTTCTGTCACATTTCCTTACCGATTTAACAATGGCAAGAATTCTATTATATAAATTGTTTTCACTTCCTTAAGCTGCAGCTCATAAAATACCTGAAATACAGTATTTTGGAATACTAAACAAATTCAATAATTTTGTCAGAAAAGCAGAATTTTAAAATGCTGCATATTTGTTAGCTGCTTACTAAGCAGATTTGAAAAAAACTACTTCACTAATACCCCAGAAATTGCCCCAGTTTCTAATATGAGTGTTACAGCTCATGTATACAGCAACAGCTCACAACAACATTAGGAGAAACTACTACTGCTTGTTTTCTCCCATTCCATCTGGGCCTAAGGACTATTAAAAATGCCTACATGGCCATCACCATGCTTGTGTTTGCAGGTTTTTTCTACAACAAAGTCTCATGGCTGCACACTTGCTTGTATCTCTCCAACACAAAATTAACCAGCTATTTTGAGTGAAAGGGGACAAAGGTTTCATTTGTTCATGAAGTATTGAGTGTCCAGCTCTTGCTGAAGTATTACTATGTTGCAGGAAGTCCATGGCTCTAAAGGAATAAAGAGCGCTTTCTCAAAAATGCTTTTGCTTGCTTGTCATCATAGCTATCATATTTGGGAACAGAGAAGCCTCTTGTTCAAAGCAAGTAATTTTGTGAAGGTTTTTGCTTCTCCCTGCTATTGGACAGAGTCAACCCCTGAATTCCCTTCATCCCTCCTATCACCAACTGGTCCTTCGGACATCAATGGCAGCTTGCTTTCTCCTCTTCTGATTGACATGTATGCAAGCTATTGAATTCTCTGCTAAAGCAATATCAGGTTACTTGTGAAATACAACAGCCTGTTGCTTACAGGATGTTAAAAAACAATCTAGATTCTTCCACTTTCGATAGACAGCACAAGGAAGTTTCCAGTTCCTGGCTTATGCATCAAACTAACAATTGATTTCCATAACCATGTAGAAAAAATGGGGAATGTTTCAATTCCATGTAAGAATAGAGTAACAGTACCTTTTGTACTTGACATTCAGCAAGGAGTAACCTGCACCTCCAATACACAGTGGATAGAGCAAATATGACAAGTATTTCATAGCCTAAGAAGGAAAACGATTTGTTAGTTCACATTCTATATGAAAGGATTTTTCATGGCATTAAATAGAAGACAGCCATATAATTTCTTCCTGAAAATCTTTTTCTATTCCCAAATATCTGCTATGATTTCCACTACGCTTCCATTTCTAGTAGTTGTGCTGAAAATTCCAAAGCCCAGTTTAGACAAGCAATCACCTTAGAGCGTAGACACCAAGAGACAGCACAAAGATCAGTGTCTAAAAGTAGTTGCCTACTTAACACCAATGTTGTCACCTACGCTCAGCTCCTTTCAGAAATCAGGAACCATGTGAACTTTCCTTCAGTAAAAATAACAAGTAGAAATAACGAGTACTAATATCAGTACAAATATCAGCTTTCAAATTTGTGAGTGGTAACCCTTTCAGACCTCCCTTCATGTAAGTCACTTGCAATTCTGCTTCTCACAGTAATGTCTCAACCAGATTCAACAACCAAAAGAACTATTTCACTGTTCCCTTTCATAAATTATCAGAATGAATCCTCACTATCTGATTATCTACACAATGATGATCCATTGGACAACGGTGAGGATGTGGAAAATACACTTGCAGAAAAAAAAGAGCAAAACAAATCAATCAACGGTGACATATACAGACTTTGTAGATTGGAAGTCACAGGATTCCCTCTTACCTGGGCGTCATATTCCTCGGTTTTCTTTTCAGAGTCATTGTATGCACCAAACTGCAACACATGAAAACATAATCACATCAGAACACAGAGGTAAAGCATTTGCTGTCCAACTCTCTACATTAAGCAGGTAACAAAGCTTTTAAAAGCTTCTATATAGGAGAGTCATATATTTGTCTTGTGCAGCCTACTAAATATAGAGTAGGCAAAAAGATTAACCTGTAGCCTCATATTTTACAGCAAACTTCCAGGACTTCTTTGCTTAGAAAAATGCAGTTGAGACAGCAGAATTCACAAAGCAAAAGCAAAGTCAAGTAGCTAAAAATTTGTCAGATACAGGAAGTGCTTATTAAAAGCCATAACCATGAAGAGGTCAGTCATGGATTATCTTCACGTGCCCAGTAATTTTGCCTGCTTGAACACAATTCCTTGATTACTGACACAGGAACAAGCAGAGCCACCAGTCACTCCAGACACACAGACTTCAAGCAGCACAAAACCCCAGCACTTCTTGTGAAGAAACACTGAATATTAGATAACTGTTTCTTCTACCAACAAGATAAACTTTCAGTGTAGACTGCACTTTGCCACTGCATGTTCTGCAGTCTCAGCACTTCATTTTACCCAGAAGAATCATCTAAGAGTGTACTGTCCCCAGAACACGCCACATCTTCTGTTAGTTCCACAATGGAGAAGTTACACCTACAGGTTCATGAAAAAGACAGTTTCTTATTTCAAAACATGATGTCACTTAAGAGTGCCTTTCCAAAAGTCCCACCTATAAAGATTTAGCAGGACTGACAGAGAAGTTCTGAAGTTTCATGCACCATAAATACATACAAATAGCTGCTTCTTCTGAAGAACTCAAAGAAAGAAACAGGTTTGAAAATGCTTATCCTGTTATTGGATTAAGCCATTCATACAGACATGTACACAGGAAACTTTTAAAATTAAAAAAAATTTCTTCATTTCCTTAGAAGTCAAGTTGCACAGTAACCTGGAAACAGATGGATGACTCAAGAGTGTAATTATTAATAGGGCAATGTCTACTATACCTGAAATTTGGGTCTCAAACCTTGCCACCTGATTGTCATTTTCAAGGCCTTCTTCACCTTCCAGAGCTGTGATTAGCAAAAACAAAACATGCACATAAAATATTATTATACAAAGGAACATCTTATGAAGGATTCAGACAATTAGAATCAAGATTCCAGAATAGCTATTTTGATCATCCACTGCATAAAGCAGTAGCAGCCTGACTACAGCACACACTACCTGTGTCTACACAAACCAAATGCTGTGTCATCAAACAAGTGCAATGTTGTGAGCCTTGCATTATTAAATCTCTTTATCAGATGATGTAGTTGAAGTGAAGTAATGTAGTCATTCCAGGATATCTGAATTGCAGTGCCTAAGTGGGGTTAGCACCAACATGCACCCCAGGTCAGGCACTTAGAAAATTCCAGTAGTCACCTGTCATGCAAGTTTTCATGTGCCTTTGATGAAGGTGCCTCAGAACTCCTAACAGTGATTAAGCTGGTGCTTATATGGTCATTATATTTCAGTACAGGACTACAAGCAAAAATCTGTGAATCTCCTGCATTATTTAGTTACTGTACAGCTGTAACAGCCTGACCCTAATGTAAACCAAAAGTTTCAGTTCACCTGAAAATTTACTCATGTACCCACATTGCTATACAGATTTGACAACTTAGGCAATGCAACTCCCCAAGAGAGCTACACTCCCTGAAGCTTTTTGTGGACAAAGTTCACTTGTTTAACTTTAGATACACCAGTATTCTCTTCTCACCCACCATATATTCCAAACAAAAAAAAGGGGAATAGGGTAAAGATGATCCTTTACTGTTATCTTTCATACAAGTGAGAAAATTATTTCTTACAGAATCAGTGTCGCTCTTTGTACCGCATGAGAAACAGGAGTTAAGTCCAAGTTGTGAAAAAGTTCTTCCTAGCAGACAAATTCCTCTGAGATGTACTGTCCATATAATTGCTGTCACTTTGAGACAGCTGTGTTACCTACAACCCACTGACTAGATTTGGACTTGTGGAATCATGCACACAGGCAGCAGTCTCCTCCTTT
The DNA here is from genome assembly GCA_013399915.1 of Illadopsis cleaveri. Classification (NCBI taxonomy): domain Eukaryota; kingdom Metazoa; phylum Chordata; class Aves; order Passeriformes; family Timaliidae; genus Illadopsis; species Illadopsis cleaveri. The sequence continues at coordinate 808,690 of VXBB01007696.1, read as the reverse complement.
TTGGCCTTCCCCAATCACCTCAGTCCTGGCACTGGCTGTGGGCACACAGCCTGCTCTTTGACAATGCTTCCATGCAAGCTTGTTGACATGGTTATACTTGCTTGGCCAGGAGTGAGGCCTATCAGGTGATGTGACAGGTGGAACCTCAGCATCATTCTGTGTTTGGTTTCTACAATATCAGCTGGACCATCCCAGAAAAAATGGTACTTCCAGTTTAGTTATTTGATCAAGGGACACAATCTCCTCTGTCACTGAAGGCCAATGACATGCAAGTTACAGCAGAATTTTCCAGTAACTAGTTTAGCATTCTTTTTCTACTATAAACTATGGATGTTGCTGCAAATACTGGTATCTGGTGCTACAGCTTTAAGAACTCACCTCAATCACTGCACCAACGCCTGCTGGGATCAGCACCAATAAACTTGTTTGTTCATCCAAAAGGAAAAGAAATATTACCACAGTACTGAAGCACCGCCAAAGCACTAGACAGAAAAAAGAAAATGGAAGGCTTATTAATATTTCAATGAATAGCTGAGATGACAGAAGACTGATGACCTATTTAGTGCAATTCTGTCCTACACAATTGAAGCATGGATTTCTTCTGTGTACATCTTGATATGGAAACAGCCAGTGATCTCTGGGCAAATAGGGAACAAGAACATTTTATGCAAACTTTATCACAGGAGATGAAAGAAAATCGGAACATTTAATGAAGACTTCTGTACTGAAGCAACATATGAATACAATTAGGAACTACATTGTTGATTCTTGTCTCCAGGAAGCTGAAAGGCTGTGAGATAATATACTGTCAGTATTTGAAACTCATTCATTGTTTGTAGATGTTGAGTGTTGCCCTCAGCTTTCTTGCTTTTCTTTGTTTGGAATCTTACAAGTAGATTCTCACGCAGCTCAACATAAACAATGTATATTTTTAGATTGTTTTTCATATTTCTCCTCTGAGAGGAGAATTGATTGATGGTGGTATTCACCATCCAGGTTGAAGAGGTGGTGACCTAAATGACCAATCTCTTGCCTTTGTACAAACTGGATATACTATGGAGTTGGATTGTTGATAGAGAACATAGAGGAGAAGAATGTAGAAGAAGAATTTAGAATAAAGTATCATTAGCTTTCCCTTCAACTGCTGCTGCCTGCCTCGTTCCTTCTGTGGGTCCGATCCTCCTACATACGGACCGACGTGATCCTGCATCAGTTGAGTCTTTTGAATTTGACTTTATTGAGTTTAGAAACTAGCAACTGACTCTTATTTCTGAAATTCCATGGACCGGTTTGAATTTTTATGAACTTTTTGGCATACACATGCCAACAGCAGTACAACTGCTTTAAAAAAACAAATGCACTCTCATAAAAAATGACACATGGATTCTCCACAGGATAAAAACCTACCGTTCATCATAAATCAGAATGCCTTTTTTTTCCCTGGTAATAATATTCCTTACATGTTTTAATCCATCTGTAAATATGATAGAATTAGGGATAGTCTCAGGGGTCAAGTGACTCCAGGTTTACAATTTTGCTTCATAATCAAAACTGGAAAAAAGCTATTGGAAAAACCTTCACCTGTTTCTAGGAAGGCTTGGCAGGATGTCAGATCACTACATTTCTCTCATCTCTCTTATACACAAATCAAGGCAACCCTCCCATGCTCTCCCCCTCCACCCACCCCATGAGGCTCTACTGCTCCTGTTTACATCAAAGCCCAGATCAAGCAAGAGCATTATAATACAGCACTTTCCACCCACAAATATTTTGGAACCTGTAGTTATCTACAAGGAACACAAGGAACTTGCAAAACAGCATTACCCGTGAAAGCACAATCTCTCCACCCACAGAACTGTTTTTGGTCTTCATGCTTTTCTCAAAGTACTTCTCTGTTCCTTCAGCAAGGAAAACATGGTAACTAACTCAATATTAATCTAATTCCCAATTCCAAGACAGTCAAACCTCCCTAGTGATGCAAGTGCTTAAACTCAAGAGATACCTAAGCACAGAACTAACAAAGTTAGAATAGAACCATCTGTGTAGACTGTCAGCCATCTCTTCTGTGTACACAAACCATCTCATTTTGTTGTCTCTGTAAACCTACAAAGTGTCAACTTAGAGCAAGACTGAAAACACACACCATAGACAGCACATAGACAACACTTTGCATTCTAGTCCATACCTGCTTTTGTAGACATCCCAATCATGCTCCTCTTTTTCTTCCAAAAACTGATGTCATTTTTAAATGCAAGGAAATCAAAGAGAAGCTGCAAATAGGAACAAACATACTCATTTGCTTGAAACACACACCAATTAGAGACTGAAAAGGTTAACAATGCATTCAATATGGTATTAAGAAAACCTTGTTTTAGAAGCTTTAGAAATGAAAATTAGGACTCACAAATAAAAGCTAAAAAGAAAAGTTGTTGAAGAAGCCCAGGCTCTAAAAGCAGTGCAAAATGACAGGATGAATTTCAAATACAACCATTTCAACGCTGCACAAATCAGTGTCCTGTAAAGACTGGGCAACTCATCATAGAGGGTGAAGAATGACAGTCCTGAGGAACCACACACCTCCTTGACAGACCAGGGAAAAGCACAGTAAATTAAACTAAAAATGCTCTGTATTGGATTGATGGTCAATTTACACTTGGATAATATCAAAACTCCAGAAAAAACATCCTACAATACAGCAAGCCAGGTTTCCTCTGTACTTTGTCACTAAGTAGACCTAAACTTCCAGGACATTTTAGAATTTAATTTATTTGTAGGAAGCTTTTTTATTTTCTTCAGTATTTTCATTCAATATAGTTTTTGGTATTTCCTTTAAGCCTTCAGTGTCTTAAAAAAAATCAAATGCAGATTCCAGAAATTCTTAGGTCAGTGGATTTTAATGAAGAAATTTTTAGTNAATTAAATTAATATGTCATGGAAGTCTAAGGCTTTCCAAACAAGTTAACTGTATGCAATGTAAGTATAAAGAAATATAACCTTCCAAGTTCTTATCTCTCCCAGAGTATGGGAACTGTGTTGAGTATAACTGTAGAATACAAAAATGTTCCTAGTGTCTAAAAAAAGTTGTTCATTAAAACCAACATTCAGATTTAAGCCAATGCTAAGAAAGGGACAAACAACAACAAAAAATAAGCATGAGTGCTCCACACTTCACAGGAACATTTTTGGAAGCAATTCATATCAGCTGATCATTCCTCCAGGGATTAGAAGTCAGAAACTCAAACCCTGGTACAGGTGCCCCAGCTATGCCACTGCAGTGGTAAACCTTGGGAGAAGTCAACAAAATTTGAACCAATGTTGACAGGCATACTAATTCTAAGGGCTTTGGTTCAACTACAATGTAAAAAAAAGTGATAATGAAGGTAATGTTTTATATTTCAGTCAAGACTGCTAGTTTCTACATAATTATCTCAAATTTCTGCCTTATTTAAGATTTTTATATTAACTCTGTATTGGAAATACAGCTGACTTGTACCAGAAAATATTTCCATTGCTCTACTGAAATTATTTTTTCCAAGAATAATTCTTAATAAATTAAACACCTGAAAGTCCAACACACACCCCCTTTTTTTTCATATTATGTACTTCTTAAAAACTAAAACCACTTACATGGAATGCTGCTACGAAGAATGTCAAAGCCAGAAAGTACAAGTTAGTATCAACAAAAATCCCTTTTACTTCATCTGTATCCTTTTCTGAAAATCCTACAAAAAAGAAGGAGTCACTGTGCAAGAAGTATCAGACAGTTCATTGCTGTTATGCTCAAGTCCAGTATGAAAGGAATCTTATGTCACCTGCACAAGTTTTGTTAAGGAATCATAAATCCAAAACACGATGGAAGCTTTATTGGTAAAATCCTAATCTATCTATATTTTGGAAGTTATTTAGCTTGCCATGAACAAAACTCATCAGTTACAAGCCTTTAACTTATGCAATTACAATGTGTTTTGTAATGTTTTGAAAATGGTTAATTCACCTCTGTATTCTTGTTCCTTACCACAAGTCAACATATATTTTTGTTTTTGACTTAAGGATAAACAACACAAGATTTGCAGTATTAAATCTCTTCACCAGCCATCCAGAAAAAAAAAAGTGTCATCTATGCACATAAAAGACACAAACTGAGGGGTTAGTTGTGGTTTCTCGGCCTAAAGTCATTAAAGGCAAGCATACCAAATTGCTGGAGGGAGTACACAGCATCCTGCATGTGGATCCAAAACCGAAGTTTTCCAAGAGATATTTTGTCATATGACACTGTAAGAGGTAGCTCTGTTGTTGAGCGATTTATAACCTGCATTTCAAAAAGACATGTTTCATTTTTAATAGCAGAAAAATGGCAACAATTACTTCCTTTCATTTTTTTAAATAAAGTGATTGTATTACACTATAATTTAATCACACGATTTAAGAACTGTTTTCTAAAGGGAATAACATCTTAGACTTCTATACCATGCTTGAAGTCTTCATGTTTTTTCCAAGAAATGTTAAATTAGCAGTTTGTTCTGTTCAAGTTCCTATAGCAACCTCACTGATCCTGTACAAAAGCATGAAATGGCAGCATAAAGTGGGAATCGTGTGCTTAAGGTAATTCTTTTGACAGTTCTTCTCTGAATGCATATGCTAAGATTACCAAAAGCAGAATGTTATTAAAAAACCCAACCAACAAACAAATTGTATCCTTAAGGCCACAGTCACAAATTTACTACACTGAGGCTGATTTTGAGAGAAATTGAAAGGGTAGGAAAGCAAGATGATGCCACTAGCTCAGACTAGTGAAAACACCACAGGTAAAACTAAGTAAGATAACTTTGGGATCTGAGGTGTCACAAAAACTTTCTTCCTCTACCCCAAAAAATAAATCTCTGCTAATCCTACTTTATCATCTATATGTTATTTAAGCTGGAAAAACAAAGTCTTAAATTGACTCAGCTCCTTCTGCATGACAGCTGTCCATATCCAACTCTCAAACAGGTTTAAAATAACCCAGAAAAACCCCTTGTCCTCTTAGATGTACCTCTTCAGCAGGTACTTCAGTACAAGTTCAGGCAGTATGTTTTGCATTTCCAAGGACAGCTCAGGACTACAGATTGACAGGCACTCTTTGCAAGAGTTCAAGATCTACTGCTCTAGGCTCCTAATTACTCCCAATCATAATTCCCATCTCAGACCTGCTATTCTACACTGCATCTGCTTCTACAGTAATTAGCTAGCTGACACCTAACTGACGTGAATAGGCTGCTTCTGATTCTTGTGACACAGAACACGGTTTTAGGCTCCCCACCTATCAGTGAGATGTGAACTGGGCTATTTTCATTCTCCTATTCCCTCTTTCCTCCAGTGAGCATAAACAAATCTCAATTTCACCACCATCCCAAGACCCTGTAAGCTTTTCAGACAGTGGCACATGAGGGAGAGGAAGGGAAGCTGAGAAAGTTATATGAATACAGGCAGAGAGAAAAGCTTGAGAAACTGGAACATTGTCAGGGATCTCTGAACTGAATGGAACAAAAAATCAAGTGTGGTTTGAACTGACTGTAGAGAACACTGTCAAGATTCTACAGCTGTATACCAAAAACTATACAAACATCTTCCAGACTGCATCTCCTTTTCAAAGGATTCCTGTAATTCAATTTGTCTCATTTAAATTTCTCAGTCTATCAAAGACAGCATTAACATTTATGGGAGAAAGAGAAAAGAAATTTTATCTGTGGAGGATGAACAAAAATTTTGCAAATGCCTGGGTAAGCAGCATGTGGCAAATGCACTCTTCACAGACAAAGAATTACTATGGAGGAGTTAGGGGTAGTGTAGGGAGAAAATTGGATTGCAATAGAAGACAGAGATGAGAATTCTTCAACACCAAAAACAAACTAAAATAAAGATAAGATTAGAAGAATGAATTCTTTCTCAACAAACAACTAAAGGCCCAGAAGTGGCGCCTCACAACCTTTATGTGAATGTGCCAGTTGCGAAGCTTTTGAAAGCTGGGAATGACCAAATCCCTGCAATACAACCTACCCCTGCAGTATGGCATCAGAGCATCACACATTATTTCTGGCACTCTGCTAAAGCAATACTACAAGATGTGCAAACACTGCAAATAAGTTCAGTGGTATGAATTTTAAAATTATCTATTAAATTCTGTGTAATCCCCAAAACGCCATCATCGGCAATCAAGAACATGAGGAACACATAATCTCTAGACTGCAGTACCTACCACAGAAGACCTACATCCTGATCAAAATGAGAGTCAGTTGACATTCTATACAGCCCAGTACAAGCAGGAAAAACATCTTCAGCTCCATGATTTTAGGTCAGGCATAGAAAACAGACAGTCTGTGCCCCTATTTACAGTCAAACGTTAACCTGGCTCCACCAAAGCTGTATTACCTTATTTCCTTATTCTTTCCTGTTCTTCACTTATCCCTTATTCTCTCAGAGAATGTTTACTACAAGACCACTCTTTCTGCAGGGCTTGAGAGCAGTTTGGCCAGTCACTACTGAGACATCACATAAGCCTGTGCTGAAGGGGAAGTTTGCAGGTTTTAGTGGAATAGTCTTGACAGTACTTCCCAGGATCTTTAATGACTTTCTAAGGCAGTGAGTTACAACAGCATGCACTAATTGTGACATGCATGATAACTGCGGGAATGTCATTAACAAATGAGAATGCTGAATTTATTTGTAAACAGGGTACATGACTCGACCAGTTAGAAGTTCGCATCAATGTACTGACCTGGACTGGATGAGCTGTGACAAAACAAAGGACAACAACCACTAATAAAGACATTACAAATGTATATCTAAAGAAATACTGGACAAAACTATCTGCTATCAAGACTTGTAACAAATACTCAGGAATTTATTGTGCTGTACAAATTTGGGGTGGAAGGGACACAAATTTGTAAAGATTATCCTGAACACTAAGTAACAAAATCCTTTGTCTAAGCTAAAGTAATGAATTGGAGAGATTATTTAGAAGGTTTATGGGAAGTTTACATCTACAGAGGCTTCCAACTAGAAAATGCATAATCCAATCATGCTCATTTAACAGTTTTGAGACATTTCCCAAGACCGTTGTTCTCAGTAACTCCAACCAAACTCCAGTCAGTGCAATTGAAAAGAACAGCACGGCTTAACTAAGAGCTGCTAAGATCAACATGATTTAGGTACATGGGACTGCCATGTGTAACCTCTAGCAAAGGAATTTTATCATTTCCTACAAGACAAGAGCTGGGCAAAAACTGAACATAGAAAATTCCACTTTTTTTTTTTTTTTTTTTAAACTGCTGGAGTGACTGAATAGTAAAGCAGGTTGCCTATAGAGGCTGTAGTCTCTCCATCCTTGGATATAATCAAAACTCAACTGGAAAGGTCTTAAGAAACTCACTCCATGTGATCCTGCTCTGGGAAGGGGCATTGGACTAGCAATCTCCGGAATCCCATCCAACTTCATCCTTCTGTAATTCCACTACTGAAGTTTCAAAGTTCTGACTTATTTGAGTGCACAAAAACACTGGACATACTGTAACATCAAACTTTCAGGCGCTCAGGTTACTCTAACATGATAGAGAGCAGCACCAAGAAATTTAACCACAAGTGAATTTTGAGTAGATAATAGCTACTGACTTATCTCAAGTGTAGCTCCACTATCAGCTGTCGATATTGTCAATATGCCTAGAAGGTATGAGAAGCAACTCTGGGATGCTGACACAACTTCTTCATATTAGGGAGTCAAACTACTAAGGAGAAAGCTCCTGCCACTGCTGGTGCTACAGTGATGTTCTCCATATCCACCCAAAAAGCAGAAGCCATGGAATCCAAACATCTTTGGTGGAACAGAAGACAGTGACTGACAGATACTTTTGGCAGAGAGAAGTCTCAAAACCCAGGCCCAGCTTCTGCAGTTACCACAGTAGGTCACATTAAGTTAAATGGCCATTGAGTCATTTTGTGCATTTATACTTTTTCATTACAGCAAACAACCTATTTGAAAATCTTAATTAAAACAACACTGAAGATTACTGTTAAAACTGTTAAATGTAATTAAAGGTATTCTATTACTCACCATCAAATCTTTCACTCTGTTGCTTAGCTGATCAATAAATAATATTGGAAGGTAATGCACTGTCTTCCCCAACTGAACCCTAGGATGTTTAAACATGGATTTTATGACTATAGTGATCTAAAAAGAAAACTACTTTTATTCAAAATTAGCACTCATTCATCACTTTCAGATCTACCCAAGCAGAAATTTCCCACCATCTTTTCAGGCACATTTTCTTTTAACACACAGCAAGAAATTAGCCTAGAATCAATCTTTCATTGAAAGATACCACTATTTAAAAATTTGTTTGTTTTCAGTCTTCTATAGAAAGACAGAATAAGCAAATAAAAATACAAATGAAATTGGTTGTGATGATGCTGAAACTTTTGTATGACCAAGGGAAATTTAAAAGTCTGTGGAAGGGAAACATGCTGAAGTTTACTGCCATATATTTGTATCCTTTCTTTCAAATATCCCCTCCTACTGTGACCATGACACCTCTCCACCATCTCCCTCACTGGTCAGTGCCTGGCAGGACATCAGTCTCACGCTCTGGCCCACATGGGACCAGGAATGTGATGGCTGATGCACAAATGGGAAGGTCAGATACTACTGGAGGGAGCAGAAATATTCTCTGCCATCTACAGAAGCTCTCATTTGGATTGCCCCACCACCTCACCAACCTGCATGAATCCAACAAAAACTTCCCAGCTTTCAAGCCCTCTATCAAATTGGTTACTGCAAAATTATTTAGCAAATTATGACCTACATGCAATTGCTTTGTCAGCATCTTAGAAAAGTATTTAAGCCCAATGTCCTAACAGAGACAAATTCTTTAAGTCTTCACTGGAAAAGCAGTTATTTACACTGTGATGTTCTTGTTAAAAATCTATGGAAGTAGCATCATGGAGCTTTTTAAAGCCTGAAAGTTGAAAAGAAAGAAGTCTCTAAGCATGCTAAGAAAGACTGCATACTAAACACACAGTGTGCAATAGTAACACAGAAAAGTACTAAATTGAGACTCAGAAATAGTGCTTGGTTATTTAACTGAAGTGATTCAGATTTCTATGTAGTAACTATGATTAAAGCTATTGTTAGTGAAATTGCAGCAGGTAATTTCATATCCAAACTATTTTCCTGTGTAATGCAGTAACAAAACAGCAAATCAACCAGAAAAAAACTTCCTTCTCCATTAACCCCAGTCCAACAACCCCTTCTTGCTATGGGTCTGTTCTGGATGGAAACCTATCCTAGAGCCCCGGGGTCTGCTGGTTAACCAACTACTTCTGGATTTAACAGGGTACTTGTAGAGAAAAGCATTAACATACAGCAGCACAAGCCTATGCAGCACTTATATGCTTGAGGGTGGAAGTGATTGAAGTAAGCTGTGAGCAGAAGCTACTGCCTGCACCTAGAGGCTTAAAAACCCATCCTTGTCAGTTAGTACTTCCTTGAGGAAAATGACATAATGTAGGAACACCCACTGTCAAAGTAAAATAAAGGGTGAAAAAAAGATATCCTAGGAGATCAGGTGTGCCTCTTCAGCACTTCCAGTTTGTACAGTTTGTAACTTGCAGATGAAGGATAATTAGAAAGAGTCAAGGGATGGCAATTGCTCTGAAGGCCAGAAGGACAATTGGAGAACAAATGGGTTTGAAGTCTGCTGTAGCATTCTATCTGTGTCTTTGCAGTCCTGCTTTGCCTTACTATGACAACTGCACACAGGAGAAGAATTCTAAACTCTGGGCTGCCCAGGAACCAGGTATCTCCAATAAGCCTTTCTAGTACATAATATCTTAGCAGCAATTTGTCACTATCAAAATGCAAGCATTAAGAGCATCTGTTCTTGTCTCTAGGTGCCCATTTAAACATAAAATACTAAAGAAGGTAAGGAGGATGTTTGAAGAAATGTGCCATAAGTTTATAATAACATATCTGACAAAATTAAGTCATCGACTTACATTTTCATGTAACGGTGAATATCAGCAGGAAGGGATGATCCATCAAACACAAAATCTTCCACCATGACATTTAAGGTTAGTCTTGACCTCCAGTGTGAGACAGGTTCATCCAGGGCATTGGTCTGTTTTTCTGCTTCAATTTGCTTTTAAAAAAGAACAAAAATACACAGTGTTAACCGATGCAAAATTTTGAACAGGGTAATAACCTAACTCACAGAATCCAGGGAGTTGTTAAGTATATTAAAAACCAGAAGTCCACTAAGAAACAGTTTACCTTAATTTCGATCAGATCAAGTATTTTACTGAAATAAGACAGAACAGATTTTAAAGGCCCATCACAATCTGACACTGAAAAACTTCAGTGGCCATTCACAGCCACGTTCATCAAGAAGGAACATTCATCTAATTAACCTTCATGCCTTGGGAATGTGGGTACTAATAAGAAAAAATCACTTTGAAATCAGGACTGTACAGTAATAAGACGTTACTTCAAAACAGTCAAAAGGATGTGGATGATCAACCAAACATTATCTGTTTGTCTTCATATCTTATTCTGCTACTTTACAACAGCAAAGCATATTATTTCACATGAATTCAATTCACTATAGAAAGCACCACCATGCTGTTACAGAGCAATACAGTATTTCTACCAAAATTTGAAGCAATTATTGTTAACTAGGGAAGTGTTTTAATAACTAGACAGCATTTTAAAGAGCTCTGCCTCTTCTCTGCTGAGTGGTCTGCTGTTAGCATGATAATCAAGAAGAGGATATTGATTTTTTTTTCTGTTGTATCATCATTAGTTTAAAGATGCAAGCACAGCAGATACTAACACTAGAAGTGCCTGTAAAAGAAATTACTTATATTGCAGATGTTCTTCTATAGATGGAACACACACCTACCTGTGTGTCTGATTCACCCGTGAGCAAATTGATCTCTTCTGGTTTGGGGAGCATGTAGGTGGTCAGAGGGCTCACTATATGCACCTGCTTACCATCATGCCAAGGCAAAACGCCAGCATGATGAAGAAATACAAATGCATATAATGTACCATTATTTCGGGTTTTCTTTGGTACAGAGACATTCACTGTCCTAAAATACAAAATAAATATATTATGAGATGACATAGCACATGCTGAAATGTTTAGCTATTACTAAACATTTGCGTTGCCTGGAAAACAACAATTACTTCTGGCTAACATGTTCCATGGCTGGATGGGGTCATTTCTTATACTCCAGTACATATCACAATATCTGCATTTCCAAAGATTTACTATTATATTAAGATAGTTTAATCTTTGTCCACTTCCTACTTTATTGCCCTAGATAACATAGGACTATAAAGTCACAAGCATCATCAATTCTTTTGTTGCTTTCCTCTACTGACAGGTCACAGGGCCACAATTACGATAGCACTTGTAAAAACAGCCTTCATGTGCTGAAGATGCATCACAGATGGTATACACGATACAAAGTTTAAAAAGAAAATCACGAAGTTTTGCCATGCACTTTGCATTAATAAAATATCTTCTCAGCTATGGCATGCCAAGCATAGAACTCTAAACTGAAGCCCCAAACCATGAAGTCACTCCCCTTCCACTAGCCAAGAAATCATCCTACTTGCACCCTTGCATAATGCCTCCTCTATTCCTGTAGTCTTGCTCAGCTTATTCTGCTCTGAATACTTTCAATGGCTTAGCAGACTCTGTCAATAAAACAGTTCTTGTAAGGTCTGTCAGAAATGAAGTTCAATATGACCTAAACAGCAACCAACGAGTTCTTTAGTCACAGAAAATGAGAAGAGTAAAATAACCCTGGAGACTATGATAAGAGAGTCAAGAATGGGGCAATTATTTTAAACAAACAAACAAAACAAAAGTGACACAGCAAATATGAAGAACAAAACAAGTAGTTCCAGTCATTTTAATTGTTCAGAGGCATATGTAGAGTGTAGTGTTCTACTAAAAAAATCCTCAAAGGGCACAGTCTTAGCACCAATATCCCTTTGGAAGATCCCCAAACCCTAGGCTATCAGAAAAGAAGGCTTTCTCGTGTGATTTTTAGCAGAGAAATAGTTATGGAAGAGCATGTTGCTAAAATACACAAAAGGAGAACATGGTTTGACACCTAAGTCCTGTTCCAGGTCTGATGCCACAGCAATGTAGCCAGTGATCTAATCACATCTACCTATGTGATTAGAGGCAAGTCTCAAGCATTTCCAGGCACATTTGTCTTTAGATTTTCTCAATGGAAAGTAATTTTTACTAAATAAGCAAGGTGCAGTTCTGCAAAATGCTTGCCTATATGGCTGAAAACAGCACACTGATCCAAGCTAACCAACAGTGGATTCTACCTTGCCTTCAGGTAACTCCTGCTTAGGATGCGCACTTCAGAATTCAACAAAATACTCTGACACCTTGGATACTGCTTGTCCAGATCCTTACCTTTCAAATTTGGACTCAATATCAAAATCCTCCACATTCAAAACGAGATCTATATTACTCTCAGCACCGATGCTTGACCGTGTAGTAGTGTACACGCTTAACTGAAAACAAAACACAGCACAGAGAAATTAAGAGTATGGAAATAAATTAATTCATCACTACATTTAGGGTGTAAGTCTGTCTTCTAGCTTCACTAATTCTCCCAGCTGCAGGAAGGTTGTACACACAGGGAAAGAAAATAGTGTGCTCAAAAAAAGTCTTTCAGCTCCTTTTGGGAGCAGAAACACAGCCACTAAATACATTTGAATGGGATGACATGTTCTGGAAGTTGAAGGAAGTGGAGCCATTTCACATTACCAGAGACCCTCTCAGTAAAGGAAAGGGTCTCTGTCAGGGCTGGAAAGGACATCTGGAGATCATCTTGTCCAACCCCCTGCCAAGGTGAGCTAGAGCAGGTAACACAGGAAGACATTCAGATGCGTTTGGAACATCTCCAGATAGGGAGACTCCACCATCTCCCCGGACAGCTTGTTCCATTGCTCTGTAACCCTCAACATAATGAAGTTCTTCCTCACATTGAAGTGGGAGTTCTTGTGTTTTAGTTTATGGCCATTACTCCTCATCCTGTCGCCAGGCACCACTTAGAAGAGTCTGGCACCATCCCACTGGCACCCATCCTTTGAGATATTTATATGAATTAATGAGATCCCTTCTTAGTCCTCTCTAGACTAAACAGGCCCAGCATTTCTTCCGCAACGCTGCCCTAACCAGTACGTGTGTGACAACAGATGTACGAAATCAATAAAAACCAGGAAGCCAAGTCCTATCCGTGCACCAGTGAACGGAGCTCTCCACAAGGCCCAGCATTAGCGAGAGGGCGTGGNCAGCTCCTTTTGGGAGCAGAAACACAGCCACTAAATACATTTGAATGGGATGACATGTTCTGGAAGTTGAAGGAAGTGGAGCCATTTCACATTACCAGAGACCCTCTCAGTAAAGGAAAGGGTCTCTGTCAGGGCTGGAAAGGACATCTGGAGATCATCTTGTCCAACCCCCTGCCAAGGTGAGCTAGAGCAGGTAACACAGGAAGACATTCAGATGCGTTTGGAACATCTCCAGATAGGGAGACTCCACCATCTCCCCGGACAGCTTGTTCCATTGCTCTGTAACCCTCAACATAATGAAGTTCTTCCTCACATTGAAGTGGGAGTTCTTGTGTTTTAGTTTATGGCCATTANCCCGCCCCCGGCAGCGCTCGCGGCTCGGAGTTGAGGGAGCAGCGCCCGGGGCTGGAGCGGGGAATGCTGCGGTGCTGGGGCGAGTGCAGAGAAGGGCACTGAAGCTGGTGATGGGTCAGGAGCACAAGTCCCATGTGGAGCAGCTGAGGGAGCTGAGGGTGTTTGGACTGGAGAAAAGGGGTCTTGAGGTGACCTTATCCCTCTCTACAACTCCTGAAAAGGAGGGTGTAGCTGCGTGGGGGTCAGTTTCTTCTCCCAGGTAACAGGATGAGAGGACAAGGTCTTAAGCTGCACGTGGGAGTTTAGGTTGTACTTCAGGAGGAATTTCCTCACAGGAAGGGTGATTAGATGTTGGAATGGGCTGCCCAGGGAGATGGAGTTGGATGATGGATCTCTGTGACGTGTTTATGGAAAGACTGGACCTGGCACTTTGTGCCATGATCTAGCTGATATCATAGGTTCAACTCGATTATCTCAGGTGCCTGTTCCAACTGAAGAGATTCTGAGTGACTCTGTGATTACCATCATTATTATCATTATCATCGTCAGTCATACTCTGCTCTCGTAGGCCTGAGCTACCAAACATTGTCCCTCCAAGGAGCTGGGAAGGCTCTTCCCTCTTGGCTTGGCTTGAAGAGGGAGCGTTTCTTGTGGTGTCCCTGCATGTGTGTGGATCAACCTGAAGAAAGTGATGATGTGAGTACTTGCCTCAAGTATACCTCAGCTGAGAGGCTTGGGCAGAAGGTACTGAGGGGCAGAAGAGGCACAAGCACAAGTTACAGCTCACTGCCCCAGCAAAGTGGCACAACCAGGAGTTTCCTCACAACACAAATGAGAGAAAACTGACACTTGGGTAGGTGAAGGGCATTCAGGTCTGTCCTGGTTTCAGCTGGGATAGAGTTAATTTTCTTCCTAGTAGCTGGTACAGAGTTGTGGTTTGGGGTTAGCATTATACTAATGGTAGCACACTGATTGATTGGTTGTTGCTCCACAGTGTTTACCTCAAGTCAAGGACTCTCAGCATTCTGCCAGCGAGGAGGTGCTGGGAGGTAGCATAGCTGGGACAGCTGACCCAAACTGTCCAAAGGGATAGTCCACACCACAGAATGTCATGCCCAGTATATAAACTGCGGGGAGTTGCTGGGAGGGGCTGGTCACTGCTCAATGAGAGGCTGGGCATCAGTCAGAGGGTGATAAGTCATTACATTGTGCTAACTTGTTTCTCTTGAGTTTTATTCCTCTCTTTGTTGTCACCTTTTTCATTATTATTTCATTTTATTTCAATTATTAAACTCTTCTTATCTCAATCCCCAGGTTTTTCCTTTTTTTCCCCCAGTTCTCCTCCTCTTCCCACCAGGGGTGGGGGGAGAGTGAGCAAGTGGATGGGGGGTACTTGGTTGCCAGCTGACGTTAACCACAACAACTCCATCACCTGAAATTAGAGAATAATATTAAGTAAAATGCTAACAAGTCTTCCCTTGAAATCTTCATTTCATGCTAAATGTCTGTCATTTCTCTGGTGAGCTTCCCCAGTGTTTCAATTTTATTCTTGATACTGTTCATATTAATGGTTCAGCTTACACTCACTGGACCTCAGAGGATGCCTTTTTTCCACCCTCCATTATCAATTTTTCAGGTGTATAGGTGTCTGGAGTGTTGGTTCCCTTCTGTTTCCTGGATAAAAAATGTAGCCAGAGCTAATTCAATCTAATTTAGAAAGACTTACTCTCATGGAATTCTGGAGTGCCTTTTCTGAATATTTTTTGATCTTTCAATGTTCTTCTTTAAGCACACAAAATAGAACTGGAGACAATATTGCTGTCACAGAGGGACACTGTTTTCTATTTTCACCCCTCCCTCCCCCTTTAAATCCCTGTATTTCATCCTCCCAGCTGTCAGGTAAACAAACACTTCTCCTACACACACTGACACACAGAACACACATCAACAGAGGATGCCTAAAATATATGGACTCAGTCTTACTCACAATTATGGTTTGTATCCTTCCCCTTATTGTAAACTCCGTTAAAAAAAATGGAAAGAAAAAATCCAGACGAAACCAAGCATTTTTTGTTTCATTTTTTAATTTAGCTTCACGCTGAAAATTTAATTTACAAGCCATTCATGAGGAAAATGTCCAGTTGGGCAGAATGAGCCACGATTGTGTAACTGCACTCAACACTTGTAGTGTATCATTTAGGTCCCTTTCAGTAAACCATCCTTCTACAGCACAGTTTAAGCACCTACATCATATGCTCACTTCATCACACCCTATAGTCCATTTCAACCTATCAGACAAGTAACAAGAGAAGAATGCTCAAATTGAGGTATTTCCTTTAAAAATTTAGGGATCACTGGCATTCAGAGGTAATGTTAAATCATATAGTTTTAAACATTGAAAAAATGTACAAAAACCAAGTTCATTTTTAAAAAATATTATCCTTAGTCTTCCATGCATGTTAATAAAAAATATAAAAATCAAATTTATAACACTGAAGCTATACCTTTTGTTCTGCAAAAGTATTTCCACAATTGGAGCCACAAGGTATGGTCATCTTTAGTACAATACTTGTTTTTGCTCTTCATTTTATGAAGTCTAGTCAGTTCAGTGCAAAGGTAATAGTCTATGTACACAAATCATTGGAGCCACATGAGGGAACTTTACAGCAGAAAATATGCATTTAGATCATTATTATCTAGTAGCACTATATATTGTTACAGATTTACACTGCACATCCAAGGGCTCTTACAAGAAAAACCTTTTTTTCTTTAAACACACCAGGTCTGGTTGAGCAGCCTTGAAATCAGCAACAGAAGTTGTACCACTGACAGAACAACCACGATACCTCACAAGTGAGTCCCTACAAAACAGCTTCCTGATCTGTCAACACAGGTTTCCAGCTAAAAGCATCCTTTTCATGGCAGTGCCTAACTTGGATTCAGTAGCAGTACAAGAAAATTCCAAAATGTGACCATTTCAGTGTCAACTTTTTCAGTTTTGCGTTTAAGGTTTCAAGTGTGTTCAAAACCATAATAATCTTTTTTTTCCCCCAAAATATAAAAATGATATCCTCAATGCAAGTTTAACAACAGAGATCAAAATTACTTATTTTCTGAGTTATTCCTCAGCTTGTTCCTTACTCAATTTTATTTTTCCAAAAAAGATGAACTAGTATCTGTGATCAAATTAGAAATATCTCACACACCCAGAGAGTTGCTGGGAATTACAAAAAGGTTTAGAAAGTGGTCCCACTGAACAGATGTCAAATACTTTTAGCACAACGCTGCAACATTGAAGTAGTATAGTACATAATACAAGGTTAGCTGATGTTTACTCTTGGTCCTCTTCCAGGAAACAAATTCTATCACTTCTAAAGAAATTTACTTCTGACTTCTATCTCTAACGTTGCTGATTTACATGGACTCTTAATACCCTTAGAACAATCTGAAAAAGCAATATAAACAAATCACCAAACACAAACAACTACAGAGACAGGCAGCTGTAATGGGTTTGCTTTTTGTCTAAGTATATACAGTTGCTAAGGAGACATGTTTAACTCAAAGGAATTCTAGTTCACATATTTAAAAATACAATTTCATTTTTAGATGTTTACTTTAAAACTGCTTTTGTCGTCTGGAAAATACAGCACTGGCTAACCTAAATGTCCTTTTTGAAATATAAGAAATATTTTGCTTGAAGTTCATTATAAAAGAAAACATAGGACAAAAAATATATACTTAGGCCATAAAAGATCTTTCAAAGTTTATTTCTTTAGCATTTAAAATACAAAATTGTCTTCATGCTGGATAGTGAATAAAAGACATGTATTTGGGTTTTCCCCATATACATTCACAGACTTAGAAACAACCTGTTGTCAGATGAATTTCATTTCCAGTACCATGGTAGGATGAAAAGTGTCTGAGCATCAGCTTTCTTCGGTATCCATGAGGAGACTTTGTTTGCAATCACATTTATAGTGAACAGGCTCACACTGAAAGCGATATATATATATATATATGTAGCGAGTCAGGAGTCAATCCAATTTAAGGTTTCACTGTAAACATCTAATACTTCTAAATTTAATTTCTTGTTGCTCACAGGAACAAGGAAAATCTCTTAAGCTCTTTCAGACCTGCTGTCACCTGGACACACCTGCAATGGTTGAAGTGTATGAAAAGAAAGAACAGTTCTATACGTAATGGCAGGCAGGAGCTAAAATAGTACATGGGCTTTTAGTTTTGGGTAGCATTACCAGAACAGGACTCAAAATATTCACCTGCTGCTCCCAGCTCAGGGAGAAAAGTCCATGGATGTCACTTCAGCTTAAAAGGCAGCAGGGTCTTCTGGCTGCAACAAACCTACATAGAACAGACAGCACAAGCAACAACTAGGGATATAGTAAACTGAATTCATCAGCCCAAGAGGCAGAAAAGATCCTTCTTCACTGTGGGAAAAGGCCAGCTGCAGAGTGAAAGCTCTGCTGCCATGCTGGGCATGGATGGGATTTTCTACTTGCTGGTTCAGGATCAGAAGCTCAGCCTGATTTTTCTTCAGCTGACTTTGGCTCAGAACTGGCACTCTTAAATAACACCCCATTGATAGTATAAAAATAGAGTATTACAGAAGTCATGACTTTTTTCTCTTGCTTTCTGACATTTTTGGTCAAAGTGAAAAAACTGAAATGTAGCACTCTACCAACAGATTATCGTGCAGCACCTTTTTTGAGATCACCAAGCTGTCTCAGGTAAGCTCTGATGTTCATATGGCTCTCTGCAACTCAGCTCAGAATAAAGCATGACAACTGTGTGCATAAAAACATATCCCAAAGAGCTAAGTTATGTAACTTACTGAGGTGCAATCAGTGCTAAGGTGATTCTACTGTTTCTGTTCCCAGAGACTGATACTTTGAAAACTGCAAATACATCTATACCCCAAGGCTGGCCTGCAAAGGAGTACTCTGCTCTGCCATCCTACTAAGGAAAAGTGGAATAAACAGGCACTGCCACCACACAACTAGTGAAATGATTTTGCATAATGAACTTGCAAGACAATCTAGGCAGTGTCAACTACTGTGCAGAAATGTCTCAGCATATCTCACAGAAACATAAACCCTCTGTTTTATAAGCCTCTTATATCCTCTGCCCTCTTGGTATCACCACTTCAGTTTAATCACATTACATATGATAAAGCACATCGAACCGTCTGGGGAAAAAGAAGCTGCTTCCTACAAAACAAATCACTCTTCCACTTGAAGACGTCAAAATAATTACTATCTTGAAAGAAACCTGAAATGCTTCCTAGAGAAAGAAACTGTCTCGACTTGACCACTATGAGATGCAGGAAATACTCATAGTACTCAAGTCCAAACACAGCTAAAGGATGCCCTGTTTGCTGCTGTGTTCTCTCAGCAGTTTCACCTCAGTGTTACCATTTATACATGGTTTGACCACAAGGTGTTGGTGATCAGCATTGTACACCCAGTTCACCACCAGAACCATTCCACAGAATGATCACCTTTGTGCCTCTGAGGTGATGCTGGAGGGTTTTTACCTGTAAGGTCTTACAGGGTTCCTATCATGGTTTGAATACTTCTCATAATTTAAAGAAAAAAGGCAGGATGAGAAGATGAAATCTCACTTTCCACGCTGCCAGCAACCAAGACATTACTGGGATGCTGTAGTACCTTCAAGATGCTGCACCCTCTGATTTCTTCAAGAAATCACCCTCTGAGTAAAGACCACCTGGCTTAAATTCTACCTAGTCAGGTTAACAAAATTACCTGAATGACCATGTCAGCCTTCCTGCTCAAATGTGAAACAGATCTTGCAGTTTTGCTGGACTGATCAATTAATAATTTAATTAATTAGTAACTAATTGTCAATGACACTCCATTTTGTATTCTTCCTTTTTTTTTTTTTAAATGATCTACTCAGGATAATTTGTTAAATAATTTAAGTTTTCCTAATCAGCTAAAGTTCAGATACCTAAAAAGTAGCAAACTATTCGAAATGCCTGGTTCACAGGGAACTTCTGTCCCTCAATACTGCTTTAGCAGCCAAATTTGCATTTTGCTAATGTAGAACTCTTGGCCGGTGTTATATGTCATTTCCTGTTTCTAGAGCACTCATGAAAGCTCTGCTAGAGAAAAAACCAGAGGCTTCACATTAAGTAAAATGCAACATTTTAGAAAGTCTTATGACCCACACTCCGACCTAAAGAAAAATTGAACTTAGTTGGTTGGAACTTTTGATCAGAATTTTGTTTTCTCTCCAGCCTAGTTTAGTCCCGTAACATATGCAAAGCTGTGCTTACAGGTTTTCTTTTTCTGAGATCAGAAAGAATGTGCTACTAAAATTCTGTAACTAGTATTTTTTAAGTCAGAGCAAGTTTGGGTTTTTTGTGTTTGTTTGTTTGGATTTTTTAAATTTTTTTTTTGTCATTTAATGAGAATTCTATTTGTGAAGGAGCAGAGAGCAGAAGGTGACTAAAACAGTTAAGATGAGCAGCTATAGTTACCACATGAAAATATAGAAATAGGAAGAATAATTTAATGGCAATACCAAAAATGAACTTATCAGGGAACTCATAAATAAATAAAACCACACTTGCTTTAAAAATTTATCAGATGTTGAAGTGCAACAATGACTTTTCCAAGAAAATGTTTACAGCATTTTATGAATACAAAAATATTCCAACCATCTCAGTGCCTAAATGAGCTACCGAAGGTATTCAGCTTGCATGAAGATTTAATAAAGAGCTCTGTGTGACACTTAGCTATTTACTTCTGGCAGCTGTGTCACTAAAGAGGTTGCATCACTTCCCTACTGCACACACGTCCTGTTCAACCCCTGTGACCTAAGGATTTATACCTTGAAAATGGGATTAGCAAACACACACACACGTCTGGTTGCTATTTATCACACCTAGATCATTCCAGTGACAATAAATGCATCAAAACATATAGTGTAATTAATTAATATAAAACTAAGTATACAGCCTAGTTTCTCCATAAGGCTTACAAATTTCCTATGAAGCATTTTAAATTTATCTGCTACAGCAACAGACTCCTCAAAAAATCTGTAATAACACTTGCCATACTGTGCTAGCGACAGTGGTTTAAACACGCTTCGCACCTACTAAGTACTTGTTTGGTTTTAGTGGAGTTTCATTATGTTTGAAAAAATATAAATGAAACAACCAAAAAACCAAACCAACCCCCCCAAAACTTCTGATATTTTGGATTTTGTGGTTTTCTGGGTAACTTTAAATACTTGTTCAGCCATATGAGAAGATACTCAGCCTTGGCTGGGTATCTCATACAATATGTAAAAATTCAGGTTGATGCAGGAACTCTGCTGGCAAGGGAGGGCAGTGTTACATAAGAGTACAAAAACACTCGTCAGAAATGTCAAATGCCTTCACACCCCTGCATGTTTTGTGTAAGGATCATTGAAGCTGAATAGTTGCAAAGAACCAAAGTAATTTCTGCGTGTCTCCTTTTACATTTAGGGGGTGTTGATACTACCTGTTAAAATATAACAATCTGCCCATAAAATCGGTAATATTTGAGTGAATGTTTGGTGAAGGGGAAAGGAATTTTTCACTTCTACTCTGACTTTGCATCAAGCCACTGAAAGCTGACTGTCACTACCCAGCTGCTCCACAGTCAGATGTCTCTAAAAAGGCTTCTCATGGGGAACTCTTGAAACACTTCTGCAGTTGGGGTTTGATGGATGAGTTGGAACGAGTACTGCTGCAGTCAAGCGAAGTGTTTCAGGCCTCGGCCCTCAAGAGCCTGAGCTCACCACCCTGTGGTAACGTGGCTGCTCTCTCACTACAAGGCAGTCTAATATTATATACTACAAATGCTAAAATTCATGGAATTATAGTAATTAATCTCAACTGTAGCAACACAATGTGTGACAATATTGTCTAACAATATTTCTGTGCAGGCTGATCCTTCATCTTTCATTCTCCTATTATGTCTTTATCTCATTCAGTAATTCCTCAAAAGAGGGAGAATCGCATTTTCCTCCAGAATCTGTTGTTTTGTCTTATGCTTTTTTTTTTTTAATGATTGAATCCACCAATTTTTAAATGAGTTTTAATCCACCAAGAGTGCTTGCTTGTGACTTGTGTTGGTCACTGGCGTTCTCCAGCAGCAGCTCTGGCCTGAGCTCACTGATGCACAGGACTTTCAGTACCTCTTCACCACACCACGTGGTGCCTGTTTAAGGGCCCAACTACTACAGGCTGCAGCGCCCTTCAGTGCACTCTGTACAGCTTGGGTGCACACAAGTACAGCTACTACACTCACCACAATTACAAAACACCTCAAAATAAAAATAAGTCAATGAACCTATGGGCTTTCATAAAACACACCCTCAAGTTACACCATACGTGCAAATTAGACACACTCATATTCAGCCAACTTCAATCAGCTTTCTCAGTCCTTTCACAGACGTGGTCAATGCATCTCTTCCTTTGGAGCTTCTCTCACTTCAGAGTTGTCCACGGGATTCTAAGCTTACCTCTTTCTTCTGTTCAGATACGTGTTGGGGAACTCTCTCTGCCCCTGCATTCTGAAATTCTCAAATTCCCAAGCTTACATACAAAGCAAAAGATAACTTAGACACCTTGAGCCAGGTGCCATAGTCCTGCAGAGATACAGTATGTCCAGACTACACCTGCCTTCTCTTATATACTGTATAATTACAGAAAAGAGACCTCAGGGACATCTCCCTGTAACCCCGAGGCATGATCAACAAAATTAAGTGTCTCTATTGTAGCTGTCTTCTCTGTTTTCAAAAACTCTACTGGAGGAAAGCAGGCTGTTCACTCCACCTGAAATAACCCTTCTCCTTAGGTTAACAAGGTATATTGTAAGAGACTTTTCTTAAGCTTAACTTGCCTTTTGAATTAATAGTCAGCATCTACCATCCTTGTGGTGAGGAGTGTTCCTATTTCTGCTATAGCAACTTTTTCCATATTTGAAGACAAGTTCGTATCTTCCTTCAGTCTCTTCTTCTCTGGATTAAAGGAAACTCTTTTTGAGTACTTCCTGTCCTCCAGACTTTATTCAGTTACATCTCATCTCTCTGAGATGCCCCAGTATGAACAGGTACCTCGGGTAAGACCTTATCACATCTTGGTAATGTAGAAATACCAACCTGCTTCTCAAAAGCCACATGCTGATGCATCTCTCCCTCAAAAGATGCAAAGATGCATCTTTTCTGCAGCAAAGAGTTGACAGTGCTCAGTTTGACATATTCTGTGTCATCCCTGCCTCAAGATACAGCACAGTAATACTCACTCCCTCCTCTGTGCAGCTGACTATTCCTACTTAAGTGTAGTTTCTCATATGCCTTATTTTTTCAATCAATTTCTCCTATTTTTCATGATCAGTTTTAACTCCTATCTTGCCAGCCAGTCTGCTGCTGCCCTGTGAGCTTGGCTTTTGTTACCTAGATAAATAAAAAATTTAATTATTACCTCCACACACCCCCATAAAGCATATTTTCTTACAGTTTTTCCTCCTACCCCCTTTATTAAAGCCAGTTCCAGTTTGGAGACCTGCCACATACAGTTTGGGATTTCTAAGGACAGATTCCAATACCCTAATGAGCTTTTAAACACGTCCTGCTATTTAAAAAATAGTTATAAAATCATTTGGTACAAACAGACACTCTTTGCTAAAATTCTTCCTTTTCAAATCTAGTTTTAAATGCCTTTATGGGAGACTCAAATCTCAATAGTTTTCCATGCACAAAACTAGTCAGAAATAACTTAGAAGATTTTTTTTGTTTGGAAGCAGAGTTGCCATCACAGTTATTTTGTAACAGAGTCCTCCTTCCTACTCCTTGAGGCTTTTGTCACACTTCCTAATCAATGAAGCTCTGCGGTTTTATAGTAATAATCTATATTTTTCTCTGAGACCTCCAGCAGCAGTTAAGGCATCTGGCTTTACAAAAGGAAACCTAAGTATTACTAATACAAGTGTGGTGGTTTTTTTACAGTTCTAAACTACTCTAAGCTTCATATATGTTCTATGAAGAATATGTAATGTTGCTATAGATATTTAAGTAGCATTTCTTCAGGATGTTCTGCAACTTGTTGCTGGCTTGGCCTCTGAAGTGACTGCAACCTTTTCCAACTTGTGCTGATACACCAAAGTTTTCATGATGCATTCCATGCTATGTTATCTGTACAGGCTTGCTACAAAAGGAACCTGTGACTCCTGATAAATCCAAATCAAATATAGCTCTGTAAACGTCTCCCATAAAATGTTGTGTGGACATGATTTGAATTGGTTATAAGAGAAAAGCACAAACAGTTCAGTTATGTGTTTTCAAACAGTATGTGGCATGTCAGTTTGGAAAGAATTCATGTTTAATTGCATCCGGAAGATTACAGTAAAAAAGTGTTGGGGTGAAGGATAAAGAGCCTTTCCTTTTCATTCCACCATGGAAAGAGAAACAATTTTATCATTCAGCAATAAAAAGTAATCCTTAGCAAGTTTTTGTATTACTGTTTCCAAACTGTTCACTGAAACCAAAACAAAGGGCCAAAGTATGCTTGCCTTGCTCAAGAGAATAATCCCACCAAAATCAACAAGACTGACTATTCAGATATGGACAGCAAAGTTTGGCCCCAAATAAACATCCCCATAACTAGGGAGAACACTAATCACCAAAGTGCACTTTACACCATAGTAGCTACAGTTTCTTTATACATGCACAGTTTGTGCGACACTTTGTACATGGAACTAGCCAATGGAATATAAATAAGTTGTGCCGCTTCCTTTTAAATATGAACATTAATAATGAAGCACATTCACATTTTTGCCTTTCAAAGACCTTTTCAAAAAAATAAAAACACCTTTCCCAAAGTGACCTGGAACATGTTGTTAAATATAGCACATATGATTCAAAGGATGATATTCAGGTAGAACTTCCACACACAAAACTGGTATTTGCTGTATTATTGGAGTGACTTATGAAAATCCCAAGAAAATACAACCCTCTCACCAGGAGAGGAAGGTAACAGTTGTAGTGTTAATTCAGTTTCTTCTGCAAGGGCTTCCTTCTATCTCCATTGCTGTCAGGGCTGAAGTCAGTACAGATACCATTAGGAGCAGAAAGAGATGAAGTCTCCAAGCCGCTCTCAGCTCCCATCTGATCAGCATAGAGATAGTCTTCTGCAAAGTGTGGGTGCAACACAGCAAATGTGTAGAAGTCATCTAAAAAAAAAAAAAGGTTGTTGCACAGAATCAGCTCTTTGAAACAGAAGGATGCTAAATTTGAATACTTACACATATATATAATCACATGATTTCTTTGGAGAAAAATAGCAGCAGTTAACATAATGCTAATCCCCAGAGCTTGTTTTAGCTTCTCAGCATAAGTTTACCACATCCGCAGAGCTGAGATGCTGCAAAGAGTTATCTAAGCCCTCTGAAAGCACTTCAGGCCAGAGCTTAGCTGTATGAAGGGGTAAACAGGCTCAGATTTGCATTAAAATGCATGATGAGCACCACATGCCCTGACATAGCATTTCACTATTCACTGGGGGTGTACAGAAACCCTCCAGCTGAGATCACTGAACATCAAGAGTAGTAATTTCTTAAATTCTTAAAACTCTTTTGCAAATAATGGCCTTTAATGCTTTGCACTCATGGTTTGCTTCAACCTAACAGCAGTTGTCAATGCTGCCTTCTGCTCTCAAGATTCCAGCATTTTAAAAGTCCCAATATTTTACAGAATAATATTGCAGAGATTTTCTAACACAGAAAAAACCTCCTGATTTTAATGTTGGATAATAATACAATAATAAGAAAAGCCAGATTAATTCTTGGGGATGTGGGGAATCCTTAACATCAAGAAGTAGCATTTTGTGTTGAAAATCAGACACAGAAACTGTCTCAATTTGCCCATATGACTTTAATCAGACATGATTTGAACACAAGATACCGTACAGGACCCAAGCAACAAGAAGCTATTCTTATAATGTAAACTGACACTAGAAAAATCTGGGTGTGAATGTTTTCAGTAATTCAGTCACCTACAGTGTATCACACACCTCCCACTCAAATTCACTGTGCTATCCCAGAAGAGCTCATGATCAGATGATGATGTGAATTCCCCAGAGTGCAGAGCAGATGACACCTGAAGAAGCCTTTCAAAGGAGTGAAGCCCAGTTCCTCCTACAACTGGGCTGGTATGGAAGAATGGAAACACTGCAGCTTTCCCTCTCTGCTACTCTGAGATGACATGATTTTTCAATACTGCAAAGGGCAAGGGAGCAAGAGAATGCCATATGGCTCACAGGAGCACTGAAGTTGTAGGGCAACCCTGCCTCTGAACTGTTGCAAAGGGATAGGCGAGGATAAGGCAATAAACATAACTCTATCCTTCCACTCACAAAACAGTGGGTGGGTATCCTTTAACCACAGGTTATATGGATCTAGAGCATTCTGGACCCATAATTTCAACAACAGTTGATGAAGTTTAGGTCATAAAAGCCAACGTTACCATCTATGTTGAAAAACTCTATGTACAACAGGCTGATGGATCATATAAATGATTAAGTCTTCATGAGGAAAGGGGAATCCAAATTGAACAGAGTAACAATTTGGATAGGTCTCTGTAAGCTGACATTTTGGGTCCTGCTGAAAGAAGTCCTGGAAGTAATAAGGAATATTTATTGCAATTGTACTCAGCAGAGTGCACTGAAAAGTGTTTGGAATCCCATTTGCCTTATTCATCAGAAACATGAAACAAGGTGATGTGAAAGAACCAACTATTCCAGCATTACTTCTAATCTCAGGTCTCATCTTGGAGCTCAAACTGAAAGCAACTGTGAAGCATTAGACTGAAGGAAAGGATCACCTCAGTCATTAACTTGGGGGAAAAGGTGATTTGGCTTCCCACCTCCACTAAAAACAAAGAGACATAAAGAAAGAAAGAACTTTAAGTGGAGCTAAGACTCATATCTATATCTTTGCATTAAGTATGCACATGTACTAAAAGAACTTCAAGAAGTTTTTCTCCTACCCCTGAAATACCCTCCTACTACTTGATGCCCCTCCTGGAAGCTCTGTGTTCATTAATCTTCTCTAGTTTTTGTTTCCACTAAGCTAAACAATAGGATAAGCCTGTGGTTAATATATAATTATTTTAAGCAAATAATCCTTACTTCCCTGATTCTTCATCCATACAGATACTCTGAATATGGCCAATTCTCCTTTTGTTCTGGCTATGGCAAGGCAGGCAGTCTTCAGAACACTTTCACAATCTGAATTGTCTATCAAGAATTGGTGAAGAGTTTCCTAGAATTTGACATGCCCTCCTAGAGAACCTTTTCTAACTCTTCAGAATCACATCTTAAGACTGAGAATTCTTGCCTCTGTCTATATTAGACTAAAGGATAACCTTTGCAATCAAAGTGCATGTGAACAACTAAGCCAACTGCACACTACTTAAGAGAACTGATAGACAGATCTTTGGCAACCAGTGTACTTTCAACCATGCAACAAAAATCCAGATTTCCAATAATTCAGATTCACAATTACCAGTCTAGTTACACAAACTTGATTTTGCTCTTGGTTATTCTGTTTATCTGCAACCTGAGCTTTTCCTTTGGGATGAGATCTGTGGCTTCAAGGACTCTGCCATATGTGCAGCAATTTTTGTTCTTACAAGTAAGACTCAACCCAATATTCCTGCTTTAAATTCCAACACTGTAGAAGGGAGATTGTCAGTCGACCTCTGCTGTGTGTATCCAAAGTAACATTAGTTCCAGTAGATACAATGTTTTGATTTCTCAGAATTTGTCTGGACAGTATCTTCAGAACCCTGTGGTCTCCAAGTTTTTTCACCTCTCCTTTCCAGTAAGTAAATGCAACAAATTGAGCAAGTGTTAAATTCCACATATTCTCAGGAAAGGCAAGAGGTTGAATACTTATGGCAGGAACTTTCAATACCAAAAGTTTATTTGCAACTTCTAATTCTCTAATCTAATAACTTGGATATTTACTCCCACTATTAAACTATTAAACTTCTCTCAGAAGAAGTGCTAAGGAAAGTTTCAAAGAAATTATGTAAACACCATCCTACTACCTATTTTGTGTTCCATCACAAAAGACTATTCTTGATTACAGGATATAAAACAGTCAAAATGAGAGCCGAGCACTCCAGTGGCAACTGCTGTGGCTTGATGGTCCAGATTTTCTTGTGATGGGATCATATGATGACCACTTAGGGAGAAAGTGCTGATTAAATGCAACTATTAAAGTTGACTATTCAAATAGGAATTCTTTGGTAACTCACATGACCTGGTCTGAGTTCACCTGTACATGACTGTCCATGTTGGTATTCTCAAACAATGAAATATGCCAAAATTAAAATTCTGCTACACTTACCAACCTAAGATTTGTGCTGGTATTTTTGAAGCTGGTGATTGGGAGGTGGGGGGAAGAGCTGAGTCACTGCACATTGTGAGTTGGAAGACAAGGAGCAACAGTGGTAGGCAGGAAAAAAGCAATGAGCAGCATGGGTGTGGAAATGCTGGGGATGTGACAGATGAGAGGCACAGAAAGGAAAGGGGTAGTACAGCAGGAGGCAAGGAGGGAAGACAGTAGTCAGGAAAAAAGGAAAGAACAGTGGCAATGATACTGATTTCAGTAACTCTTAACATATTTCTGTATTTGAAGCTTTATGTACATATTGTATGATTGTAACAGAGGAATTACTAGGGTCAAAACTACAATTTACTAACACTGATGTATTATTTTGTAAGATTTTTACAAATTACATACACAAGATTATCCTGAGGGAAAACAATTAGAACAGGGTATGTCACAAGCACCTCTATTGGAGATACTTAATGTGGTGGCTATCAACAACTCAGTTCATACTCAAATGATACAACTAAATATAGAACCTTACTGCATAAAACAAAGAATCCAAAGTAAAATATAAGTATTCTGACTCCCAGCACAATCTATTCACTCAGGTCTCAATTTTCCAAATGCAACTTTCTCACCTCCATTCCACCTACATTACAGACTATAGAATAGGCAGCCTGGTTAACCCCCTCATTTCCTGCTCCCAGACACAAGAGACAAAACAAGACAGAGCTAAGGCAGCTTTCTTTAAAAATACATATTCACATACATGTAAGTCACAGAACAGAATATGCTGAAGGAGCTAATCCTCTTAATTATGTGACTTGATGTGGAAGGGAAAACTGAAAACATGCAAACATGGCATTTAATACCAAAGGTGAAATTAGTTTTTTCAGATGTAAATTTACTTTGCTTGCAGTGCTGTTATCAGTATTGAAGTCACCAAGCCAACTAAAAAAGGTAGAGTTTAATAAAAATGTAACTGCTTTGTTTGCCAACATGAGTGCAGGCAACTTTGACATTTTGTGACAGTTCAGACGCAGCTAGAATACTTACCATATGTAATCTTTCCTTTTTCTTCTTCATCTACAGCTCTAAAAAGATGTGTAACATCAATTTGTGACACACCCATGGCAGTCTTCAGAATACAAGCTAAATCCTCTTCTGTTACAGTTCCACCTTCTGATTGGTACAGCTATGAATCAAGACAGCAAGATAAATCATTGCAAAGCTGAATGCCAACTCCTATAAACAGCACTACATTGAAGTAAAGCAAAAAAAAAAAGTTTGGTATCAGAAATTCTAGTCACTCTGCAACTGATGTGATATATTAAGGATTTCAGATTAGTCTGGGTAAAAAATATCATCATCAGTTCACTTGTGTGTGCTTAGAAAGTAAAGCTTGCTATAATCAGAAAAAAGTTCTACATTTACATGCCTAACCACTGGAATTACTGTGATATCAAGCGACAAGACTTGTCAAACACTAACACATTTTGCAAACATGTAACTGAGATTAATATTCAGTCCACTGAACTACGAGTCCACACTCCAAGACAGTCTGTGATATCGGGAGATATATTTAGGTCGGCCTAAATCAGATACCATTTCCACTTGGTCAGGTGTAAAACTCAAGATTCCTTTGACCAAAATCCAAAAGCCAGCTTGCATAAAATGCCTGTATCTAAATGGTATTAATCAGGAAAATCCCTACCCCATACACCAGTGATGGGCATATAATTTTCTACAAGTATTTATTCTAGAAAACAATCATTTGCATAATCTTACTTAACTAAAGAGTTACCTCACAGAAAGAGTTTTACTACTGACAGATTGATAATGAAGAAGAATTGCTCATAGTCCCATTCCACCTTTGCATGTGTACTGAGAAATGGACCTGAATACTTCAAAGCATCTGTACCAAATACAACCTCATTAAGCTTCTTTAAAGTAACTCAATTTGCCTGTACAATGTAAAGTGAGAGAAAAGAGTCTTTGAAACATTTCTTTCTTCTTTTTAAGCATGACTGAAAATATCAAACCATATAAAAAGTGCTGTTTTGGAAACTTCCTTTTAATTTGTCTACATCATTGAGCAGGTGGGAACTGATGAGATTGAACAAAATAGGCATAAGTATTTATCTTTCATACAAGCAGCAGTCGTTGCCATGAGACAGCACACCTTAGTGGAATAAAAATATTAAAGTTCCATTGAAGAAAACATATGCTCAAATCAGGAATCTTGCCTTCTGCCCCCTGGCACCTAACCTGCACATGGTTTCACAGGAACAGGGCAAAGAACAAGACAGTTCTTTAATAAAACCTGCTACATTTTCACAGAACAAGCAGTCAGGTAATATTGGGTGGTCAGTATAAACACCATATTGACAGGATTTACAACAGTTTCTTCTTTTTCACCGTAGTGCTACTCTTAGTCCAAACCCTCTGCCAAAGCAGGGTGCACAGGAGTGCATCCATGTGTGTTTGGAATGTCTCCAGAANCACCCCAGGATCCCCCTGGCCCTCCTGGCCACGAGGACACTGCTGGCTCATTGTCTGCTTGTCACCCAGCAAGACTCCCAGGCCCTTCTCTGCAGAGCTGCTCTCCAGCAGGTCACACCCCAGCCTGTGCTGGGACTTGGGGTTTTTCCTCCCCAGGTGCAGAACCCTGCACTGGCCCTTGCTGAACCTCATCGGGTTTCTCTCCATCAAACTCTCCAGCCTATGGATGTCTCACTGAATGGTAGCACAGCTTTCACATCTATCTTTCACTCCCCTCAGTTTTTTTATCAACTCCATATAATGATAGTATTTTTCAAGTTCTTCAGTCATATACTAAAGGCTTTAGCTTTGAAAACTTGTAGCTATGTGAAATGTTGCACTTTTACTGTAAGAAGTAGCACATGACAGAGAACAGCACCTGTTCAAAGTCATACATTCATGAACTAGCTAGCTAGGTCCTTCAATGGCTCCAGGTAAGCTGTGTGAATATCTTACTCTATGTGAAGTCAGGACAGGAGGTAGGAAAGGATTAAAAAAGTTCTCTTTTTTTTTTAATCCTAGAATAAGCAAAATTTCCTCAGCTTGAGACTTTTCTTAACCTTTCCAGTCATCACTAGCAAGATAAGATGAGCCACACCTGTTTCCCCTCACTGAGTACTTCCCCTTCTTAATACATGCATAAAGCTTCTTTGCAGTTTTACAGCTAACTTTATATTTTGTAATTAACAAAGTGACTCAAAATTATGTATTATGAGTTGGAGAGTGAAGCAGATAATGAAGAACAGAAATTTTCCTAAGAAGCAGTTTAATTATCTTCAAGTCCTTCCAGAAAGAAAATAACCATCCAATCTGAGCTTTTCTTCCTCTCAAATGATAAAATTATATTCCATGTTATGAAACAAGACAGTTAAATTAAAAAAAAAATAAATCCCCAAAGCCCCCTTTACATTTACTTCAAATCTGTTCATTTTAGCATGAAGACACAGAGCTGACCAAACAGTACCTGACTTTTTCTATGCCACTTTATAGCTGAAATGGATTGAGTCAGGACAGAGGCCTTTCTTTCTGCTTTTCCCTCAGAAGCAGCAATAAATAACAGCAGCTACTAACGGCAGATTTCCCACAATATTTGTAGGAACTGACTATTTTTGCTCCTTCCTCCTTTGCCAAATTTACTGGATTCTGGCCAAAGGGTAAGAATGATACATGTGAACACTAAGCATTCACAGGAGCCTCATTTCTTCAGCAAAATGTAGTTAAAGTCATCATGCTGAAGAACCCAAACACAACTACAAAGAAAATAAGGCTGCAATGTAGCACCATGCAACTGAATGCTCTGAGCTCCATGCATTCACTAATGAAGACAGCATCAAGACTTAGCACTTCTCAGTTTCAGTAACACTGAAGACCACGTGAATTCAAGGCAAAGGGAAAAGATGATGCAGGATGCAGCAGAGTTCACATCTTGAAACAGTGATATTAAAGAAATTAATTGAAAAGTAATGCATCAAGGTGTCAGAAACCCATTGGTTAAGCATTGCTGCTGTCACTTTCCCAAAAAGCTTGCATTAACAATCTATGGTGACACTATAACAAACCACTGAGGCTAGAGCAAGATCAGGAGCACTTCTGGGAAGCATCAAGTCTGGACAAACACTGCAGGACCACCACACATACATGGTAGGACTAAGAGGGAAGAAAATTTTAACAAGAAGAAAAAAGGAGATAAAAAATAATCTCTATTAACATGAAGGAAATTTTAAAAAATACTTTATTAACTGGAAAAATTAGATTTGATTGAAACATTCTAAGAGTAGTAAGCACAACTCAGACTGTTTGTTTAGAGGAATCAATATAAAGGAACTGAGGTTTGAGACTTAATTTGCTATAAAAGATTCTACCAGAGTTCTACAAGGAACAATTTCACACAGCAAGCTTCCATAATTTTACACAACTTACACTTGCAATGCACTCCCTGTTAACACAAACTCTTAATCTAACTATCCATTAATATTGTTTTAAAATGTAATTAAGTATTAAAAGGAAATGTTGAAACTTCTATTGAGTCTAATTCCAGTATTAATAATTTCTAAAAATAAGTAAACTACGTAGAGCAAGAAAATGCAGCTTACCTGAAATGCCAACTGAATCGTTTCCAGAGTTTTGGATGGCTTACAGACAACTGACAGAGCAATGACAAATTCCCGAATGTCAATTACACCATCTTCATTCTGTGAAGGAAAACCTCTCCTCAAAATAGTGCAGTTTGTCTAAGAACTTTAATAAATAACTAACAGTTGCTAAAAATGCAGAATATTCGGAAAGATTATTACATGTGCCATGACAAAAAACCAGTCTCACTGAAATGAAATCACACGAGGACAAGAACCTGGGTGAAAGCTCTGCAGATTCTTTTCGCAGTCTCAGTCAAAAGTCACAGTTTAAATATTCTTGGAAGACAGTGCTGCTACTGCCACCCTTCACTCGCATATTTAACATTTTTCCATTAAACCATCTGAAACTCTGGCCTGGAATTAAAACCAGAGAACCAGAGGACAATGCACCCTAATTGAAGCCCTGAACACATGACATCTGCTCTAAGAGAGAACACTGTGGACATATCCACCTCCTGGTCCAGACAGCACCTCATCCAGACAAAGATAATCATCATTCCCCCATTCTCACTGACTGCCAGAGGAATAAAAAAACTGGCTCATTTGCCAAGATCCTTCAGGTTTCAGGCTCATAGAAGAACAAGTCATTTATATACAAGGTAAATGAAATATCAGCTAACAGACACTGCATTCAGCTGCAATGAGCAGCAGAAGAGGTCTAGCCTGACCCTACATTTTTTCCTCTTCATATTTTGTATCTAGAAAACAGACAGTTTTTGTCCAGCTAATATTCCTTGTAAGTTCTACCTGAAGCAATCTTTTATTTAGCTGATGATAGGTGCCCTTACCTCACTGAAAGGGAAGTGCAGTAAGCAAATCTTATGGTGAAATGCTCAGAAATCAGACCTCAGTGAATTCAATTGAAACAGAGGTAGGCTGAAGTGGAGTTTTTGAAAAGTAGTAAAATTTTTAAACTTAATGTTGTTTCTTACCTCATCAAAAAGTGCAAACATACTTTCTAATGTCTGAGAAACTGGAAATTCCAAGTAGGCTGAAAATTCTTTGAGATCAACCTTTTCTTTCTTCATTTCCATGGCACTTGCAGCATATTTATCAAGATCATCTTCAAGTTTTTCTGGCTTCAGCCTATAAGGCATATTATTTTTGCACATTTCAAAAATCAACCCCATTTTAACAATACATATTTCAAAATATCAAGTGAAAAAGCGTATGATGACAGCGTAAAGCTGTAAAGCGCAAAGTCTGGATTAAGAATTATTATACAACTTTATTATAAAATAATGTATTTCTGTCATTTTAAAGCTCCCATTAGTTCTCAAACTGTATTAGGAATTACTGCAAGGGCTTAAGAACCCTGGACAAACTCATGTTCTTTAGTCTACCTTGATTACAAGCCATATGTGTAAGCAGTTCAACAGGAAGAAACACAGTCTAGAACTAACTAATAAACTCCAAGCATGGAGAACTAGGTGGCATTTAGGTCACCCAAATATGGCTGTATTGTAGGACAGTAACATAAACCAATTATGTTTCCAAATTTACTAATGTCACTGAACAGGAAGGACATGATGCAACTCACCTAAAAAAAAATTTTCAAGGATTACATAATAGCGATTATACGGCTAATCCTGTTTATCAGTCCTCATTTTTCACATTGAGTCTTAAGTTGGACACTATGATGAGGTAACCCAAACAAAATTCTTGCAGTTCCTACAGAATTTCCTCTGTCCTTCCCCATTGCAAAACCAGACTTTGACTGATGAATGAACAGCTTTATATTTATGTACCTATCTATTGCAGGGTTTTTGAGTAACTTCTTGCCAAAGTCAAACTTCCTGTTTTGGCTTTGCTAAAAAAACCCCAAAACAACAACAAAAAAACCCCACCCAGCCCCCCAAATAAAAACAAAAAACCCCAAAGCAACAAAACAAAACAAAAAGACCCAAACAAAAAAGCTTTACTGAATAATCTAACTATGAATAAAATAAATGGTGCTGCAAGTATGATGCAAAGAAAAGCAGCTTTCCCCCCTAATACAACATCAAACAGATCTGTATCAGGTCTCCTCTGAACTAATTTAGTGTAACTTGGGCATCTTTCCACTCTGAAGACAAAACATGCCAATAAAGTCTCCCACAATGTCCTTCTGCAGTTGCCTGTTTTGCTGCTTGGTGCTACAGACAAGGAAAAGTAGTTATACACACAACTCAGAAGCTTACACCAGAACTGTTCCCAGACTGCAGCTGGGACTCCTCAACAGCTTCCTCTCAGTAATGAGAATGAATAAAATGCTTAATATCAGCATTCTGAGGAGTTTCTGAAAAAAGATAAGAGCATTTCTGATAGGAAGATGATCTGATACATCAGCTCCAGAACTTGACTGCTTGCTGCAAGTGACCCTTCCTAAACATTGCAACTTTTAAGTAAAAATACAACTCCCATGTTGTCTGTCATGACCTATACTGACTTATCAATGTGTACTAACATTGTACTAAACCATGTCAAGACCTGTATTTCTGAATTATAAGACTTGAATATGCAAGAATTCTTCCAGAAACCCACAGTTCCTATAGAACATTCACAAGTTCTCCACACTAGCATTAAAGCATCTATCTTAAGATTTAGTCCTACACAGGACACGTTTCCCCTTCTGCAAACATTCATTTTCCATGATCAAGTAGAAAAGTAGAAGGAACAACCAAAAATAAAAATCCATAGAGGATTTGAGATGCACACAGGACTCATCTTCTCACATGCAGGATTACATGCAAGAAGTGCCCACTGATAATACATCCCAGAGTAGTAGCTGAAATGGATTTTAACTGTAGGATGAGGACAGCTGGCATCTAAATCCTCCCTTGAGATAAGCCCCCAGTGACACAGAATACGTAGTGTAAAGTCTGTCTCTGAATCAGAGAGATTCTGTTTGCAATGAATGGTCTCAAAATTCACCTTCTGGAACTGAGGGAGCACTCATTTGGTGAGCAGCAGTCAAGACTTGCAAGATCTCCTCTTCACCAGTAATTAAGCCTGAAAAGCTACAGAAGCTAGAAGGCAAAATCTTGTATGGGAAGTAACACAGCTCACCACCAATCTTACAGGCATCTTGTGGTTTATGTTTTGTAAATACAGGAAGAGATGTGAGGCAATCTCAAAAGCATTATGTGGATCAGTGAGGCAAACTGCTTCAACCTGAGTATGACTGCATTGTACTTTTAGTAATCTAAGGTGGGCTCACTTCCTTCTAGCCCTTCAAAACCAGAAAATAATTGATATGTTGAAGACCATAACCTGCTAAGCTGAAGTCTTCAGAAGCCAAGCGCAAATCTCATAAGAGCTTCTGAACCAATATGAAAAGGCTTGAATGTCCCAATTCCTTTACAATTGTTACTTTTATTCCAATAGAGGCCAGAAATTACAGAAAGCCAACAGCAAATGTCTTCCCTCATGAAATCATGCTTGTTGGCTTAATAGTTTCCATGCAGGATCTAGACT
This sequence comes from Illadopsis cleaveri, assembly GCA_013399915.1. NCBI lineage: Eukaryota > Metazoa > Chordata > Aves > Passeriformes > Timaliidae > Illadopsis > Illadopsis cleaveri. The sequence goes on along the minus strand of VXBB01007696.1, from coordinate 772,445 downwards.
TTAAATAAAATTATTTGCTGTTGTGGTGTTCTGCTTCATTTTTTAGGTCACTGCACACTAAAGAGAACAAGAAGTATTCCTGAGTCCATGAAGATGGAAAGGACATTTTTCAAGATTAACAGCTCTGAACATTAAATTCTTCACAGCAAACTTCACAAAGAAAACCAGATCCCTGAAGGTAAAATATTTTACAGCATAATTATCACTATTTTTAGCAAGTAAGCTAGTTTTAGCTGTATTTGAGTAATTGAAAACAAGCTCATTTCTTGCATGCTGGGAACCTGCCAAAAACCTTCTAGTGTCTCAGAGAGCTGAAGAACAGCTGGATCTTGTAGTTAGCTACTGTAAACTGCAAGCACAGAGAAACATGCCCTAAGCCAGAAAAGCACAATACATTCAGTTTTATGTCTGCTGACGTACTTCTGTGCTACTTCTTGCCATCACAGAGCAAGTATACTGAAAAACTGCAGAACTGACCTTCTTGAATACTCTTGGTACACCCTGCCTTGATCCACAAAAGCAAGGGCTACCATGGTTGGTATTTGCTGTCATGCCTGATCTGTGATCACCTCCTGTAGTGGAGAGCATTGCTTTTATCACAAATGCAGATGGTAAACATCCTGCAGAGGTTTTTTTCCTTGTTATAGATGACTTCTGAGCACTCTGAAGTCACAGCACAGGTAGTTAGCTGTGAGGGTTTATTACTCTGGGGACACAAAGTTCTACCTACAGTCCAGACCATCATTTCAGGCACACATGGAGAGCAGAAGTCTGCATTGTAGTCTGGATGGTAGAGGCTGTTGAGCAAGAATAGATAGGCACTAGGCCTGAGGTCCTTGCAGATCTTGGTAGCCTACAGCTGCAATGACTAAAAGGATCCTCATGGTCAACTTAATGAGGTAATATTGGGAATTAGAACAAACAGAAGCTTGAAACAACAGGAGCAAATAAATTCAAATCAGAACTCAAGGATCTCCTTGCAGGCAACTACCCTAAAGCAGCTCATAAGAAGTATCTCATAAAAAGACAGACTAGACTTAATTAGCTGTATTAATACTTCTTGAAGGAGAAGATATCCAAAGAGGTCTTTAGTAAGGCACAAAATCCAAACAAAGTTCAATGTCCGGAGCATGGCAAGAGATTCAGTTCAAGTAAAAACAGAGAGTGGGGTAATTAATTACAGAATAAATCATCAAATGAAACAGAAGATTTACAATGTATGGGAAAAAAAAATGAAAGCTATAACATAGACTGAACATAGTTTACCAGTTAGCTCGTTGGTCAGACATAAATTGTCAGAATGAAGAGAAACATGACTCCTTGAGGAGTAATGAATGCACAGTTTGAGAGGATAAGTCTATGATCAACTGACCTCATTGACAGAGTCATTTTATCACAGAGTTTGATAGAAGTCAATTGTACAGCTGCTAACAGAGCCCGAGCACTTCCTTAGATGAAGCATGAGAACTCACTGCTGTGCCTGCATGGATTCTGGATTGGATCCCATCATGCTGAGCACCGGCTAAGCAAATTTTACAGACAACGATAATGATCAGCTGTAGATACATAATGTGCACAGAAGTAACTCTTCAGTATACCAAACTGAGGTGTAAGTTGATTTCAAAAAATCTAAACCAAAAAGAACTCTAAATCTGCCTTACTGTAGGAATCTTAAAACTGGACGTTACCTCGAAAGTACATCATTGCTCAAAAACAAGTATTAAGACTGGATGAAAAATCTACTGGATAAAATTTACTGTTCCAGTTATTTAGGGATGCTAGTGGATGATCTTAATGCCTCCCTGACCTCAAAACCTTTGAATAAACAGCAAAATGACTACATTGTTATCAAATGTGCATTAGAGATGAAGTCATATTACAATCTTCATCCAATTGTGCCAGAAAAATACCATCATAATATCCTTCTTATTGGCACATGCCCAAATTCAGAGAGGATTATATTTCACCAATGATTAATTGCTCATACCAGAGAGAACTTCTGAGCTGCAGTGAACCTCCCTCACAAATGCACATAACTGTTTCAGAGGCCAAAACAAAACCCTAGAAAAGCATAATTTGAAAGAACAGCTTTAAATTGAGCAGATAGAAGCCAGACAACTTAACAAGAGGATTAAACTGAATCCTGGGATTATCAGCTGCATAATAAGAGACGTGGGTGGTTGGTTTGTTTTGTTTGTTTTTCTTCCTTAGTACTGTAAATTCAGAGCCTTCTAAACAAAGTGACAATCTTTCTTTTCCCTTAGAAGCCTCTCCTATCCTCATGGAAGCTTTTCAGATGGAAGTTCTGACAATAGATTAATATATGCTTGTCATCTGAATTCATGATGTGTGCTGTCCTACATTCCTTATTTTCCAACAGAGCTTTTTCTTCTTTATTTTCATTTTGGTACACAAGCTGAAGATGAAGGAAAAATTACTGAAAGGAAATAGAATATACAATGGAAACATTAAACTACGCTCTGTACTTTCAGGTGATGAGACAAGAAAATGAAAAAGGGTGTTTTCATATTGAGAGTTAATAGGATGAGGCTGTCATTTAGTTCATGGTTGCTCAATAAGATCACTGAAGAAGCAGGAGAAAAATTGGAAAACAGCAGCAAGTTCTACTATTTGGTTAAAGTAAATTTTTCAGGTTTGCTGAGGCTTCTTTGAAAGGTAAAGCCAGCAGGAAATGGCACTATGGGAAGAAAGAAGAGAGGACCCACGCTACATGCACTGACCTACAGCTGCATTAGAAAGTCCATCTGGCAGTGACCTGCTCAAAATATCAACCACCACCTTGTCCTTCTTGGGAAAGGGTGATCCTCTGTCCTCATTATTACAAGGTTAATCCAGTCACAAGATTGGCAGTGCTATTGGCAGCACCTGTTTTCCCTCCACAGATGTCACAGGAAAAGGCAATTGACTCTTAACTGTATCAAATACTAGGAATTGCACAGTATTCCTGATCCTCTTCAGAAAGTGTCTTCTAGCTCAGGAATGAACACTTCAGACTCACTCTGCTCACTTGTCAGATGGAAAATAAGAACTTTACAACCTCTACTAAGAACTCAACTCATTAGGATTCAGGGGTGCTGCTTGCAAGTGAAGTGTAGTATTGTTTCAATTTTATACTAGTGTTTCCCTGATTGTATGATGATGACATTCCATATGTACTCATAAATGCAATATTGTCACACAATGGGAAAACTATATAAACATAAATGTATAATAAAGATGCACCTTACATATAAACATTGTATATGCTCACCCAAGGCTTCTCACAAGCTTTGCAAATTCTAAAAGACATGTATCTGAAGGTAGACGAAGCTGTCCTTCAGCCAAAGCCAGCTGACAGTCTTCAAATGTGTAGTCTGTCACTGAAACTCCCAACGCCCTTGAATAAACCAAAGAAACACTGTAAACAAGATCCTCTAAAAAAATTGACCAGAATAATCACTTTTTTCACAGCAAGAAATTCTGTAACAATTATGCTCTCTATTCTAAAAAACTACAAGGAAGAGCCACAAAAGTAAGTTTACATAGAGAGAATGAAACATGGCACACGATCCATTGCACAGCATTTGCTTTCACTCAGTCCATGAAAATATGCAAGAAGACAAGGCAAAAATTAGGTAGTGCACAAACTTTCATAGACATAAATTTCATGGAAGAGAATAACTAGGGTTTCAAAATTTTTAAGCTAGAACACAAATATATGTTTATTAATAACTGTGTCCAATATTTCTATTATTATTGATTTATTAATGTATTACCTTCAGCTAATACTAATATTATACAAAATACATTTCTCTATTAAAAAAAGCAAGAACACAACATAAAAAAACAAGCAAATTCTAAGCAAACAAGTTATTTTTAAATATATGACATAAGAAAGGTAGAAAAAAAAATACTCCCAAGCCTTTATACACCAAACAATTCAGTATTGGTTTTTGCTTCACTTCTAACTTGATGCTCTGTAATAATTGTAGCATCAAAAGATAATTGATGGAAATCCTGATATTGAGGTTGCCCTGCGTTTGCTGTGGCAAAGTTGAGAGAAAGACAGTGTGGTATGAAAGAGGCCTTTAAGAATTTAGCAAACAAATATAAGATGCAATTTGGAAAGCCAACACAGCTCCATATAAGCTACTCATCTGCCACATTTTTTATTATACTTGATTTTACTTATTGTAGTGAGAAGCATTATCTCCTTTATGCAGCCTTTTCTAGTTTGATGAAATCTTCACAAAATTTTTTTGTTTACTTACCTTCATTCTTTTCAACTACAGTTTGTCTACCTTACTGCCAGCCACCTTTTTCACATGGGAAGTTAAACACTAATGCTAAGATTGATGCAAAACCCTGAGGTCTGCCACACTAATTCTGGCTTTGATGAAAATTCTGCATTCAATTCTCTGCCTTATTACGAATAGTTTTATCTGCAATGGCAGTTACCTCTTATGCAAACAATTTCTGTCAGGCTCTTCCTCTGAATGTCATTCCAAGGCCTTTGATCACCAAGGTAAATAACATAAGCCACCAATCAATTACCAAATTTCAGGAATTCTGATATACGAGACATGCACTAAACATTAAAGGTACTGATCAGAGTTTCTCTCTTCTCTTTAAGGCTGAGAAAGTCAAACATTCAAGAAGAACACCCCACTAGTAAATATTCAAGGTCAACAATACCAAATATGGTAAAAATGGATAGTATTTATAAGCTATTTATGCACAAAACAAGGAATTAGAAGGTAGTGATCTTGGCTGAATAGCCTCCCTCTTCCTAAAAAGAAACAACAAAGAGAAAGGAACGAAAGGACAAAGCCAACTAAATCAAATGATTTAGGTACATAGAAAAGTCATCTTAAAAGCAGAGTGTTGAAGATTGCCTCATACTGGTGATCTAAGCAATTAAATCCACTTCCTCCAAAATTTTCTCTGCTTGATCTGTTCTTGTTTCATCAATCCACTCCTCGTATGATGTGCCCCAGCAGTATTTGTAAATCAGTAAACCACCTTAATGGAATGGACAAGATTCTTGTGATACCATACCTCACCCCACAGACTTACGGTTAACATAGCAACAAATGTGTAAAATACAGATTAAGAACTCCCCCATGCTGTGGGGATTTAAATCCATTTCCAAATACAACCTGGCTTAGAGGTCAGGTATTGTGAGCATGTCAAGACTTCTGTTTTACAATATTCAGTATAGTGTTGTATTATACAAGATGAAATCACCGGTATTTTACAATACAAAATCAATTTTCCTCAAAAGCAGAAAAAGGAGTGGATGAAAGAAGCAGAGTCTTTCCAGCCAGCTGAGATTACTTCCTATTCCCCTCTTTTATACCATCTGCGCACTCGATCATCCCTATAGACATCCATGTCAGCTGTCTCCAGCAAGGACATGCTACAGGCAGTACTACCCAGGGCAGTGCCATTAAAGAATGGGGCAATAAACAAAGATCTAGCCCAGCCAAGCACATCACACCAAATTCATCAGTTCTCCAGGCCACGCTAGGTACAGCATGTAATAGAAATACAGGAACTTACAGGCGATCAGCTGAAGCACAGGAGAACTACACACAAAAGGGGAAGCTTGTTAAAAATAAGTTAGGAAACTGAAAGAGTAAAGTGATCCTCTGTTGGACATACTAGGGAATCAGGAGAAGTGGTAAGACACTTAAATTCTGAAAGGACAAAAAAATTAGTGTCATTGAAACTCATTAAAGGTGGCAATTAAAATAAAGAGACTTTAAAGAAAAGAAAGAAACCCAAGCATTCTCTCAAGTGAAACAAGAGAGGATGGACAAGTTAAAACATAACCATAAGGTGGCAAGCCAAAGCAAGAAACAATAGCTTATTAAAGCCAAAAGCAAGATGCTTTTCCAACACATCAAAAGAAAAATGACTAAGAAAGATCAGGGCATTCAGCCTGGGGGAAGGGTTGAAGCCTGACTGACTGCCAGCCCAGTATCAATGCCAGATTTAAGTAATTGCTAAATAATAGGCCCCAAATATGTTGAAGGAGCCTAGCCAAAGAGGAATAATAATAAAAAAAAACCAAACCAAACCAAACAATCAACAAAAAAATAAAACCCAAACTTAAGATACAAAATAAATTCCAAACAAAAGCTGGGGTCATTTCAGACTCAGCCAAACCACAAGGGGAAAACACAACCTGCATCTTTTTATGGCTTTGTACACCCTTTACAAAAGAGGTAGTACTTGGGCCAGACTTATATTGCTATCAGTAAAGGAAAATCCCCACTACAATTAATACATACATGTATGTTCAATGTCAACACATACACAAAATAGGATTCAGAAAAACAAAAGCAGCTTCTCGAGTTCACCTGTTGCAATTTTTCCGCTGCTTGACCAAAAAAAAAACAAAAAAACAACCAACCCAAAAAACATATGAACTTAAACAGGGTACAGATACATGCAGACTTGCACAATAACAAAGATCAGAAGTGAGAAAGGAAAGAAACACTTTTGCTCAAAGCAAAGCAAAGTTCTATTATAGAATCAGCCAAGGCCAGATAGAGTTCAAGGGGCTCTTGAGTTCAGAAGACAAAGCACAAGCTGTATAGCTAGCAGCTTAAAGGACCTTGATTTCAGCTTAGAATGTTGAAGAAAGTGAAGCTGGGGAACATATAAAGGTCATTATTTATGCTAAGAATGGTGAATTTTTAAATTCCTTAGAATAAAGCCTGGCATACTACAGTTCACTGTAAGGCCTGGGTACAACTGCAACTCACAGAATTTTCTACAGAACCTGCAGAATCAAACTATCCTAACTTATTCTCCAGGGCAATCTTTTTCTATTTCAATTAGGGAAAAAAAAAACCACAAGAAAACCCACTTCAATTTGAGATGCAAGTCACAAGTACAATCCTATACTTTTAATAAACTAAAAATAAAACAACTTTTCTCATACCTTCATTTGAAAGCATTTCCCCTCCTCTTTTCTTCAAACTACCTCTGCTTTCACACTCAGTTAATGTGAGCCTAGCCTCTTAAAAGTCCAGCAGATTTATATAGCCTAACATGAATGTCTGGCCTGACATACCTTGAGACTTTTTCCTTCCCTGCCCTTCCCAAGATGCTGGCTACCTACCCATCATATCATCACACTACACGAAGTTTCAAAGTCAGCAAGTCGCTTGAAAATAATAAAATCAAATGAAACAAAACCCCAAAAGCTTTCCTGCAAACCCAGTCTGTTAAACACAACAGTTGTACTTGTTATGTCCTGATGTCTTACACCAAACAGCTCCCTATGTCTAACATTTGTACAGTCATAATATAAGATGAATTATTAACTTCCTCATTTTCTGCATACCAATCCACTATGCATGCAAAATGCTGAACATAGAACAATGTGACTGCTGGAATATTATGTAAAGTGAGAGAAAATAGTACAGGCTGTATTGTGACATTCGGAATCTACACTTGAACAAAAACATTCTCAAAAGGTTTTACAGTGTTCATAAGCAGAACTGTGAACTAATCAAGAGAATATTCCACAGGCTGCTCAAAAAAATCCTTTAAATCAACTATGATCTTTATTGGGTGCTGAAAACATTAGGATTTTATCTAATTTGGTGTTTTTCTTCATTATCGGATCTTCAGCAAAAAGATATACAAAACACACTGGACAAATAACTGCAATTATTAGTAGTCATCTGCACATGAACTTCCTGAACCAGAAATTGAAACATTGTACCACTATGTTTCAGAATCACTTATTAACCACATATTTTTTACAGTATATCTCAGCTCTGAAGAAGTAATTTTATCTATCTGGTAATGAATGCCACAATTTTGCACATTTTGAAGACTTACTCCATTTACTTTCAGCTGATTTACTGTTGAGTGCTTTCCATCTCTTCTGCTATGAAAATTAAGACTTTCTTTAGTATGCTTTTCCAGAACACTGATGATTTTCCTGACCTTGAAACAATCCTCCACTCTTTTTTTCCCCATCCCTTCCCACGCTGAAGAGCTACCAACTATTTAGCTTTGGAAGGCCAGAGTAGATAGTCCCTTTTCTCTCCTCAGACTACTACTTTGTGACATTCTCCAAGCAAAAGAAGGTCCAGTCATGAGTCTGAAGTTCACATAAGGAATCTATTATCTCATAATGGTTTAATTTTTACACAGAAAAAGAAGCTCCCAACAGCTGTATTTCTGCCTGGTGTGGTTTCAGAATGGGTCCTGTAATTGTTGGTCTTGTAGACTTGCACATCACAAATCTTCAAGGGGTAAAAAAAAGGAAGTTTTCCTTGTGTTGTCAGCATTCAAAAACCAGTTCAAACCGGACTGTTGTAAAGTATTACTTAACTTCAAAAAATTTAATTCTTCCTTGAGAAAATAAATGTAGCTGCACACTCAGCCCTGTTCTGTGACTGTGATCCCCACCTGTGACAGAAATGAACAGAGTGCACAATGTATTTCTCACCTCCATTTTTGTATATGGCCTGACACCCAAAAAATGCACAGAATCTTTTAGCTGGGAAAAGACCGATGAGATCATCAAGTCCAACCTTTGACTGATCACTGTCTTTTCAACTAGACCATGGTGCCACTTCCAGTTGTTTCCTGAACATCTCCCTGGGCAGCTCATCCCGACATTTAACAACACTTTCCATGAAGAAATTTTTCCTGCTGTTCAACTTGAACCTCCCCTGGAGCAGCTTGAGGCCATTTCCTCTCATCCTATCACTGGCTGTGTTGGACAAAAGGCCAACCCTTGGAACAAGCCTGGAACACTCTCCTTTTAGGCAGTTGTAGAGAGCAATAAGGTCCCCCTGAGCCTCCTTCTCTCCAGGCCAAACAGCCCCAGCTCCCTCAGCCACTTCTCATATGATTTACTCTCTAGACCCTTCACCATCGATGCTTCAAATGGATGCTTGTTAACTCCAGCAGTGCAGTAATTCCACTTATACGGATGCTTATATCTTTGACAGTATAAAAATGCCAAAAAACCAGTCTGGATTTCAAAGTTGAATGCTGAGCACCCGAACAGTACCTGTGCAGAATCACACACGGAACTTCAGACAGCACAGGCACAGAGCACAGCAGTTTTTCCAAAGTTAGATTCAACAGGCCACTGAATACAATAAATAGCCATGAGCCAGACCAGTAAGCTACTGTAAACTCACATCCTTGAGGCTACTCTTCAGCAACTAGCATTACTCTATCACATATATTGGCAAAGATCACATTCTGACGCTGTCAGAGCCTGCAAGAAAAAAAAGCCAACCCTGATTTTGACTGTGTAGAAGATGACAAAAGGGAAGGCGGACAAAGAAGACTACTTGCAATATTTTTTGCCTTCATCAGCATGCTGGATAAAAGTACTCATTTCTCAAAAGCAAAACATAATGCTCATATGTCAAGCTGGTAAGCCAGTGCTTTAACTGTATGACATGCTCCAACACAGGGAAAGTGATCCTGGCAAGCACTTGACAGAAAACATCAGGAAGACAGATGTTTCAAGTTCCATGTCAAACATGCTGCACTTTAATCAATTTCAGCATCAACTGCAAATATAAAAACAGGTCTTTAAATATTTCTGTAAGTGAGGAAGAAAAAATTATTGGAAAAATGCAAACTGGTCTATGACATTTCCCTATTTCTCCAGGAAAGCTGCCTTTCTGGGCTCATCAAAAATGAAACCAGAACTCCTGGACAGTGTCCCATATGTTATTACAGTGCTGAGTTTAACACTCAAAAGATCAAGGGAAACAAAATCTTCAAATCAGGACTACTGAAAGAACTTCAGTTCTGAGGTGATTACATTTTGAAAAACAAAGGGGCAAAGGTGTCTGGTTTCCATCAAGTTTCAGTCTCAACATCTGCCATGTGCAAAAAGAAATTAATAAGTTTTCAATATTTTGTCTTCCATTTTTTTCCCAAACTGTACCACCTAACCATATTCTTCCCTATTTTGAAGGTAGTCTTTAAAAGAAACTAAAACTAAAGGAAAATAAATTGTGCTTGCATGTTAGTAAGTGACCTGTAGGTCTGTGTATCATCATCTTGTCAGCTTATATCTGTAATTACAGGTGAGGTTACTTTAGACTTGCACAAAGAGCCCGCAGGGCAGGTTTTCACAATTAGCTGGCTGCACTAGCACTGGCTTATCTATGTACAAAATGAATTTTTGCAACTAACTAAAAGCTAAGCTGCTGACATTCTTCTTTCAAACATCTGAGCCCTAAAGAACAGCAGGGAAACAAACGGGTTTTTTTCCCCCAAAGCGGGCGTAAAAGTTATGTACTTTTTCCTTCAAACAGAATTGGTTCTAGACTCACAAATACATTATTACCTGCGAGTGCCACCTTTGATGCTGTAAAATATCCAGCAGAATTAGACTCTTCCCCCAGAGAAATATGATGGGGAGATGAGGTAAGCAGACATCTAAATAGATCCCAAAAGGACCTCTTGAAAACAAGATGCTACATCACCACTGACTCAATCCTCAAGAAAAGCAAGACAAATCTAGATGAAGTAGTAATATTGTCCATTATCCAGTCAAGCAGAGTGCAATGCTAGCACTGAACAGCACCTGAGGTACTTGAGTTGCAACTGCTACAGTTCCACAACAGCCTTGACAGCATTTGAGCTGGAATCTCCTGTACCAAAAGCTGCATGAATAAACTGGGAAAGTCTGGAGAACTGACACAAGAAAAAGGCATCTGGAAGAGGTCAGAAGTAATTTTTAACTATGTTTTCCATCGCATCCAGGCATTGACATTCTGTTTCATTCCCATCTGCATTTGAACTTCAAAACTTTGATAACCAAACACATTTTTTTCCCATTCATATCAACACAGCATCTACAGCCCCTGCTTCATCCCCAAGCAAGTCTGTTATGGCACCTCTCACTCTGACAGTCTTCCTGTTAGATCTGCACTCCTCTTCTGTGACCACAAATGCTTAGTTCTTCAGGAGTGGGAGGGAGAAACAATCACGTCTTTCCTCCTAAGCTAACTTAGATGGGAAGGCTTGTGACATGGCAGTTGTTGTAATTTTTTGTAGGCTTTCAAAAATTTTCCTTATGGCACACAATCCCTGTTGTCTGATGGGAGCAGAGTTCAGAGTGAAGATTTAGTAACCTGGCCTTCTACACAAAGTCTGAGGACAATACTTGACAGGTGATGGTCTTTAACAACAAAAGTCTTTGAGGCCAGTGCCTCAAAGATTTTTTGACTCCAAGACAGGATGATTCAAACAGGTCCTTTTGTTCTTTTCTCTTGTGAGAAATGCTCTTTTGTATGATGGATCCACTGTTATAATATTGTCCCAATATCCTTAAGGAAACTCACAGACCTGAGTCCAACCAGACAAGAATTCTCAGTCACTACCTACAAACCGGCCTTTGGCTTAAATTGGAAACTTGGAAACGGAAGAGAAGTTACACAAAGGAAATTATGATTTCACAAGTTCTTTCAAAATCAGGATTAGGAAGATGCATAAACTTCTCAAGAGTTATTAGTGATCACAGGCCTGAGGGTTCACTCTTAAGTATGGAAAAGAGTTACCTACTGACTAACGGAAGATTTACTGAAAGGACAAAAAATAAATGAAAAAGTCATTAATAAAAATGCAACAAAAGAAGTGTGAAAGTATTAAATTAAAATAAATTGCCTTTATTATACCCTACAGACAAGTTTTAACTTACTAACATTAACATTAACTTCAATTAATTTGCACTGTATCAGTCCTCTGTTTCCAATGGAAGTAAAGCCACTTCACTGTGCTTTACTGTTTGAAATAGCCACAGGCTAACAATGAATACATGAAACCTCATTAAAACAGTCACAACTTAAAATGCAACCCCAATACCACAAAACTCATCTACATTAACTTTCCTAAAATTCAAGCATACCCTTCCCCCGAGAGACTAAATAATAAATACTGGAGCAAGCAGAACTGGCTTGTTATATGAAGGCATGTTAAAAAAAAAAACCAACAAAACAATCAACCAAAAAACCTAATATTCCAAACCCATCAACTCCTACAGTTCTTGCTGTATTTGTGGCTCCCCAGCCTCCTCAGAGGGGAAAGTAACTGCTATGTAAACGGTCTTGCAGCCACTCCTGCAGACTACAAGGCTCACTGTGGCAGACAAGCACACCAACTTGATTTCGAGATATTTTCTTCAGTCTAAACCTAAAAATCACACATATATTTTTACACAGAATTACGACATACTTACTCTGCCATTACACGTCTGACGTTATTGGCATATAGCACTGGATTTTTTCTTTCTTCTTCTGAAGGAATGTACACGGGTAGAAACTGCATACAGAGAACTGAATTATACCAAAAATATTTAACATTTTAAACAATCTCTTACAGAACTATGGTGAAAATTGTATACAGTTTGTTGTTACTTACAAAATTATATTAAGACTACAGAAAATATTAAAAATTAAACTTTTAAATGCTTACGTATATGTCATACTTCTAGAAATTCATATAACATTGACTCTGCTCATTTCTTACCTCATGGAACCCAAGCAAAATTTTATCTTAATTTCCTAAGTGGGACTCAGAATTTTTAAATAATTTAGAAGTATTAGCACTTTCTTGCATAAACCTCACTTACATCCTGTATTGTTCAGCTCTTTCCAGATAACCAAAAAAAAGCACGCACTAAAGGAATATGGTTCTATAGCTTAAAAATTAAGAATCCAAATTTTAAGGACATCAGGTATTTACTGATCACCCTGCACATTTTGAAACAATGCATGACTGCCTAATGTACACGAGACGTGTTTTTATTTTCTGCTGTTGAATGTTTTGAAATTTTTTTCCCTTCACATTGGACATCAGCCATTAACACTCCATTGAAAGAAAAAATCTAAATGAATGCAGATGATCAGAGAACCACAGAACAGTTGATGTTGAAAGTGGAAAATTAAACCAGAACTGCTGGAGACCCACAACAGAAAAGGCAGTTTTCAGAATGGCATGGCTTACATTAAAATATCTTCCAGTGTTTTAGGCTGCTTTTAAGTGACCATTGAAAAATTACATAACCACCAAGATCATGGTCACTCTTACCAATATAAACCTTCAAAACATTTCGTTCTGCCAAGTAACTAACTTCTCAGATGGGAGGAACAAGAAGGGACCACTCTGATCACCACTCCTACTCAGTACCAGACAGACAACTGTCTTAGCAGAGCAGCACAATGAGATAATTTATGCAATAAGTGAGCAAAATGCCCACAATCCTGTGTAAAGCCTCTGAATTAAAAAAAAAGCTGCAAGAAGCTTAGTTACAATACATATAATTACCTATGGGTAGTGAAAATGGGAATTATGACCCAGAAATTTCACACTGGTCTTTAAAATGGAAACTAAGAACTGGGTAAAGTTGTTGGTCTCTATTTTAAAGTTTATAATTTCAGGAAATACATCTCAATAACCATGAGGCTAGCTGTGTTTTTAAAATTACATAATGGTATGGCCAACAGTACCCAAACACTGCCATTGGACATTCATCTGTTTCCTGTAATGGGCAAATATTGAATTTGAGTTTTGCTGGACTTTTCCCTATATGCACCACTGCAGCCGAAAACATATGACTCCTGTCTTCTAGGTTTACATTACAAGCAGGTACACCAGCCTCATGTAATATACAAAACCACAAAGACCTTGACGTTAACAGAGATGGAAAGACTGTTCCCTCAACTTCCAAACCTCATTCCATTTGAGTTGCAAACAGCTATCAAGTATTTTGTCCAAACACAGGAGAAGTTTGAATATGAGGTGATTTCAGAGGCGTTCTACATGTCTGTGCCCAACTCGACATAAATAGCATAATCATTTCAACATCACTAACAAAACTAAGAGAAGAACTCTCAGCTGCTGCAGGCTGTCGTGGATGTATGAACACTGAAGTTGACAGGTCAGTAAAACAAACAGACATGAGCCAAAACAAACAACATGTGCAGATGATCACATATTCTTTCTTCTTCACACCATTGCCAGCATGCCAATTCTAAGTACAGGATGGGTGGATGGGCCAATATTTACAGAAGCCTATTATAAAACCTACATAGGTGTTCACTTCTCAATACTGGATGACACACACAACATTCCCGAACATGTATTATATGCAGAGAAACCCAGACTAGCTAACTTTGGATCCTGATTGACAGCTGTTAAATCTTACTGGTTATCATTTAATAAAAAACCCACTGAAGTTGTGTTGTTTTGTAGTATGTCTCCCTGAGTTATTGGATCATCAGCACTAACTGTGGTATCCTGGCTGGTAGGTATTTGCCAGTATCTCTGTGTTGATGGAACAGAGCAGGAGTATCAACCAACAAGCTTCAGAGACTAGGGGAAAAATATGACTTTGAACACAAACTAATTTTTCCTATATATTACTAATCCTCACTGCACTTCTTCACAAAAACAGATTCAACAAGTAGCTCTCAAGTACTCTGCCTCATATGAGAGCAACCTTGCAAACAGGTCTGCTCCTCTATCCTCTGTCAACTCCTGCTTTAGTATGAGTATTTCAGAAGGTCACTAATTAGTTTGCTTTTTTTCCCTAAGAACTCCAAAGATCATAGCCTGTTATGCAAGATCTCTAAGGGCTACAGAAACTCAACATCTGCTAGCAGCTGCTGCCTCAAAAATCAAGAAAGCTCAGCAGTGTTCACTCCTGTGTGAAAGAACCGATTTTACTTGCCTAGGGCAGAAAACCACATTCCTGAGAAAGGGTAAAAATCCTGCCAGCCACCTGGTTTGTCTTAGCCCTGCATGAGGCAGTCACTCCCTGGCCTTTCTGCAAAACACAGGCCACTGCTCTGGAACTCACATTTGTTTTTTATCCAACTAAATTGGTAACACAAACCACAAATTTCTACAGAACATGCAACTATTGAGTGGCTGGTATTTTCCATATCCATCCATTTTGAGAATAATTGATTGCAAAAATAAGCAAACACAGAGCAATGACAAGTACAGTGATTAGCATGCAATATATGTTACTATTGTAACACAGTGTATGTAAACATGCAATAGTTCTTCCTACTGATTTACCCTGCCATCAGTTCCATCTGTCAGAGCTAAATAGCTGCTTCATTATTCAAAAAGCAAAAGAATTGCAGAACATCTGTCAAATATGACACTTTTCAAATACAGTAATTGTCCACAAAAATGTAATTACTCTGCGTAAAATGCATAAGGACACCAAGTTGAAAGGAAAGGCTGTAATTGTTTCCACATTTTCACAATAGTCTTCAGCCTTAAAACTACAGTATTTTTCTCATAACGAAGTTAAGAATATAGATAATCTTTTTGTTTTTTCCAATTTCACATTCTGAACAGTGCAGCCTAATAAAAAAATTAGCCAGACATTAAATAACTTATGTGGCCTATAAGAACCCACCTACAATTTTTCTCAACAAGACAGTCCTTAGTTTGTACGTTAGCATTCAAATACTTGAATGTCTAATATACAAAGTTGCTACAGTAATTGAAACAGCAATCAGGCCATTAAAAGACAAGAAATTTGTTCACAAAAGACTCTTTAAACTGAGCCAGAAATTTATCTAGTCAGGTCGAATCAGTAAAAAAAATAAAGTCTTATGCCAACTGGAAAACTATTTTGCTATTCCATTTTTAGACTATATTTCCAGATACAGAAGCCATTTGTCTAAAATATAAGTGGTATCTTAACCTGTTTTTACAGACGTACATGGAAGATTTGAATGCAAACTTTTACTGCAAAATTAAGTACAATATTATGTATTCTGCAACTGCTCATAATATGCTGGAGTTTTTTTTACTGACCTCGATTTCCACAGAATTGTGAAATTGACATAAAGTAAGCCACAGAATTTCAAACCTAAAAGGGGAAAAAGACAGGGAAGGATGGAGGAAAAAAAATTATATGTAATGAAGCTGTAATACATTATGCTCCAAAGTCTTCATGTAGCATCCTAATTGTAGGTATGATCACACTCAGATAAAAATTAACAGAAAAGGCCTTTGAAAGTACTTCTACATGTTACATTCTGTAAGGTTAAACAAAAGTAGTTTACACTGAATTGGCATCTTAAAAATAGTCAAAAAAAGGACAACAAACAGTGAAAGGTAATATAATGCAAAACGTGTTAAAGGAAGAATAAGTCTGTTTCAGAAAAACCCTGTATTCAGCACAGAGTAGGCAAAATTAATTATGTAGCCACTGAGATTTTATCATTACCTCAGTTTGGAATCAGACTTCATTATACTTCCAAAGTCTGTTAATGAAATGCAGTACGTGTGTTTTAATAGCCTAAGATACAAGATAACTGGAATCAACTTGACCTTAGAAAGCATTAAGATTCCAATCCAGGAAAGGATTTAGTAAACCTAAATTAAGGAGCACTGTCAAGTAGCCACATTTTCATGTAGTATCTAGGTAGTTAAAGCAGTCAATCATTGTGAGGGGACAACTGGTCAAAATCCTCTTACACAGATAAAGTGCAGTTCCTAGAAGGAAAACCCTACTAATTTTGTTATACACCCATATAGGGCTGCAGAACATTTCCCCCTGCTTCCTTCTTATTGAGCTTCCAACACATTAAAGCACAGAACAGAATCAGGGACAACAGTGGAGCCTGCAATTTGAAGTTTATGTCCCTGACTGAAACATGGAAGTCTGGTTTCTAGGTCCTTGTTCAAGAGCATTAAAAACCCCCAGTAAGTTACAAGTAAACTCTCCTCTCTGCCATCTCTGTAATTCTCAAAGATTAAACCCTGAATTTAAATAAAAATTTAAAACTCATAGGACCTGTATCTAACTCAACTATGGTCATTCTCTGTTTTCAAGGTAGAGTCAGTTGATCTGCTCTGAATACTGTCAAAATAGTAAAAGTATTATTTTCAATGAGTGTAAGAAAATGTTTAAATTTGCATGTAACAAGTTTTCAATCCATCTGACAGGCTACAGCACCTTCAAACAAACAGAATACTCCTAGACACACAAACATTACCAGACTATGTTTTGGCAAACACTACAACAGAAAATATTTGTTTGCTGAGAAAAGGAAGCCTGTTATCAGTCTTGATAGTATTTTCTGCTACAACATCACAAATACATTTTAGGTCACCCAGGAGAATTAATCCTAATTAAGCCAAGCTGTAATTTAAACTGACCCAGTCAATTTGTATAACATCACATGCTGCTGCAGAGTCTGATTCAGTCTTAATTTAATTTAACTTCATTAGCAGAGGTCAACACTTCAGAATAAGGGTTTTGTAGACATTATAGTGATCTGAGGCAACGCACCTACAAGTTTCTTCCCTATTCCTTTGTGTTCTTGAGTACCTCATTCCGATTCTAAGGTGGAAGTAAGGTGGGAGTAAGCTACCTTTCTCCTCTATGGCTAAGTTACTTTTTTACATGAATTGCAGTGCAAATGGAAGGGAAGAGGCAGGAGCTCACGAGGACAGAAATCCCTTTATGCAGCAAATGCTGCAGTGTCTATTTACCTTATACACAACCATGGACTCATCTACTTCTAAAGTGACAAATTAATTCTAGCTGAACCTTTGGAAGTCATCAATGATTTCCTCAAGTCTCCAAATCATGTCCTTAATTAGACCTGGTTCCTAAGTGCAAAACTTAATTGACAAAATTCCAAATTACTTAAATCTTGGCTAATCCCCATGGTTTCCTCATTACTACTAAAACACAGGATCTCACGTGCGACATTCAAAACAATACAAAGCATTAACCACAGAAGGCTACTCCCCTTTACTTAGGGTCCAAAATTTGTGGGTTTTATCTTCATTTAAACATTTTGGAACTTCTACTCAAATCCCAATGAGAAAATAATGCTTAATTTTTTTTTAAACAAGCAAGAACTGCTTTGTTTAATATTTTATATTATATGAATTTGCTAAAGAACCTCTAGAATAACATTTCGTTTGAAAAAAAGATCGAAATTATATTCAGACAAGATAATGGAAACACTATCTCCAAATTCTTTGAGTGGATTGACAGATTTCATGAGAGTAGACTAGTTTCAAACAATAGCCCTAGATTTCATAGAGTAAGATACCAAATCAACTTGCAGGCAGTAGAATATTTAGAGCAGAAGCAAGTTGTTTTACTTCAGGCACTTGGCAAAAAAAAATTGAAATAAAAACCTAAAATTCATTCTGCAAACCAACAAAATCATAGCAGCAGAAGTACATTGTTTACACCTGGATTCCTCTTAATGACTATTAGTATAATAAGAGAATAACAGATAAAAGATAAATTAATCCCAAAGAATAATCAAATTACCAGCAACTGGTTGACTATACATGCATATACGTCACATAAAAAAAAAAATGAATAGAGGAAAGCAATGAAAAAAGCAATAAAACATTTCTCACTTACGCTCCTGGCCCTTGCCATGTCCATGTGATTGTGTCCTAAGAAAAGAAGTGTGACATTTACAATTAATTATTGTACTTTCAACTTTTTACAATGCATACAGCATAACTGACAATATATGACTAAAAAGTTTTCATGGAAACCTCTATGCTCTCTTTGCAAAAATTCCTAACCCTGTTAGGAATCAGCCCATCTTTCATACAGCTATATGGCCAAAATAAACACTGTGAAACACTAAGAGAGGACAAAGAGCAGTAAAAGAAGTGAACAAGATGCAAATAGCAAAAATGGAACAGAGACTTGTAAAGAAATATGTAACAGGTAGTAATATGACAGTAAAATTAATTCCATTTTTAACTAATACTAAGAAACAGCACAGGAAAAAAATTGCACTACTTGGAGATGTGATTTAAGTGTACAAGAAAATCTAAAAACCTGCAAATTAGTTCTGTTCTAACTGGGAAAAAGAGTTCAAGTCATAAGTGTAAAGACAAGAGGACTCATTAAATTCAGGTTTCTGAAAGACCCAATCAGAAAGATATTTTTTTCAACCTACTGAACAAGTCCCAGTTCAGTTCTATCCTACCATTCAAACCCATTCTAGAGATTTCAGGTAATCACATGCACCATGACCATGAAAAATCAAGTTAAAGTCAAGTTTTAATTACCATTTAGAGCAAAAGGCCACCAAAAGTAAAAATAAAAGAAAGCAAACCCATCCAAAGAAGGTGAAAAATGTGATTAATGATAGAACAACAGCTTGGAGAGTAAGGTCAATATGTCATAAAAATTCATAAAAAATTTAAAACTTGACATTTAACAGTTATTTTCAATCAAACAAAGTATGATAAAGTATGAGTTTATCTGTGGAAATCAATTTATCTGCATTAGAAAACCCCATCTCCATGTAGTGATCTTTTAGAACTATTATGTGGATAGTTTGTACTATTACACTGTTTCTGGCTATTTTGATGTCTCTGATAACACTGCAAGTAAACACATTATGGGGTTTGTCTTTTTCCCACAAGGAACTTTCATTACAAACCATGAGAGACCAGTGTAGATAGCTGAAAACTTATCTAGAGACTAGATCTGCCTTATGGAACACCAAGGACTGCACAGCCCAACTCAGCTCTCTAAATTGCAATAGCACAGTGGGAGATAAAGAAAAATATGATCTCCACAAAAGTGTCTGGATCACTGAACAGTGCCCAGGTATTTTCAGAATCCAGTCTCATGCTGGCTAGCTGACAAGTCAAACTCAAGTAAGCCATGTTATCTATTAACAATCCTGCAAGAAATTGCCAATGCGAATGTCATAGTAGACAGGCATGTTTTTTCTTGTCAGAACTTCAGGATGCATCAGGGATAATGGCCAGAAATGTTATCTAGGAGAAAACAGGATTCTGATCTGCAAGAGGCAGATTCATGTAATAGGAGACTCCTACCAGCATAACCAGTATCTTTAGGATAAAAAGAAGTGGACAAAGGGAAGTAGGATTTTCCTTATGTAACTAAGTTACCTTTTATATTTCTTACAGCTACCAGCTTAGGCTTCTGGACAACATTCTCTTTGACAGCATTCTGAGTACACTTTCAAACCACTGTATCTAAGTAATGAATACTTTAAACTGTGTGGAAGTACATTAAGTGATACAATAGCTTGGTTGGAACGGAGCTTTTTAAGGCCATCTTTTCCAACTCCCCTGCAATGAGAGCAGGGACGACATCAACTACATCCTGTTGGTCAGAGCTCCATCCAACCCGACCTTGGATGTTATTTTCCCTCGGTATGGGAGGAAACAGGGAGAAGAGCCATCTTCCACAGAGTTTGTATTTGCCACAAGAAGACACTGAGAATTATATGCCAACCTTCAAACAGCAGATTGGCTGTGTTTTTACAGGTTCAGTTAACTCTGATATAACAAAGCTGTTTAAGAGCTGCTGCCAAACCTCTTATCAAATAGCACAGTTACTTGTGGAAAACATTTGGACATAGAATACATTTTAAATGGCTCAGTGATATTTGGTTTATGTATTTTCCAAATTTCATAAGTAACAGCACTCTGACAGAAAATTCAAAGGAAGAAACAAAGAAAGTAAGTAAAAAATTGTAAAAACGATTGCAGTAGAGAACCTATGGGTGAAGACATTAGAGCATTTATTCTTATCAGAATATAGGTTGTAGCTCTCAGGCATCCAATACCTAAAATATTATCAATCTAGAGAACCAGCAGCAAATTTTGAATACCAGGTCTAAACAACATTTTAAGCCTCAAAATCTCTTTCTGCTCATGCATCATGAACAGCAACATACTAAAATATTACTACTAAAAAGCACTGATACATGACCAGAGATGTCATCTAATACAAACAGTCACAAGCCCCAAGGTAACTGTTATTCAGGGAGCAACTCTAACTATAAAAAATATAAAACAGAGTTCACAGCAACCAGAACTAGATTTGTTTGCTAGAAAAAACCTGAATTTACTTCTTCACTTTTGCCCTGTGTCATCCCTCTGCAGTAAACTGTTTTCCCTAGCTCTTCAATAGACTACAATGAAATAAACATGCCAGAGTGCAGACATCTACTACCTTCACCCCAGGCTCTGATCTCAAAAAGCCGCTTAAAACAACCAGGTGCACTCAAATCCAAGAATGTTCTCATCTATACTGTGGAACTCAAAGCTCTGAACATAGATCAGAGCAGGCACTTCAAGCAAAACACAGTGGGGTGACTGCACACAATGTATATCTGGAGTTCACTGGCTAAGCAAAGATCTTAAGTTCCTTTCTAAACCTAAAATTATAACATGCATCAGTCAAACAAGACAGCAAATAGAAAGCCAGAGGCATTTAAAGTTTGCTAAAAATGGTATCTTAGTGCATGAAAACCAATATTTATTCCCTAATCTGTTCCTACATGTGTTGTGGTTTAATCCCAGCTGGCAACTAAGTACCACGCAGCTGCTTGCTCACTCCTCCTCCCTCAGGGTGAGCAGAACTGGGAAGGAGTGGTGAGCCTTGCCTTGTAGGCTGAGATAAGAATAGCTCAATTACTGCAATAAAATAATCTAACTCTGCATCATAACCAAAATAAACCTCACCTTTGCATATCACATCATATTCCTTCTGCCTCTCCTCCTTCTAACTCTGATGCAACTCTCCTGCAATTCCCAAGCTAATGTAAAAATAAAGCAGTAGTAGCAATTGTCACCCCTGTCATTAATGCTTAGACCTTTGGAAAGTCTCTAGGAACCAGATCATAGGAGGTTAAATGACTCACTAAGGCACTGAAAACTAAGTGTTTTACAGCAATTAAAAGTAGTAGGAAAAAGTAAAGCCCCATACACAAACTCATGTCAGCTCACAATGGATATCTATAATGAGTTACATTGCTTATTATCTACTACAGGCAATAATGACATGCACCTGACAGTATGCACCTGGGTTTTGAAGATATTTACAAGATAACATCTGATAGCTTTATATTGCTATGGGCTTAACATTAACAAAAAGTTTCATGGCATATTAAGTATGACATAAGCCATGAGCATATTTGCCATTTTAAATGGCAGTGCCATCAAAACTTCAAACCATTTTTAGAAAAGAATCTTTCTTCCTGAAAATATAACAATTATGTAATGCAAAGTCCCAGGCAGCCTGCTACAATGCGCTTGATACTATGTAAGCATATCAGGCTGCTATTCTTGTCACAGCATCTGCAAAAATAATTTTTGGGGTTTGTTACTGCAAACTATTTCATTTCCATTACACCTTATATCAGCCAAGAGCAAATGATGGTCTGTGTATATTAACTCTGCTTGGATCCTTTTTTTTTTTAAGTCAAGCATATGTTTTATATCAACCTGTAAATGACAGAAAGAACAGTGGATGGAAATATTTCTAAGCTACTCAGGTACCAAGAGGAAACAAAATCATTCCTTAGAACAAGGGGTTGTTAATGGGGTAGTCAGAGATCTTCTGATGTGACATACAGAGAGACCAGGTGGTCCTTATTTTACTTCTGACATAGTTCGCACCCTCTCTAAGTAACTTCTACTTCAGAAGGGGACAGACTAGACATGGAAATAGCCCCAGTGGGCTCCAAAAGAAACTTCACATATTGTAAATAAAACACTACAATCTGCATTTTACCTGAATCTAATTTACATTGGAGGACTAGTCCAAATTAACTAATTCCTTAGCCAAGGGCATGGTGCATGTGAAACAGACAAGATGACACTTGATAAAGGTGCAGAGGTCCTCAACACATTATCCTATGCCATTCAGCCAGTCACAGTAATTAATGACTAACACCCCCAAAGGCAGGAGATGCAGAAACATCTTCCAGCAATAAATGACATTAAGAAAACTCTCCAGCACACAGTGCAGGAACAGGGAGCACTTAGGAAAACAGATGCTGGACAGAAATTGCCATGTCTCATCATTTGCAGAGTACCTCTTGTGACAACCTGAACAACTTTCCGAGCAGAAACAGTTAAATTGTCTCAGGTAGGACTCCCTATATTGCTTGAGGCTTAAGGAGTAAGTACTTAACTAACAATAACTTAGTAATGATTTTTTAAACCTGAAAGGTTACACAAAGGCCAACGCACTTAAAGGAAAATACCCTGAATTTCCAACAACACTGCAAGCTGAACTTACCAGTTTGTTTGGATACCGTAAAACCACAGGCTGTACAGGAACCCCAGGAATAAACGCTCCTAGAAGGCACATATGATACATAATTAATTTATAGTGCATTTTAGTAGAGAAGAAATTTACTGCAGCAGAAAAAATTATACAGGTAATGGACTGACAGGAAGTAGTTGATGGTGAAAAAACAGAATCTGAAAGTAGCCTCAAAAGTAATCAAAAAAGCAAGCACTGGAGAATGACACTGTATATCCACCTTTTCAGCAGAGAGGTAATTAAAAATGTTTGCTCACATTACCTAAATTATCCTCTACCACTTACATATATTGTCATTAATGCAAGTCAAAGCTTAGTACCAAATTCAGCTCAATAAATGAATAATAAAAAATGAGCACGCACAAGACGGTTAAGTTAATTTATTCCCTGTGGTCAACACTATTTTTGGTGAAGACCTTAGGCTCTTATGTAAAAGAAGCTTTCTACTTTTATCTGAACAACAATAATTTATAGGCACTTTATCATCTCTGAAATAACAGAATTAATGACACTTCTATTCTGTGGCTATGGGAAAACTAATAGTTATAAATTGAACTGGAGCTATTATTCAGAAGCATTGCTTCACTTCATGGGAAAATTACAGTTCTGATAAATAATCAGCACAAGTTCCATATCATTTGCTAAGCATTTTCTTGGTTTCTAATACAAAGAGTGGGTAAGCATGATAACTATCTTGTTCAAGACTTCTCTTAACATCTCTCTCTCTCATGAAGAAATTAAGTTTCAAAGTATGCTATTCTTGACAATTTACTAAGGTCTCCCTAATATTCCAATTAAAATTAAGAACTGAATAATTGAAGTACATTGTATTCCTAGCATGACATTTGCTTTACAAAATAACTGTCGAGACATAAAAGGAATAATTGTTTTTGGAATATAAACATCTTTAAATAAAGGTAGTCTGTATAGAATCCCTAAGAGATTTGGAGTGCTACTTTTTGCTCAGTCTCAAAGAACAGTCTAACAACTTTTGAAATAACCCAAAGCTGACAGAAGCTGAGTGGTAGATGACACCACTACCATTTAAACACAAACCCAAGAAAATGTGTAGTAAGAGCAAGGAGCATAGGCCATATTAGTAGAATGGGGAAAGGCATTCTGATAGAACTAACTTGAACAGAGACCTAAAGGAATCTGATATAAGTGAGGAATTTTGAGGCAAAGGATTTCTGGAAGGCTGGATGAATACAGAAGCAGGGTTCAGTAGGAAAAGTGACACAGTTGAGAGGCAGACAGCACCATGTACTAGACCAGAGCAGAGGAAGATAGAATGAGAATGTAAGGATGAAATACATGGTGCCTGGAATGTCTATGGCACAGAGGGAGGGCAGGAAATCAGGGCTTCACATGAAGGACTCAGGATAGCTTTCAAAGCATGGTCAGGATTCAGGTGGAGATAGGAGGAGAGCAAAGAGCTACAGAAGTGGATGTTTCCCTAATCACCATTCATTCATCTAAAAAGGTAAGAGATGAGAGAAAAGTCTGAGATTCCTTCAGCCAAATGAATCGGTGCAAGGAACCATAATGCTAACTCACTGCATAATGTTCTGAGTGATATTTAAATTGCAAGCCAAACAAAATACAAGACACACAGTAAGACCAGAAACTAGGAAGTCAAAAAACACATTCACAACTGTCTTGCTCACTGAAGCTTCCTCATTGACCATCTCCCTACCTACATGATAAAGGTAAATTTACATTATAGGTTAGTGGTTTACTGCAGTTTAGGCATTTCTCCCTACTGGAAATGCAGTTTACAGCTGCAGCAATGTTCAGTGTTATACCCTCTACTAATCTGATAAACTAAAAGGGTGATACTACTGAAAAGAGCTTAGAACATGGATATTATGTAAAAAATACACTATAAAGCTTGAGGCAGCAGCAAGTATCTAAATGCTGCATGACAGACCCAAAATAGGAAATGGAGGGGGCAAGAAAAATAAAAAGGTAAAAAGACACAACCACAAACTTAAATCCAGGAAGAAACCTTGATCCTCCAGCTCATAAGCATCTCAAAAGCCAAGAAAAAATCTGAATTATCAAAACTGTTTTGTTTACTGGTAGAATTGCAATCTTCCTGTAGCACCAGAAAATTTATATTCCAATTTCACCCTACTGCAAGGTTTTTAACTCAACTTCTGTAACAGCAAGGAAATTAAAATGCAAGTGGTATTTCAGAAAATGAAGATACAAGGACATTCTGTAGAGAACAGAGAAATGAGCATAATACCTACCAGGTTTGAATGTAATTAGACAGGATCGGTTTGTGCAAGTGCCCTCTGGGAATATCATTATCTTGAAGTAAAAAAAAAGTTGACTTTTAAGAACTATTTCAATGTGAACTTATTTATAAACACATCTTTTCAAAGCTGTTATTAACTGGTTACAGCAAAAATGTTCTCAGGGAAAAACAGTTCAGTTAGAATAAAGGAAAAAAAAAGGTGCTAAAGATGTCAAATAAAGTTCTATCTTAAGAGCAAAAACATTTTTCTTTATTTATCTGTGATTTTGTCTCTTTCTTGCCATCCAATAATAATTCCTTTTATTGGAACACTGACAGTGACCAGAAACATTTGTTAAGTATGAGTATTTTCACCAAAGACTTTGGTGCTGACAAAAGCATCGTAGTCTGTTTTGTTCCAGAACAAAATTCCTGCTCCCAGGTTACCTGCTTACAGGCTATGAAAAGACAGTTATTTTCTCTTTGCTATTACTCGGCATGTGCAGAGATGCCCAAATGACAGAGACTGAAAACACCTGAACAGAATTCTAAAAAAAAGAGCAAAAAAATGCTTAAGTTGAACCAATTCAGCAGAAGAGGGTAGACTGTACAAAAACAAACAAAACCCCTCCCCAACCCCCCATCCATACCATAAGGGAAAAAAGCAATGGACTATAATTAACATTACTAGTTTTATTGCCCACTCTGTCCTAGCTTGCTTTGAAATCTAATGATGAAAGCCATGATGCAAAAGCTACATATTACCTGTCACACTGTTTACACATGTTTATAATGTTTCTGCAGTCCAGTATGCAGAGACATACCCACTTTTAGCAGCAATAATCCCATAAAAAACATACAGTACTCTAATCTCAAAAAAAAAATCAAATTTGCAAAATAATCACATGCTGCTAGGAATCTGAGATTTTAAATAGTCATCTTTTCCTTCCCATTACTCTCTTTCAAGGCACATTATGAATAGCCACATTTTAGGTGCAGAAAAACCCCCGGAGCCACTTATTTTATCCATGCTTTTATCATGTGTTTTAACAGAGGTGGTTACTGGAATATCCAAATTTTCTGGGCTGCCTTGCCCAGTACCACATCTCCAACAACGGCAGTGCCAAAATCCTGCGAAGGGCAAGAACACACAGTGGTTCCCCAGGAATTCTGCTGAGCACTTCATTTTTTTTCTGCTTAAGAGGACTTCCTCACCTGCTGTGGTCTGTCCATTTAGTACCACTTAAGAGCTGTCTACCCATGTACTTACCCAGTTTCCCTTGAAACACAACACAGTGAGAGACAGATGAAAATCTTACATTTTATCTTCTAGGAAGAGGGGGTGGGGGAAATTTTACACACACACCCCACCCTAAACCATCTAAAGCCACCCGCAATGAAAAAAGTAAACTGCACATCCAAAGCCTGGAAAGGCCAAATACCATCTTACAGAGTAGTAGAATACAGTACCTGTGGCCATTTACCACCAGACTGGGCACGCCTCTTTATCTCTTCAACAGTTTTCCTGCGAGAATCCTGGTCTGCCCGAGATACAAACACTGGTCGGATATATTTGATCAGAGCTGAAGAGGAAGGAAAACAAAA
Source organism: Illadopsis cleaveri (assembly GCA_013399915.1). Classification (NCBI taxonomy): domain Eukaryota; kingdom Metazoa; phylum Chordata; class Aves; order Passeriformes; family Timaliidae; genus Illadopsis; species Illadopsis cleaveri. The sequence continues at coordinate 745,485 of VXBB01007696.1, read as the reverse complement.
ACAAGGACCAGCCTTTATTTTCCCTTTGTTTGAAAAAGATCCCTTCCCCCCATTAGTCCTCTGGACAAACATTTTTGTATAGAAGAACACAACTACTTTACTACATTACACTGCAAAATCAAATACTCAGCTGAAATATTGTAGTTTTGTTGAAATATTTCCATAAGTTTCTGTGCGGAAAACAGTTTTCACAATTTTGGCATTTTGCACTTTTTCAATTTTTAACAGATCAGTACATACAACACAGATAATGTAAAACATGATGGTACATATTATGCAGTTTTCTGCAACAATGCAGCTGTGGCTGTCTACAGGCCATTCTCTCCTTCCACAAAAATCACAAAATCTATAGCCACTCCCAACCCAGCAAAGCAGCAGGAATCTCCTAGCTATGCACGTGCTTGCAAAAGACATGCTGTCAGTCAAACTGTCTCTGTCTTTAGAGCTTCTGTCTTCTATGACAGCTCAGCTGCACTAAAGGTAAACCACCAAAGATGTTATATATACACTGATGTTATTTTTCTGAAGAATCAGCGTCAACAGAAGCATGTTCATTTTCTCAGTTGTCACTTGTTTGCCTGTTCCTCATACCAGACGAATTAGATCTCAGACATCCTCTTCCCAGCTCAGTGGGAAATCTCTTGTACATAGCCAGACACAAAAGGAACATGAGCAAAAATCAGAAATCAATCCACAAGATACTCTCCATGCATGTCTGTCAAAAGGACATCAAACAAAACTTTCAAAACAGTAAGAAGCCCATACAGCCCTTTTGCAGTGTCCAAAAGCACAAGAGAAGTACCTTCAAATATAGTGCTTCATGTCTTTATTTAAGCAGGTTGTCTTCAAAAACTTTCTAATAATTTTTGTATCATGTAAGCTTATTGAAGATTCAAGAGTCACTAAAACATTAGCTATTCTACTTGCCCTGGATACAGTTTTCATTTTTCCAGCCACTGTGAGAGGAGTTCACTGACACGGTATAATCTGCTTTTGTCAAGGATAGACTTGGTACATTAACGGATCAGCCAGTGCTTAAGGTGTCAAGAAAAAACAGTGTAAGGAATTACAGCCCTGTACTCAGCAAAACCTGCTGGTTATGGTGTTATCTCACTGGAAGTTTAGCCACCAACTCACCAAAATCCTTCAGTTCGGGAGGTTCTGAGAAACTAACCTGTCAAACCTTACAGCAAGTTTCCAAACATTCAGCCAGCCTCTGAAATATTTTATCCCACAAGTTGCCACAGCTCAGGAGATAGTGTATCAGAAAAGTTGCCTTACTCTTGTACTTTTTCCTACATGCCTGCTCTTAGACAATATCTATAGAACAATGCTCGTCAGAGGAGCAAAGATTATCTTTGGCCAGCTGGGGGTTACTGCCAAGGCAAGGTAAAAACAAACAAAAATGCCCCAAAACAAACCACAACAAGACTAACACACAAAGAATAGGAGAAAAAAAACAACCCACAAACACAGAACAAGCAATAAAAATAACAAGGGAAAACATACTTGGTATCATAATTATTCCTTCTTAGTGATCCTACTCCTGATTTGCCCTGCTGTTGCAAATTACTATTTCATAGCAAAATCATTATAAAGTAAAGGAAAGTAAAAGATCCAACATGCCTGGCCTTCACCTGGAAGTTTCTTTTACATTAGTCCCAAATGACGGAATTTAGGTTACTTCAGGCCAAGGAATGAATAAGAGAATTCCAGAACTCCTAGGCTCTTTTCTGAGGCCATGCTGCAAGCAGAGTCTTATCTATAGCGTGTGAAATTAAACAAGCAGACAAAGCAGACAGATTTTTCTCGGGCAGTGTGATAGAAAACATGAGACTACACTGATGTCATCTGTATCTGAAAACTGTACAGGCAAATAGTGCAAACCTGGAAACTTCACTGTTGCAACCCTTCCTAAGGCAAGCTACTGTAATGTCAGTAAGCTCCAAAAGAGCACAAGGTGAGTTATCTTATAAATAACCAGCATCACAAACAGCAACATACCCCCATGCAAAGAAAAATTAGTATGGTATGCTGAAAGACAGGCAACTAAAATGTTATGGATTTGTCGTGCCTGTTAAATTAGCCTATTAGGGTGGTTATACTAAGCCTTACTCCCTTAGACATTGGACTAAAAAGCTGACAGAATTCTTGTTTTAATATTAAACAGCAACTGAAGATCCTGTGAGACACCAGCTACCAGTCCCTTAGTGGTTAAGTTCAACAATTAAAGTGAACTTGAAACTCTCAATCATCAGTAAAAAGCTGAAAATACACACCAAGGGAAGTCTAACTCAGTAGTCTTTTTTTAACCACTTCTGAAAACAGAGCACAAGGCTATGCAGACCTTTACTCTCACCACATATTTCCAAATTCAGTAAACACACAAATCTGAAAATTCAAAGGCTGCACCAATTTGATCTGTGTGAGAAAGTCAGGAGCAGGGCCAAAGGTCTGTGAAGAGAAGCTGAGAAACATATCAAATAGGCAGTCAAGTTGAGACTGCGGTCAGAAGTCAAGTTGAAATATAGGGACACAGTACCTAAGGTAGTGTGAGATGTAAGGAATAGGCAGGACTATTAGGGCAAATAGGGCAAAGTCAAACCAGAAGTGAATGCATAAAATGCTCCAGACAGCTGGCATACTGAGCAACTAAAGGAAACAAGTAGAACTCTGCAACCTGTTCAATAAACAGAACATAATGATATCCTTCTCTGCTCAGCAATTTAACTGTCCAAGACTGGCTGTAACCAGATAGTGAAGACCACAGCTTAAGTGTTCAGAGATTCTGAAAAATGTGCTTGCCCAGCTCCTCTCACTCCACTAAAACCATCCTTGAATTATCAGATCTAGTAGGCAATGATACACAATCCATCAATTCACAAAATTGATCTTATGAGTGTCATTATTCCAGCTTTTTCTCTAGCAGTGTCAGTCCTATTTCATCTAGTCACTCTCATTCCCAATTTCAGATCATGCAAAGGAGTCTTGAGGACAGTTGACATGCTGTAATCTACCTTCTTAGACAGGTGCCTGCAATTTCAACAGTGCTGCCAGTAAATCATTAAAACACTGCCTCTCAGGGCAGCCAGAATGCCACAGATAGTCTAACCAACCCAAAGTTGCTCAAAACAGCATTTTTAAAAAGAGCCTGCAAAAACTCAGTATTGCTTCAATTAATAGCAGGGTGGCAGCTCCAACTGATTTCAGAATCGTAACTCCCATGCAATCAATTTCAGCATCAGCTCAATGCATAAGTAAAATCCATTTTTTTTTCCTGATAAGCTGAACACATACAGTTGGTGTCTTTAAAATTCTTAGGACAACAGCAGGGAAAAAATCATTTCCTCTCTCTCTTCGCAGGCAAGTATATGTGACAAAACCTTGTTTCAATTCAAGACACAAAGTGTTGTATAACACACAACAGCAGAAAGTATTGTAGCAAACCATTTATACTGGCAACATCACCACTGGTTCTACAAGGCACCGGAGAACAAAAAAAGCCATGGAACATCAAGGTGGCACTACACACAACTCTTCTAAAATGTATCCATACACATATTTTTGAGTGGGCAGTTACATTTTCACCACTGTAGAATCAGCAACAAACAAAGTGATAGCTGTAAAAGTAGAAAATGCTGAAGCTGAGGCTTTCACTTGGCCTCTCTCCCAAACAAAACAAAACGCCATCACTACATTCCCTGACACTCTAAGGGAATCCTACAGAGGCACTACAACTGACTCTGCTTGCCTTTAACATGGAGGAAAGCTGTACAAGTAGCCTGCAGTAGGATACCCATTTACAGTATTTACTGCACAGCTTTTATCTAGTATGGAAAAAATACAATTATTTTTCTAACAGCAGCAGCCATGTTGTGCATTCTGTATTTAGGGGTACAAAACCCATGAAGGATAAAACTTCAAAAGTGCTATCTTGGGCTTAGTTTTCAAGAGTTGCCTTACTCAAATGTACATGCTCACACAGTTCTGAACCCACAACTTTTCTAACGAAGTAACATCTAATATGAAAACTGCTCTTTTCTGTAGAGAAAAGAAGAAAAGAAATCTGCAAGAGGTTCAAAAGTCTTCTGAAAGTTATAGGGGAAGAAAACCATTAAGGTTCTAGATTACAATTACTTCCTGTGTACATGGATACAGAGACCTTAAAAATGGAAAAACTCAAGAACACATACACACACCAAAAACACGAAGTTGTATTAATGCACAAAACTTAATTTAACCAAAATTAGGATCTTTTGGACTTGGAATTACATTGTTCTTACAGAAGAAGTGTTTTTATTATCATGATACTCTATAAGAGATTTGTAAAGCTAGTGGTAGTATCTTTTAATATATATATACTTATATATAATAAATATACTTATTTGACTCAAGTCTGAATCAACCACTGAAGATAAATGTATGTCAAGAACAAGTTCTCCAAGTTTGACTAAATGCTTAGCAGATGGACCACCTGACTGAAGGCATGCCAAGTATTCATGGGATAGAGGCAATATTAATGGGAAAGTTCTCCCTACGTCCAAAGAGAAAGGCAGGAAACAATGCAGCCTATAGGACAAGGAAAGGTCAGTAGTGGGTACTGTAAGTAAATACTCAGTGTCCTCTTTAGCTTTAACAGAAGTAAATTCTGTGATATTTGGGTTGGTCTTTCAAAATGTCACCTATTCCCTTTAAGGACTTCTTGAGGGACAAAGACTATTTTTTTATCTCAGAGATTGCTCTTTGCTCTCACACCTACAATATCTGTATGAGGACATGGCTTTATATTTTAACTGTCTGCTGCCAATCTAAAAAGTATTTAAGGCAGGCACCAGTGTTGGAAGGTTTCCTATATACTGCAGTTTGTAACTTGCTATTAACAAGTGATGGTGGTTTAACCATTCCAGCATCAGTTTAAACGAGAAGTAATTTTTACAGAATTTTTCAGGACTCCAAGGCAAATGATAAACACATACCTATAATATACAGGTGACAAGTGAGAGAGCATCTGTGAGACTGAAATCTTGCAGGACCATCTGGGTGCTCACAGTCTGAGGGAAACATTGAATTTTGAAACAGAGGGTTTAAAGCAGAAGATGAAATGGATAAGCTTGGCAACAACTTCAAGATGCTCCTCAGAAATGGGGAGCTCAAGCGTGTACTCAAGGCAGGCTACAATGCCAACACAGCATAGCATGTTGGCATTCATCCTGGTGACATCAGTGTTTAAGCCTCTGATTTACAGTGTATAAAAGAAAAGAAATCTGTAATGCCTTCACCTTGGAACAGGTTTTTCCATAAGGAGTTTAAGGACTGTTTTAGCAAATCTCAGAAACGTTTAAATGCGAGATTCTCACAGAAGAACTACAGGTCTACCACAATTCTCTTCCTTGTGTATTTTGGAAGGGGTGGAGGGCACTTGGGATGCAGGACTAAAGGATTAGGCTGTACAACAGAGCTGGTGGGTAATTTGGCACCTTTTAAGTTTTGAGATGAAAACCTTCCCAGCTACCCAAGCATAAATACTTTCCCCTGAATTACTTATTCTCATCTTGTAGTCATGATGCTTGAGAAAGGCCTATAATGCACTTTCAAAAAATGAGCTTGAACAAAATTCACAAGTTTACTAGACGTGGAAAAACCATCTACAACAGAATTGATGGTTTTATAGCACTGCATGATTCTCCCTTTTTCTGTAGGTCTGCTGTATTCTGCCAAACATAAATTACCTCCTTCCCCTTCATAAACTTAAAGTAACATATCATCCTGTACATTTCACAGGTACCAACTCTCTCTCCTTTCCAGAGAGTGATGCTAGATTTGTTGAGAAGTTGCCTAAAGTTTAAATTAACTTTTCACTTATATTTAGTTTCTAAAAGTTCAGACCACTGAAAATGTTCAAATTATAGAAGCAGTCCAAAGTCCCATCAGTTCATATTTACTGATAAATCCCTTTTCCTTCTTACTGAAGGATTTCTGCAGCAGGACCAATCATTTCAGCAATGAAAAACTACTTTTATCCAGGGAGCTTCAACAGCCAAAAATAAGACAGTGAAGTGTAACTATCCAGAATTTATGCACAAATCTTCGCCAGACATGAAGTGGGATTCAGTAGACAAAACAGGAAAGTTTAAGGATCTGGACTGATAAATTGATCTGACTTCTTCAGACCATGTAAGGTATAACAGATGCCTGCACATCATTTTCCCACTGTAAGATTTAAGTGGTCCAGCAAAGTTCACATCTCCAGTCCACCAAAACTCTGAAAAGTCATTGTGTAGAAACATACATGTCCCTTCAGTATCACGACACATTCCATCTGTTTGGCATTCTCTGCTTTCCAGATACTGATTTTTTTATGATCATTGAAATACCATTTATATTTGGGCAAGCAGTTCCTCCCCAGCGTTTGTTAACCTTGTCTGTGTGCCAAATGATAATTTTCTTCACTACTGACCACTGACTGAAGAGTTCATAACTCTTCTCCCAGAACCAAAGAACATTTTTAAATCTGGTTTTCTTTATTTTCCTAAAAAGGATGAAGATATCTGTGAGAGTCACAAGAAGTAAGTCTGCTTCTGAAATTGGACTTTGCAAACCAGGAGAGCTGCCTTCAAGTTAGACAGCAATAAAACCCTCATACACAAACACGGTTGTGGAGTACTTCCAATCCCATAAAGAACAGGCTTTTAATCATTTGGACTTTCAAGTGGATCAGAAGCTTAATATTCCATGACTGGCAAACTAAGGGTACAATAATATAGGCAGCAGTTTCAGAAACCTATTAAAGTACTTGCAGAACCATTCTTAGTAACCATTTAGCAATCAGATCATTTTATGCCTGCTAAACCACCTGATCCCTCTGGTATATAATGTACAATGTCTCAAACACTGTCATTACATCAAAAAGCCAATTTATTTATATCATACTTGAATATAATGGATGAGGATGTACTCCTCAACCAAAGTCCTCATTCTTGGAAACTATCTTTAAATTTCCACTTCCTTTTTTACGTGTTTAAGTGTGCTCAGATAGTTAAATGAATGCACATTACTCGAAGCTTCCCAGAAGATTCAGAATAACCATTAACAAGACCCAAGGATAACAAGGTTAGGATTATCAGTGACTGGCTCCAAAACCTTACTGAAGATGGTATACCAAGCTTGCAAGATCTACAAAACTGAAAAACACATAACACAATTCTGACTTCTCTGGGATAAACTCTGGATCAATGTTTAGAGTGTTGACAATTCACCAGGCAATCCAATAAAAACATAAGCACAAGAGAAATATCAGTGGTCCAATAACATGAAATGCATTTTTTTAATGTGTGTGCATGTAGATAGGTGTAAATAACATTGGGATTAAAATACAAGATCACAGGAGAGGACAGTCAGCACTATCTGCTTCACAGAAAACTTCCCTCAAGGCAGTAAAAGAGATAAATAAATCACAGTTTTACTGGAAAATTCTCCCTAATTTTTAAGCCAAACTAATCAATACAGTGATTACTACCTCCCTCTTAAGGTCCATTTACTTAAATAACACAAACTGCTGTAATTAATGTTGCTCATATGAAAGTCCACCCCTAAAAACAAAAATGGTTTTTGAACTCTCAATCCCAGTCACAACCTTTGGTATGCCTGCCTCTACTTCTGTGGCATCTTTGTGAACCTTCACAAGTGACTACATAACTTTTGTGGCTATATAGCATAAAGCAAATGCAGCTATGCAAGACAAAACATTCATTTATTTGACTGCACTCTACATTCCAGTAATATTCCATCAGATTACTACATGTTCTCTTTTTCTGTAACTGGTTTTATTCACATAGGAATTAAATGAAGTGAATAATTATTAAAATATATTGTAGAAAGTCTAAACTTTCAGTGAAATCATGTAAAAGCCATCTCAAAGTTAAATTAGATATTGAGAAAATAGTTTGATCTACTCAATACACATTATTTGTGTTACATTCAGGGCAACTACAATCTCCATATCCCTACAGATTCTCCTAGTTCCCACTGAATCTACTATATGGGATACTTACATAGCCATTATAGCATTGTCAAATGCCATTCTGCCATTTTATTACTTTGCAGTAGCACAACACGGACTGGAATTACCTCATTTAATTTGGGTCCTCCAGACAGACCACCCTCAAGTCAAAGGGAGCTCCACACAGACTACTTTTACTTTGCTGAGCCAGCAATTATTAAACAGTCAACTGAGTCACGTGAGAAAGAAGGTAAATCAGCCCCTGCTTCTATATCTGGACTGCTCCTAAGGCCCAGGTTGGCCTGGATACACCTGTGCTGTACAGGACTGCCAGCATACCGTCTCACAACAGTATCTTCTTTCAGTACTGAACAAGGGAGTTCAATTTCTTTTTGTTTTCACACTATGCTTGTTTGCATACACTTGTTTTCAAAAATACATGCTTGCCTGCACTCTTTTTTTTTCCAAGTAACTATTCATTTTTACATAGATTTTTCACTGCCACAAATTTCTAAACATCATTTGTAATATATTCAACAAAATTAAGATACAACTACAGATCTGGCCTCAATTTTACCTCATACAGGCAGACCCTTATATGGCAAGATTCCTTAAATGAAAATTCCATATCTAACCACTCACCCTTTGTGGCCACGTCTCAGCTTCTGCTTTTGAATACGACCTTAAAAACACATTGTCTAATTAAATTTTAGAAGGATGTCAGCACCAACAGCCTGATTCCACTTAGTTCCAAAGAACTCAAAGCTTTTGTTTAGGCTTTTACATTTAAGAGTCCTACCCATGGCCAAAGTAAAATCTTCTTTGATTTTACTACCCATAAAAATCTAAACAGACAGATATTCTTTGAACTTTGCTGGTCACTAGACACAAGATGGTGGGTTTCTCCAAAATGCTTCCACACAGACTTTCGTTAGAAGTCTACAAGCGCAAAAACTTACACAATTTTTTCCCTGTCACAACTGCACCAAAAATCACAGGTGTCTCTGGAACATTTTTGAGAACTTACACAAATAATTCCAAAGATGTATTCAAGCACTACTGACTCAGGCATCTGCTTTTCTCATGACTAAACCCAAGTACACAACAATCTGCACTTGTGCTCATCTCTCACATTCTGCCTGAAACAAACTTAGTGATGTGTGAAGGATTAGCAGCACTCACTCAAGGCAGGGTAGTATTCAGAGCAGACCACATTCCTAAAACACATTTCTGGGAGGGCACTGCAATTTGCATCAAGTCTTAGTAGACTTTCTCCCTAGCATCAGTCTTTGCTTCCATAGCCCCATCCTAATTTGCTCTTCCATCTGGCAGGTCTTAAAATGTTACAAGTTCACTGCAAATTAAACCAGGAGTTCTGTAGGACTGCTTTGACTTCGTACAGGGATTCAACTTCAGAGAAAGTAGAAAAAGAACATTCCTCTGTCCCTTCTGCCCAATTTTCCTACTGCCATTCAGAGTAGACCAGTAAAAAACCAGAAATTCTCACCATATATTATAGCAAAATTTCCTTTCTATGTCAGTCTCTCATACACATCCAGTAAACTTCCTAAGCAATCATTTTTAGATGTTTTGGAAAAATGAAGCATCTATCAACTTACTTCCCCAAACAGGAATATCTTTGCTTTCTGCTTTCATCACAATGGAGGCGAAGGTCATAGTTACTGGAATGGCATCAAAGTAGGAAGAGTGGGGAGCCACCGTTAGTATCGCTGCTTCTGCTGGCAATGCCCGTCTGCCTTTTACATTTATCCAGTGGAATCCACCAGCAAGCCACATCATCCTCATTATTGCTTTCAGCAAAACATCCACTATCCTGTAAAGAGTGGGGAAAACAGTTATGTTGCCATAGGAACACCTTAAAATAATGAAACGAAAAGTTACATGCATGACAAAAGTTCAGACAGGATATGATGCTTAAAACAGAGCTGAAACAGTCCACACACTTTGTTCTTCTCTTTCTCAGCCGATTTAAAACCACTTTCAAGGCAAGATGCTGTTCAACTTCATTTTATACCTGAACACTAATTCATTCTAGTCCCTAAGATTGGCATTTAGTTCATCATTAATTTTAATTGACTATGACTGTTAAGTTTCTTCTACACAATGCCTAATAAGATTTTCTAGTAACAACTAAAAAGCTCTATTAAATTGAGTCCTGAAATATGCTATTAAGATGTTACCAGAATGCATTTACCCTGATTCTTGGTTTCAAGTTTATAAAAAAAAAACCAAGGGACAAATGTAGGGCAGAGATTCTCAAATACAGGAAGGCCTACAGGATACATATAAGAGCTCTGGAAGCATTTCACTTCCTTCCCTTTCCCCATCTTCTCCTAAAGGGATCAGGATTTTTGTTTCCTG